>CM026390.1:90157101-90227101 GCA_014843695.1 Archivesica marissinica | reverse complement strand
GTACATGTATTGTAATAGAGTTCTCATTCGAGGTTAAGCAGGTATCAAGCGTATCTACGTTTCCCGACACACCCGCCCTTTTATGTTGTGATATGTTGTTATGTTGTAGATAAAACGGTTTTCTGTCGTACTATACCTATCGATCATAATGGTGTCCCATGTTTGTGTCACACCGTGTGAGTGATGCTGGAGAGAGTGAAATGATGGTTGTGGACAATAAGTGTGACACTCAATAACAACAGTGCTTCATCAACTAATATACCCAGTGTTGTTATAAGTGCATGGACACCCAGCTACATTCTATAGCAAGTTGTTTGGAGGAACCATCATGTGGATGAATTCATTGTATATGTATGTGTAAATGTAATAAAACGATACGTCGCTGTTAAACCAATTCCTTGTGTTAGTTATTTTACATTGGGTAATAATTGGTAACTTAATTATAATGATGACTTAACTCATGTAAAAAATGATAGAAAATAAATATGTTTAAACTAATGACATATGTTTTCTGAATTTCAGTGTTTGCCATAAAAACGTAGCAAATTAGTAAGTGAATCCTTTATTCATATCGGGTAGCTAGTGAGACCCCAGCTTGAATATGGCTCCGAGATCTGGTCGCCCCATACCCAAACATTGATAGACCAAATTGAAGGTGTCCAGCGAAGAGCAGCCCGTTGGATAAAGGCTGACTTCTATCGTACATCTAGTGTTACAGACATGCTACATTCCCTAAATCTACGCAGACTAGATCAACGGCGTATTGACAATAGGTTATCCCTTATGTATAAAATTCATAATGATCTTGTTGCTATTCCCATTGAAATGTACCTAGTTCCCCTCTCCCATCCTGCTCGCCATTGCCATTCCTTAAGCTATAGGTTAGTTACAGCAACTACAAACTACTGCAAGTTTGCCTTTTTTCCTAGAACAATCTACCATTGGAACCATCTCCCTCCTGACATTGTCCATCTCCCTACCATAGAGCAATTCAATACGGCAGTTTGCCATATTGATCATGCCAGTCCCTAGTTGTTCTACGCAGCTGCTTTTAAACTTTTATCACAACTTATTTTCACTACTTTCTTAAATTATGCTTTTAACTACTCATACTTTTAACTTCTTTGCGGTTTTTGACGCGCAACATGTCTACGACCCCGCGAGGGGTTCGACATAAAAGGAAGATAGATAGATAATATTCCATTAGGCCCTATGTAAATAAACAGTATGATATATAAACGCACACACTAATAGTCATGTTAATCGAAATACAAAATATAATGAAATGTTTTTCAAATGATCATGGATTTTAGGCACTTTCATTTGAAACAGTATTCGATGATTTTACTGCAAAAGTCAGACAAGTTCAATCAATCTGTGGAAGTCGTAATAGCGCAGTGGTAGGGCGTTCGCTTCAGGTGCGAAAGGCCCGGAGTTCTAGCCTCCGCTGGAGCTGTGACGATTGTGCACTTAGGCAAGATATTTATATTACACATTGGCTCTTCTCTCTCCCTCGTGACGATGAATTCCACCAGGAATCAGGTATCGAGCGTGATTAAAGACATATCCGGAAGTTGGGTGTGCGCATCTTTTCGCGCATACTCTTTCCGTTTATTTATGTTTCGGTACTTTGAGTTAATTACAACTTGAACGGATTTCGGTTAAACAAATTATGTTTCCTAATACAATATAACAATTTAAACTGCCGCCGGTGAATTACTTTGTTTCAACAAACGGAACAAATTTCAGCCCGAAACTATGATGATGCAGTTGCCATCGATTCGGACACGCTATTGCCTTGTATGACAGATCACGATATTTCTCTATGTGTCAACCATGAGTTACTTAGTAAATGACAAGGCGTTATCAAATGAAATGGTGAAAAAAATAGCAAGTAGCGAACTTTGTCTCCAGCATTTAAAATGTGTCATTACTCGGAATGGTTTAGATGGTTTGTCTCAACTATCAGACGGAAAGCCTAGAGTAACAAATCTAAAGCGTATTATTGAAACTCTTTTCAATTGTCTATCTGTATATAGACTAATGCTGACAAAATATGTTTATTGGAACCATTTCTAATAATACGCCTCAGATTGAAATCCTCATTGTTTTTTGATAAAGGGAGATCATTAAATGTTTTATATCTCAGAGACAAGCATGGCGACATATAGTTTTCATTGTATTTTCTGATATTATATATTGATTAATATCTATCACAAAAAATGTACAACTACTCTAGAATTGCTGTTATTCATGAAAACGTTATTATTTTACAATTTGACGACACCGAAATTAAAACTATCCTAAACGTGTGTTTCTCGCTTGCAGCATATTCACTACACAATCTACTTTCTCTGCGTTCTTGTGATCTTCTACGTCAAAACGCTCCTCCTCATCATGCAACCCATTCACAAATATTTCTTGGAAATATATTCTCTATCAATGATTAATTTTTTATTTGGGTTAGTATCAGGAGTCGTTATCACATAAAATCAACACATTCTATTCCACACTTCAAAGTTTTATATATCAGGTGGTGCAAAGAACAGATCGATAGCCTAATAAACTGATAATATACAATTATACATGAATATAGGTATTAGTGCAGCTTATATCTTATTTCCTATGAACGTTTTACTGGTTACTGTTTACATGTTTCATTATGCTATTTCATGTTTTAATTTGTTGAGGGCCTCACGATAGATTGACTTAATTGTTCCAATGAGTTCTCTCGTTAAATAAAGTCTTTATTATTAATATTATGTTATCTTGAAAGACGACCCCATACATGTGTAAATGCACACATAGCTACCCGGAACTTCATAGATCACATGCTGCCTATACATGTATCTGTTCAATGGTATTGAGTCGTTAACAGATGATGAGGACACATGTTTATTTATGGAAGTGCAAACATGCAACATTCTCATCGTTTTTCGGCACTGCTCTCTTGAATTAATTATACGTTATTTGCATGTGAGACGGGGTCATGGGTTCGGCGCTGGGCGTGGTATGGGGGAGCATCAGTTGGAATCATAAGTCATTTATATCAATCTATATCCACTTTTTATTGTTTTAGGTTTGTCTCTTTCTCTCCATCCTTTGGTTCAGTTTTATTTTCATCCTATTTTTGTATAATCTTTTCTGGAAAGAAACTCATTTAGATTAAACAAACGTTAACTAGACTTTCTGGTGCAGGCCGTTATCTAATGTTGTCAATACTTGTGGCCCAATCCATTTCGTTATCTAGACTCCGGTGCGGATCGTTATCTAATGTTGTCAAAACTTGTGGCCCAAACCATTTCGTTATCTAGACTTTCTGGTGCGGACCGTTTTCTAATGTTGTTAAAACTTGTGGCCCAAACCATTTCGTTATCTAGACTTTCTGGTGCAGGCCGTTATCTAATGTTGTCAATACTTGTGGCCCAATCTATTTCGTTATCTAGACTTTCCGGTGCGAGTCGTTATCTAATGTTGTCAAAACTTTTGGCCCAAACCATTTCGTTATCTAGACTTTCTGGTGCAGGCCGTTATCTAATGTTGTCAATATTTGTGGCCCAATCCATTTCGTTATCTAGACTTTCCGGTGCGGATCGTTATCTAATGTTGTCAAAACTTGTGGCCCAAACCAGTTCGTTAGCTAGACTTTCTGGTGCAGGCCGTTATCTAATGTTGTCAAACCTTGTGGCCCAATCCATTTCGTTAGCTAGACTTTCTGGTGCGGACCGTTTTCTAATGTTGTCAATACTTGTGGCCCAAACCATTTCGTTAGCTAGACTTTCTGGTGCAGGCCGTTATCTAATGTTGTCAAAACTTTTGGCCCAAACCATTTCGTTATCTAGACTTTCTGGTGCAGGCCGTTATCTAATGTTGTCAATATTTGTGGCCCAATCCATTTCGTTATCTAGACTTTCCGGTGCGGATCGTTATCTAATGTTGTCAAAACTTGTGGCCCAAACCAGTTCGTTAGCTAGACTTTCTGGTGCAGGCCGTTATCTAATGTTGTCAAACCTTGTGGCCCAATCCATTTCGTTAGCTAGACTTTCTGGTGCGGACCGTTTTCTAATGTTGTCAATACTTGTGGCCCAAACCATTTCGTTAGCTAGACTTTCTGGTGCAGGCCGTTATCTAATGTTGTCAAAACTTGTGGCCCAAACCATTTCGTTATCTAGACTTGCTGGTACAGGCCGTTATCTAATGTTGTCAATACTTGTGGCCCAATCCATTTCGTTATCTAGACTTTCCGGTGCGGGTCGTTATCAAATGTCAAAACTTGTGGCCCAAACCATTTCGTTAGCTAGACTTTCTGGTGCAGGCCGTTTTCTAATGTTGTCAAACCTTGTGGCCCAAACCATTTCGTTATCTAGACTTTCTGGTGCGGTCCGTTTTCTAATGTTGTCAAAATGTGTGGCCCAAACCATTTCGTTATCTAGACTTTCTGGTGCGGACCGTTATCTAATGTTGTCAATACTTGTGGCCCAAACCATTTGCATTTTCATACTATGTATTGTATCGCTCTGTGCATAACATTAACTATTGATTTGCAATAAAATATGATTAAACTAATGAGAATGTCTGGTCTATGAACTAATGTTCCTCTGTAGTTATAGAGGATATGTTTATGCATCATATCATATACATAATGTGTTCCTTCCTGCCGACAAATGTACGCACATCGTAAACGGTGTCAACTTCCGTTTGCGTCACTTTACATTATATTGTCAAGCTTTGAAATCATTATGCAAGGTAAAGTCTTAGTTAGTTGAATGTACAGGTTTAATTGTTGGTAATTATCTAGAATTATTTGATAAGCTTAATGTACCGATACTTAGGTATGCATCTCGACTTTGTTTTTTTCCTGGACGAATGGGAATTTATGTGATAACAATTACTGCTATGTATTCGTATTATAGTTATTAAAATTGTCCAATTATTTTCAAAGAACTAGTTCCAAGCTTTCACTGGTGTACGCATAGAATTACAGGCTTCAGATTGAATCCAGAAATGACCAGGTCAATATATTTACGTAGTTGAAATTCTGCAACAATATTTGCTTCCCATGATTCACGGATGTTCCAGCAGGCATGTGGTATATACTATTATGTTGGACAGGGCTTTGTTATTGTCAACATGTTTGCATTTAATGTCTAAATTATGCACTTTATAATTTATATACAGTCATTCAATACACTATCCGAGGGTGCATTATGAGTGTGTTTTCAATCGTCCTTCTATTACATATTTATATGTAATAGTTTTTCTTGTTAAATGATGCAAGCGCTATTGAGAGAATACATTTACACCATCATAAGCAACTGCTTGGATTGTTTTGATTTATATTTTATTTCAGTTTCATCGTTGTACAATACATAAAATAAACACAACAAATTATCATTCATTATAAAAGAATTATAAGAGACTAACCTAATCACAGATAATCAAACTATCACAGTCTACTGGCATATTATTATATTTACATGTAAAACCGAGGAACAGTCGATAATTGAAAATTAAATACTTATTAAGACCAGAAATACTGAAATGGAAAAAGCACTAATGTGCAATTAAATTTTTTTAAAAAAATCAGTTATCAGCCTCGATCAGATCACGGTTGAACTAATTAGCAGCTGTTTCTCGGAATGGATAAGAGACACATAACTAATAAAACAAATGGATACAGTATGTACATAAATAACACCTGGTGTAGGTATATGAACGCAACGTATTTTATATATAGAAAACTTGGACGTCCACATTTACTTAATAAACGTAAATACCATACGGTATTAGTTTAAACTTCTGGGAAGTGATGATGTGAAATATATTAACCCTTTCCCTCATTGAAGCCCCTCTTGACGTCATTACCAATACGATATACATTGGCAATGTAGTAGCCAAACCAATATTCATAATAAAGGCCAGAATCTCATGCAGTCCCAGTAATATCTATGGAGGTGGGATAGATATGGTGACTACTTGTCCGCTACATGATAGCTATATGGCTTTTAGTTGTATGGAGATATAATGCTATATTAACCTAAATCTCTATGAATGAAAGGGTTACGAGTGCATACCATTATGCTGTTACATGATCTATAACGTCGCCCAAATATGATACCATTGGCCAAACATGTAAACAACGCTTTAGACTCTTTAGAATGTTGCCATGTATATTCCAATGTATTATTCCAAACACCGAAATGCACTCAAATTTGGAGATCTATTCCTATCAGAAAACATGCTAACTGTTAAAGCTTTAGCTATATATTTAAGAGCATTGAAAAGCTACCTTCTGTACTTGTGCTCCACACCATGTCAGACATGTTCTGAAATGAGTACATATCTGATATATATTTTAATGGAGAGTTTGGTATCCCATACGTGCTTTTAGGATGAGCTTTTGTATTCACGTGTGCAGCCACATCCTCTCTATGATCATAACATGCCATTGTTTTTTAAACTTTAATGATTTTACAACGATTGCGAAGCAAGTTTTAGCAACTTATATTAATCACTCGCGTTGGCGTGGATGAAAGCGTAAATGTGGTCAATCGTGTGGGAGGAAACCGGAGTACCCAGAGAAAACCCACCTGTCCGATCTGGCGACCACAGTGCCATCTCACAGTTGACATGCCATTACATGTACCATTAAGATCATTTATATGTACTTTACCCTGACATTGATATGGTAAGAATATGTATGATATAAATGCGTGTACCGTTAGGGATAATGCATTTGTATACATGGAATATATTTATATTATTCTGACAGTTTTCTAAATTGTATTATTATACCAGCTTTGCATAGCACTCCTTTCATATAGACAGTATACGTTCAAAACTGCTTAGCATTAATTTAGGACGACATTTTTACAACATACATTCGTCAACATTACGGACAACAATTTGGTAGAAATAAATAATAATAAAAATAAAACAATGTAAAATGTTTATCAAAAATATTAAGAAAAGTACATAAAAGAATAAAGGTTAAATAAGAATTAATACATTATTACATTTATAAAGTTCTAATTGTTCCAACACAATGCTGTGACTAGCCTGGGAACAGGCGTCGATATATTGTACATGGTCAGTCAAATAAATATATTTTAACACAGAGACTATTAATTGGGCCGTATTGAGTTTCTGATCATATCAACATTTTGCCAGAAGTTAAAAAGTGGAAAATCGAAAGACTGGAACCCAGGCTATGCTGTGACCTACCAAATCAAATGCTTTCCACGAATCGATCATTACAGACCCAATTCAATTGCTGTCATTAATTGCTTTCAACCACGAGCAATCAGTGGAATTGTTGTTTCTGTTGAATGTGATTTATGGAAGCAATGTTGCTCAGTATGTGCAAGGTCGAAATGTGTCGAAATTTGTCAAATGGCTCATAAATTAAAGTATCGTGAATACATTTTTCAGTGAGCTTTGGGATAAAATCTGGCCGGTAATTATTTATAGTGTCCTGGTTTGACATTCACAATAGGACAGCACCTCGCTATGATTCATACCATATTGTTAGATTAATTTAATAATAATTTATTTAATATTACATACTATGATTAGCGTGCATACATATCATACGAAATAACATTAACGATATATGGTGATATACTATCCAATGCACTCTATACTATTATCACATGCTGAGGTAACTGTTTGGTCATCCATGTATACTAGAGGTTTGGAAAACGCACAAGTCAGGTTCAGGTTCGATCTCCTGTAAGACCGTAATAAAATGAACAGTCTTTCAGATGGGATGTTAAACCGAGATCTCGTGCCGGTGCTTTACACCGTGCACGTAAACGAATCAGAGGAGACTCTGGAATGGGTTTCTGTCTGTATCATTGCACTATCCTCCAACATCTAAAATGACTAATCTCTTCAGGAGGCATCGCTGATATGGGCAACCGGTAGCGACGATAAATAAACGTAAAACACACACGCGCGCGCGCACTTCGGATACGTGTGTTTTTACATGAAAAACAATAACTATATAAATACATAGTTTTTGCAATATCTTTAGATGTTCCGTTTGTTCTTTGTAATAAAGATATGACATATCTTTGATGGAATCCTTCGTATTTCGTTTTCATGTACATGTACTAATAACGATATAATGTATGTCTGCGTTTTCTATGTCCTCATGTATATGGGTCTGCCATTGCTGTGCTTAAAGCAGCATTACATCGTATGAAATAAAAGATATTTGAAAAATTCAAATTTTACGTATGGGTAGCAATGCTGCTACACATTCTAACATTATACTTTGTATGCTTATGTTCATTTGGTAAACAGTGTTTTTTTGCGATAAAACAAACTCGAAACCGAAAGTAGGACTTTCCGAGTCGATCGGTCACGCACTTGTTTACAACCGGAACGCATCGTCCGCACTTGTTTACATTCGGAATGCCTTGTCCCCATTTGTCCCACGTTGTCTTTTTAATTAAATTACTTGATATGTTGATTCATACCTCTGTTAGCTAAGTCTTTTAGGGACATTTCTACATCCTCGACATTAGGGGAAGATAGATAGATAGTATTTCATGTTCAAAATATATACGTTGTTTTCTACATCCTCTGTTGTTTCACGCATGCGCGCTGTGCGTGCCCAATTTCGTGTGTTGATAAACAAATTCGCGTATACGACGGTTTAGATGTATTGGAATTGTATCGTTTCTGAGCGACTATTTCGATTTTTGTAAACACACACACATTAGTATTTATATTTTACACAAAACATCCTTTATTACGATGTAATGCTGCTTTAAAGGACATTTTAATAGACAATGCATAGAACTCCGGAGTCATGTTTACAGATGGATAATGAACTTCTTTCGAAAAGATAATACGAACTTCATAACTTGTGATATACCTGTTAATGAGAAGTTTCTATTCTATCAAATATGTCACATAGTGATTATTCAAAAACGATTCCAGGGACAGTTAGAGTGTCAATGTAATGCTACGTTTGCCAGTGATTAATATATATACGTATCATAGCTAGGACGCAGATATTCTGTGTGTGTTTTAAGTTTATTTATCGTCGCTACCGGTTGCCCATATGAGGGACGCCTCCTGAAGATATTAGTTATTTTAGATTTTGGAGGATAGTGCAATGATACAGAGAGAGACCCATTCCAGAATCTCCTCTGGTTCGTTTACGTGCACGGTGTAAAGCACCGACACGAGACCTCGGTTTAACGTCCCATCTGAAAGACTGTTAATTTTATTACGGTCAGACGGGGGATCGAACCTGCGATCCCTGGATTACCAGTCCTGCGTGTTACCACTGGACTACACATCCGTCTGTGCAGCTATTCTGTCTATATTTTAGTCATACATAGGTGGTTTCCAGGCAAATAGCAATACAACAAATGTGCTCATAATCGCCTCACATTGTATAATTGACATTGTAATTATGTAGGTTGAACGCAGATACATTATTGATTGATGCATGTAGAACAACATCACTAATTAATCAACTGTGACATCTATGCAAGCAGGGATGATTGATTCAGTCAACATTATTATATATTTCACATTTCGAACAAACACGCTGGACTGGCAATACAGGGATCGTAGGTTCGATCCCCCGTCTGACCCTAATAAAATTACCAGTTTTTCAGATGGGATGTTAAACCGCAGTATCATGTCTGTGCTGTACACTGTGCACATAAAAGAACCAGATGCGACTCTGGAATGGGTCTCGGTCTATATAACGGATTGCTATTGAACCATGCTTCGGCTCTGTCAGCGAAATTAGCCTAGAACTATATAAATATTTTCAATACGGATGTAAATCGACAAATACGCCGAGCATTGGAATACGCCGAGCATAGGTTCCTCCACTCTACGTATCGGTTAGAAGCAAGATTATCAAACGCTAAAGGCATTGAAGATCAACTACCAAGCTACTGTGATATTTTTTCTCCAACATTCTTGTATAAAATCAATAATATATGAAGGTATTTCAGGGTACCTAGACACGCTGATTGAGTTTAATTTAGTTTAATCATATTTTATTGTATATAATTATATATGCATAAACACAATTAAAATCACACAAGTACAATCTACATCCGTTATGTCGAACAAAATACTTCGACATAACCGAAGTTTGACTTAACGAAATTCGATATAAATGGAATCAGTTATATGTACAATGATAGTGTCTGAAACGTGATTTTTATCCGATAACCGGAGCATTCGACATAACCGATTTTGGCATAACGATTGTAGATTGTATTACATATATACGCGAATGGGTTGGACAAACGTTATAACAACATTAGAATCCGTCCCCCCATGGGTCCCTCTAATTAAAGGAGGTACCTCCGTGGCATGTGGTTGGTTAATATCGTTCACTTCGAATCATTTGTCACCCCTATAGACTTGCTTCTCACTGAGCGTTTTCTGTTGAAACTCTTGAGTTAACCCGTCGTACCCGAGTAACACCTGAACAGCCAGAGTTCGGACTCGATTTACGCAATATGACCGTTGACACGGACGCGAGTCGAACACCGGTCACGTGCTAGGTTAGAAGAGTCCGGACTTTCAAGATGGCGAATGCTGAACAGAATTTGTAAGCTCTCAAATTGAATGGGAATATGTGACTAAAACATGATATTCGAGTTGTAATGTATGTCTATAATACATATATATGGGGAGTAATTCAACAAGTGATTCTATTTGTTTGTTCTCCCATTCTGTTGTTGTTGTTGTTGTTGTTCTTGTTACCGACTCGATTTTAACCAGAAGACGTAGTTTGTTGTTCTATGGAAAACATGCGCGCGCACGCGGTTTCGGTTCTAAAAATAAAATTGCGTCACTGTTGCGTTAACTGGAATGTTTCAGCAGAAAACGCTCACTGGGGCTGTCTGAAGAAATCACCGGAGAGTCACCATACAACATAAGCTATTTGTGAGACTTTAAACCCCCCAAAACCAAAAAATAAATCAATTAATGGACACGGCCATCCGACATGAAGTTCTAGAGAAATGAAATCTAGACCGCCGCAGATAACATTAAATGAAATGTTTGCCAATCAGATTTTAGAAACGTAGAATGTAAAAATAACAATATAGCACACCAGGTATGATACCTGATGCCGACAATTTGCCCGGTAATCGATCAATGGTAGTTAACATTGATTTTGAATTCAAATCGTGTGTGAGAGGAAACACGATAATTTAGTGTGGGATGGAAATATCGAGCTATTTTACAAAGCGGCATGTATTGCGTATATGAATATAGTAAAATGGAGTGATTCATTGTACAGATGGCAATATAAATGACGAGAGAGTGGACTCATGGTACAGATGACAATATAAATGACGAGGGAGTGGACTCAGGGTACAGATGGCAATATAAATGACGAGGGAGTGGACTCAGGGTACAGATGGCAATATCAATGACGAGGGAGTGGACTCAGGGTACATATGGCAATATAAATGACGAGGGAGTGGACTCAGGGTACAGATGGCAATATAAATGACGAGGGAGTGGACTCAGGGTACAGATGGCAATATCAATGACGAGGGAGTGGACTCAGGGTACATATGGCAATATAATGACGAGGGAGTGGACTCAGGTACAGTTGGCAATATGAATGACGAGGGAGTGGACTCAGTGTACAGATGGCAATATCAATGACGAGGGAGTGGACTCAGGGTACAGATGGCAATATCAATGACGAGGGAGTGGACTCAGGGTACAGTTGGCAATATAATGACGAGGGAGTGGACTCTGGGTACATATGGCAATATAACTGACGAGGGAGTGGACTCAGGGTACAGTTGGCAATATAAATGACGAGGGAGTGGACTCAGTGTACAGATGGCAATATCAATGACGAGGGAGTGGACTCAGGGTACAGATGGCAATATAAATGACGAGGGAGTGGACTCAGGGTACAGCTGGCAATATAAATGACGAGGGAGTGGACTCAGGGTACAGATGGCAATATAAATGACGAGGGAGTGGACTCAGGGTACAGATGGCAATATAAATGACGAGGGAATGGACTCAGGGTACAGATGGCAATATAAATGACGAGGGAGTGGACTCAGGGTACAGATGGCAATACAAATGACATTGGGTGTCATTGGACATTCCAAGTTATTGTATAGTATGGTTAGTTTGACCTGATATACTGATTTCCCAATGGCATGACAACCTGCTCCATGTTAGTTACTATAGTAGCGAGTTTCATCACCTCATTAATATGATGTAATATATCACGTATTGTCTGCTGTGGCGAGTTCGCTCTGTACTACTATTTGCTGTATTTACAATTCTGTCCTGTCACGTTATATTTCTTTGGTTCATAAACATTAATCTTGGATGATTGCCTTAGAAATGTATACTAGAGGACATAGAGAACGCACACCTACATTATATGATTATTATTACATGACAACGAAATACGAAGGATTCCATCAATAACATTACAAAACACAAACTGAACAACTGAAAATATTCCAAAATGTTTAAAACTATGTATTTATATAGTTATAATTTTCCATGTAAAACACACTTATTCGAAGTGTGCGTTTTCTATGTCCTCTAGTATATCACGGGGAGTTGCATCACCTCATTAATATGATGTCATATATCACGTATTGTCTGCTGTGACGAGTTCGCTCTGTACAAATAGTTGCTGTATTTACGATTCTGTCCGTTCACGTTATTTATGTTTGGTTCATAAACATTAATCTTGGATGACTGCCTTAGAAACGCATATCTATTGTTCTTTCGTTGTTCATAAATATTGAATGTTACTGATACAATAAAGCTATCAAGATATCTCGTGTTAGGTTTAATAAAGTTTATTTTACCCCCCGGGTTACCAGTCCTATGATAGATTGTCCAGGATTGAAATAACAACCGCCACATAATGACACATGCCCCAGTCTACGGCAATACCGCGTGCGAGGTTTGCACGGAATTATAGATATTGTCTCCCGGAACGAATTTGTATTCAATTGCTCACCAAGAACCATCAGTTATTGCAGGATTTTTCCATTAAGGGAAAATCGAACTTCCCATAGCATTGCAGGTAAAAGTGCACATATGACAGTTTTACTTTTGTTGATTGAGTTTAGCTTTTATGGAGTTATTCGTAACAAGTTCACATAGTCGAAGCTAGACTTTCCTTTGTGTTATTGTTCATGAGAGGTCTTTATTCCTAGAAAACGGAACTATAAATAATACAATCGGATTGGTGAGTGATTTGTCTTGCATTGATGGAAACTCTAAGTATATGACGCAATCGATATGTTCATTGATGGATACAACATAATATAGAAACTCTAAGTATATTACGCAATCGATATGTTCATTTATGATATTAAAAGTGTTGTTAGAAAGAGTAACAGACGCATCAATTCGAAACAATGGAAAGTATTTGGTTAACAAGTTCAGGGTATATGAGAAATAATTTAATATTTATCATTTACGTAGAACATTTTTAAGCCATATTTTTGTCATTGGCCGACACTACAAAAAATCGATAATCTAAATAATGAGCTATAGAAACCCGAAATTAATTCTAAATGTTATTATAATATTTACATTTCGCTTTTAAAGAAACGAACAATTAATTCAATTTCTATACAATAATAATAGTTTTTGCTTTATACAGATCATTCTGTACTTTTATTTAATAATAGAACATGAGAGGGAAAACAATATTATTTAAACTGTAAATTAATTGTTTTTGCACTTTACATGTGTAATTTCGTTGGCTATATGTGTGTTTCGTACCAGTTAATGCCTAATAAAATATACAGTCAAGCCTGTGTTAGTGGTCATCTCCATTAAGCAGCCAGCCTGTATTAAACAGCCAGTGTACAGATTCCCACTGTGTTGTTTTATTATATGTTTGACCTATATTAAGCAGCCACATGTGCTAAGAAGCCACTTTCTGTGATTTGTTGGCTGCTTAATACAGGTTTAACTGTATGCTATGTTATTTCTGGAATACAGTAACAGTGTTTATTCTCTACAATATTCGCCGCAGAAACTAAATAATTAAACTCATAAGTAAACGTTTGTTTGCGACATTTAGGTATGAGTTGCGAAATACAAACATTTAAACCTTATTTATTTTACAACGATTGGGAATCAAGTTTTAACAACTTATTTTAATCACTCTCGTTGGCGCGGGTGAACATGTAAATGTGGTCATTCGTGTGGGAAGAAACCGGAGTACCCGTAGAAAAACCCATCTGTCCGATATGGCGACCACAGTACCATCTCACATACTTCCCGGTCCGGGGATCGAATCCGGGTTGCATTGGTGAGAAACTACTGCGTTAATATGTGCATATAATGGTGGAGGAATACATAGGAAACTGTTAATCTTTTTCAAATGACACTGTGTGCTTATTATGTTGCACCGTTTGCGTTTTATTTTCACTGAGAACATAAGAGAAGGTTATTTCTGAACTGGTTCCTATCTTATCGACCCCTTGTGAAAACGGAGAGAATGACACGCTATTATAAATTTTGTAAAAACGCAACGTAATTCTTAAGGTAAATACACTTTAAAAACATTGAAATAGTATGTAAGTGCAGAACTATGTCCACCGGTAGGATACACAATTCATGTAAATAAACACCAATAACACAGTGTTTGTAGATAAACACCAGTAACACGTTGTTTGAAAATAACAGGAAATGACATTAATGAGACACTATATATATACAACGACACTACAAATATATATATATGGGGATCAATAATTAATGAGACACTATATATATATATAATATATATATATATATATATATATATATATATATATATATATATCAATAATTAATAGTGAGACTCTCATTGTGTTATATTTATATTATATTTAGTGACTTGGTATCAATTTCATACGGGCAAGTTTTGTTTCGTTTGTTCATGGGTCTGAATTCGTACAAACAACGTATGGAGACTCTTCAGCTGTTGTTACTGGAGGAAGGCTACGGATGCCAATTCGAGCCGTATTGCTGGCACTGGTGGTTAGTAACCCGAGTAGAACCTCTAACATTCTGCAGGCCCCTTGGATAACTTCCTAGCACGAACCTACAACGGCTAGGGGCAAGTAATTTTAATTTCAATGATCGTATGCAATCTGCAAAAGAGAGTGTGTTATTTATGAGATTAAATGAATGATATAAAATATAACTTGTTTACCTAAACACTACCATCTTGAGTTGCTTCCAGGTTCATGCAGCGATTGTTTGCAACATTTGGCCAGCGGTCGTTATCGGTAATAATATATAGTTCGATCCTCAACATACCCCAACATGTCATGCCTCGTGTACCCGCTGTCTGCTGTCTGGTTCTTTTGTTTTAAACTTTGTTTATTTTGCAACGATTGCGAAGCAAGTTCTAACAACTTATATTAATCACTCTCGTTGTTGGCGTGGATGAAAGCGTAACTGTGGTCATTCGTGTGAGAGGAAACTGGAGTACCCGGAGAAAACCACCTGTCCGATCTGGTGACCACCGTACCATCTCACATACTTCCCGGTCCGAGGATGTCTGGTTCTTGGTTTGTGTCAAGGTGTTCTTTCCTGAACCTATCAGTTATGGTAACTTCCTGTCCTTTCACCAATGGTAGTCTCACCATGCAAGAAGGCTATTCTTGTTTCAGCGGAAGTATGTAATTCATTAATGTGAAATACTATGGATTGAATAAGGCTTTATTTTACATTAGTATGACGTATTTGATACTAAACTGCATTTCGCGCATGCATGCATCCGCGGTAAATTGTATCCATGCCATTAGCTTATATTTCTTTGCAAATTGTCAAAAAGCGTTCTTTTCTGACAACCAATGGTGCTAATAGGGTACACATGTTCGTATTGACAGCTGCACATTGAACAAAACAGACAGGGTTCTTGGCAATTGAAATGCACACCCATTTAGCGTTCATTTACTGTCATTGAGATTTACTTCCGATGTTCCAACTCAAAACTTTCTAATCTCCAGCTTGACCCTCTTAAACCAAATACTGAAACAAACACACGCTGTTCCACACTATACAGCTTTATGTATCAGGTGGTGCAAAGAACAGATCGATAACCTAATAAACTGATATGTTATAATTATACATGTATATAAGTATTAGTTCTTGCAGCTTATATCTTATTTCGTATGCAAGTTTTACTGGTCATTGTTTCATTATGCTATTTGATATTTCAATTTTTTGGGGGCCTCGTGGTAGATTTACTTAATTGTTCAAATGAGTTATCTCGTTAAATAAAATCTTTATTATTATTATTTTTTTAATTATTATTATTACATCATGAAGACAGGTAATTCAGTTGAGAACAATGATGCATTCTGCGCCAATGTACACTGTTCTGCAAGCGTTATGTGTACAGGTTGTCCAGGTAACACAGTTCATACAACCATCCTCATAGTTCGTACTCTATTGATTTCCTTACAATGTCAACAATATATTGCAAGATTACTACAACCTACGTACAATGTGAACTAATAAGAAATATGTGTGCTTGTCTCTGTGTCTATATCTTGTACAACGAAACACACATTTGGTCGGATAACAATAGGTTGTAAGAACGTATTTTGGAGTCATATGAAAAGCGAGTAGGAATACAGATATATGCATACATTTCTTATTTTAGTTATATTACAGACGGATCTGTAGTCCAGTGGTAACACGCTGGACTGGTAATCCAGGAATTGCAGGTTCGAACCCTAATAAAATTAACAGTTTTTCAGATGGGACGTTAAACCGAGGTATCGTGTCGGTGCTTTACACTGTGCACGTAAAAGAACCAGAGGAGACTCTGGAATGGGTCTCTGTCTGTATCATGCACTATCCTCCAAAATCTAAAATTACTAATCGCTACAGGAGGCGTCGCTCAGATGGGCAACCGGTAGCGGCGATAAATAAACGTAAAACACACATTAGTTATATTTTAAGGTGATATTCGTTTGTTTCAGTGAATGATCGAAGTATATTACTCCGAATGAATATTCAAAGCATTATCTGATAATAATAGACAACTGTGCGCTAAATAGCACTAGAATGTCGTGATTAGACGATATTAAATGACGTCATGAAATGCGTCAAAAATGACGTTGCTTTTTTAGTTTATACAAATTTATTTTAGCTCGATTGCGAAACAAGTTCTTTCAACGTATATTAATCACTCTCGAGACCTCATTCCTGATGGAATCCATCGCCACGAGGGAGAGAGAAGAAGCAACGTGGAATTTAAATGCCTTGCCTAAGGGCACAATCGTAACGGCTCCAGCTGGGCTCGAACTCCGGACCTTTCGCACCTGAAGCGAACGCGCATCCCACTGCGTTATCACGACTGTCACAATGACGTTGCTTACAGCACGAGCCCGAAAACGTTCGCGTTGACAACATTTCAACATGAAGTGGCTATAGGTACAACACAGCAGTGAGAAAACATATATGTGTTACTCCATTTTTTTCAGCAAAATGGAATAACACATTTGATTTCACTGAAGAATTTGTATATTGAATTGGTGAGCATAAAATAATTCATAAATATTGAATGCATCCCATACGATTAACTCTTTCACCGCCAATGTCGCATAAAAGCGACTTTGTAAAAAAGTAGAGAACCCGATCGGACAGAACAGAACATGCCGTCTGATCAGGCTATATGCTGATTGCTCTTCAGACAGTGGAGCTGAAGCACCTGTCTGAATAGCAAACAACATAGATCCTGATCAGACGCGGCTTTACGCCGCGGCTGATCTGGATCTATGTTGTTTGCACATGCTCTGAATTTATTCGGCGCTGAAAGAGTTAAAGCAGTCAGTGAATAGCGTGCATGGTTAATGTTCACCGTATCCTAGGGCAGCAACTCTTTGATGGATTAGCCAATAAAGGAATAAAACACACGTCAGGGTAATGCCATCTCTTAGACATTTAACAGTTACGCGAGAGCGACTGCAAAGCATACTATTGGATTGGAATGGATTATATAGTACTATAAATGGAAGGTATGACTGTTGGCGGATTATGTTATTCTATGCATTATCTTCGTATTACAAATTGCTGTCCTTCAAATTGTTGTTGTCTTTCAAATTGTTGTTTTGTCACGATCATGCAGTTAGAAACATTGACGTCAACTAAGCATGTTTTTTTGTCATGTGTTTAATTATACGAATGTTATATGCCCAGGTAATACATAGAGACTCGAGAAAATAATAGGGCAACCCACCTAATTAACGCTGATCTTCAAGGGAGATTCCTTGAACAATATGATGTCATTGAACTTTCATGCATATGCTTTTCTATTTAACCAGATTGTATTGCAAATCAATAGTACATGTGTCATACACATACAGATACAATACATAGCATGAAAGTACAAATGGTTTGGGCCACAAGGTTTAACAACATTAGACAACGGCCCGCACCAAATTAATATGCTAACATTGTATGCACATGTGTACGTGGTGTAGCTTTAACATAGTTATAACATAACAATAGGCAAACGGTTGAGCATAGCATTAAGTGGCCGATTAGTGCAGTGGTTAGAGTGCTCGCTTCTCACCAATGCAAGCCGGGTTCGATCCTCGGACCGGGAAGTATGTGAGATGATACTGTGGTCGCCATATCAGATAGGTGGGTTTTCTCCGGGTACTCCGATTTCCTCCCACACGAATGACCACATTTACGCTTTCATCGGCGCCAACGAGAGTGATTAATATAAATTGTTGGAACTTGCTTCGCAATCGTTATAAAATAAATAAAGATAAATGTTTGTATTTCGCAACTCATACCTAAATGTCGCAAATAAACCTTTACTCATGAGTTTAATTATTTAGTTTCTGCGGCAAATATTGTAGAGAAAAAACACATGGATGTACTTTTGTATATTAGTGATTTTCTGACACTCATAAGAGTCAATCATAAAGTGATATGTTCTACTGAATTGGTTTTGTCTCCAGTTTTTAACTGTGACAGCAAACAGACTTGAACATTATACCGGAACTATTTCTTATTGCGGACGTTCACACTAACATAGGTGGTTGTGCGGTTGTGTATTCGAGTGCAGTGAGGCTCCCGACAGGGCAGTTTTTTCATATTACGGACGTTCACACTAACACAATAGGTTATGCGGTTTTGTATTAGAGTGCAATGAGACTCCCGACAGGGGAAGTCATATGCAATGTATGCAATTTGATTTTGTTTTATATTATCCACAATCTTTGGAACTCAAAAAAGAAAAAGAGGAACTCATAAAAGAAAAAGATGATTTGTATTTATTAGTGTAAGATAGGATTTTATTTCATCTCGTGATCACCGAAATATGTATGTCCAAGAGTGGCGCTAAAGTAACGTATGTAACGCCACTCATGAAAATATATATTTCCGTAATCACGAGATGAAATAAAATCCTTTCTTACACAAATGTAAGTACATAAACACAAATATCCTCTATATCATTTGTGCACATACATCACACATTATTGTTCTAAGCAGCCAGTGGCTTGCGCTTTAAATGTAAATTTTAATGTAAATACTTCTGTTACATTTTCACTACGTGGGGTATCCGGGGTCTCCACCCACCAACAATAGCGGGAGAGCCTCCGCATAGCCTAAGGTGTTAGTGGGACTTAAAAACTCCAATAACATTTTCACAACTTTTTTTGGACATTTTGCGAATTTTAATGACACTCCTACCATATGGCATTTCAAATAAAGTCGCCGACCAGTCGCGACAAGTTATACATCATACGACTTATTGCATCTCAAAGTCAAACACGTACCCTTGATTTGCTGCTTTTGTGAGTACATTTCACAAGAATACTTAAGGCATCTTTCGCAACTGATACATCATTTAATGCTGTTAAAATATTAAACTATACGATATATCCAGTGCCATTAATTGTCATCTGCTTCCACTGCGCACAATTTAGTCCTCCACTGCGGACAATGTAGTCCTCCACTGCGGATAATGTAGTCCTCCACTGCGGACACTGTAGTCCTCCTCCACTGCGGATAATGTAGTCCTCCACTGCGGATAATATAGTCCTCCACTGCGGACAATGTAGTCCTCCACTGCGGAAAATGTAGTCCTCCACTGCGGATAATGTAGTCCTCCACTGCGGAAAATGTAGTCCTCCACTGCGGATAATGTAGTCATCCACTGCGGATAATGTAGTCATCCACTGCGGACAATGTAGTCCTCCACTGCGGATAATGTAGTCCTCCACTGCGGATAATGTAGTCCTCCACTGTGGACAATGTAGTCCTCAACTGCGGACAATGTAGTCCTCCACTGCGGACACTGTAGTCCTCCACTGCGGACAATGTAGTCCTCCACTGTGGACAATGTAGTCCTCCACTGCGGAAAATGTAGTCCTCAATTGTTAGGTCGTTGACTTCAAATCACACGCTGCAGGTTGGAATCCCACTATGGTGTCGCATTCGTTCGAGGTATCCACCTGGCTTGCGGAAGGTCGGTGCTTCTACCTGGGTACCCGTCCGTACCGGAAATACTTCTCGACATAAGTAGCACAACCTGTCATAAGTTATTTTCATGCACATTTTTTTATATATAAAACAGCTACAGGCGGCTCTGTAGTCCAGTGGTTAACACCAGGGATTACATGGTCTATCCTCCGTCTGACCCTAATAAAATTAACAGTCTTTCAGATGGGACATTAAACCGAGGTCTCGTGTCGGTGCTGTACATCGTGCACGTAAAAGAACCAGAGGAAACTCTGGAATGGGTCTCTCTGTCTGTATCATGCACTGCCCCCCAACAATCTAAATTTCTTCTGGAGGCGTCGCTCATATATGCAACGGTAGCGACGATACATAAACGTAAACCACATACAATGCAACGTTCCCCTTATACACAATACATCGTATTAATTATATATGCACTAGGTAAACTCTCTACTTAGTTTCCTGTGGTTTTAGAATCATGTAGTTATACTAAATAAAATTGAATTAATGGGGTTGCTCCTATATATACTTAATATAAGATTCCGAAGAAACACATATATACCATTATCTTTCCAGCTGTACATGTGGATATACGTATAAACGTAAGATTAAATATCCAACCTCATTAAAATTGGATTCCATAAATCATATCACTTCATTTCGCTTATAGACAAGATCTGGGTTATGCATCAGTCCCACTGGGCTCCCGGTACTCCCCGGTTCACCCCGGTCCATGGACCGGGCTGCACCCGGGAGTACCGGGGGTTGAACCGTAGTGCCACCGTGATGGACCGGGATGATGCCTGATGGACCTGGATGAACCGGGGGTCTTCCCGGTGGTTTTTGACATGTCAAAAACCACCGTGGTGAACCTTGGAGGACCGGGAAGGGGACCCGACCTGGGTGAACCGTGTTGACACCGTAGGTCCATCGGGAAGGACCGTGAAGGATCGTGGCGCTGCCGGCGTGGACCTGGGAGGACCGGGACCTACTCTTCTTGGGCGGCATGATGTCTATAATATAGAATATTTCTTAAATAATAATCAGCGTTCAGCGATGTGCTGCCTTCAAAAAACTACTGCTGGAATGAAATTAGGCTACAAGTCAGTCCTATTTATACTGCATTTTCACCTCGCCGGGATGAACCATGGTGAACCGGGAAGGACCGTAGCTCCGCCGTGGAGAACCGGGAAGAACCGTAGCGTCACCGGTGTTCTGCCGGCATGGACCTTGGTGAACCGTGGAGAACCGGGGTCGAACCGGGCCGAGAACCGGGGTGAACCGTGTAAGCGCTGGGATGAACCGTGGCCCTGCCGGGGCTCTACCTGGATGAACCGGGGTGCCCCGGGGTGCTCCCGGGTCTTGAGGGCCTCGACGGTCGACCGTCGAAATATTTCGGCAAACAAACGTCATTTTCACCCTGTCCATGAACCGGGATGACCCGGGAGGCTCCGGGATAAACCGTAGTACCGCCGACCTCAGTGGGACTGATGCATTAAACAAACAAATGTGATTTTAATGAGAATGAGTTATATACATATATACATACTAACATGGCATTTATTGCTGTAGATCTACAAGAACAATTTCAAATATGCCCAAATATATATCTAGGGTCCGTGTCCCAACATACTCTGTTAGTGATCAGTATCCTGTATACATAACACGCACCGCATCCTGTAAGGAGTTCGAGCCCCACTGGAGTTGTTACCATTGTGCCCTTAGGCAAGTCATTTCAATTGCACGTTGGGGCCTTTCGCACCTGAAGCGAACGCGCTACCAATGCACTTCAGTTAATTATTCGCTATGGAGACAAACTGTTAATTCTCTTATCTATGATTTTAAGCACCACCAATGATACAATGAATTCTAACAGACCCAATCCAAACGAGTTATGGAACAATCAACACATCCAAACTTCAAAGCAACTACACAGATGATGAAAAGGGTCAGCCTATCTCAATACCAATTACAACAGACAACGTTTTCAATGCTCATTTGATATCTGTAAGTGACACTTTCCAAAGAAATAAATCCCCCGCCCCCCGCCTCCCGCTACATATGACACTCACAGTATTGTAGATATTAATACAGTTTGTCTGCAAGATACACTACCCTTCCTAGTTCCCCCAGTAGATACGTCATTTGTAGAATGTCAATTATAGTCTCTTGACATTCAAAATTCCACAGGTTATGATGACTTTAGTGCTAGATTCCTCCGGTTAGCCGCTTCTGTTATTGCTCCGGTTTGCTTGCCAAACTATACAATGATAGTATTAACAACTAGCCTAGGAACAGACGTTGATATATTTTGTCTGGTCAGTCATATAAATATATTTTAATACAGAGAATATTAATTGGGAAGTATTTGAGTTTCTGGTAACTCAATGTCATTTTGCCAGAATTAAATTGGTGAAAAATCAACAGACTGGAACCCAAGCTATATAACCACCAACACATTCCCACAGGTATCTATATACTGATCTGTAGTCTAGTGGTAACACGATGGACTGATAATCCAGGGATCGCAGGTTCGATTAACAGTCTTTCAGATGGGACGTTAAACCGAGATCTCGTGTCGGTGCTTTACACCGTGCACGTACAAGAACCAGAGGAGACTCTGGAATGGGGCTCTGTCTGTATCATTGCACTATCCTCCAACAATCTAAAATGACTAATCTCTTCAGGAGGCGTCGCTCATATGGGCAACCGATAGCGACGATAAATAAACGTAAAACACACACACTGCAAGTATCTGTAGACGGATCTGTAGTCCAGTTAGACTTGTAATCCAAAGATCGCAGATTCGATCCCCCATCCGACCCTAATAATATTAACAGTATTTCAGATGGGACTTTAAACCGAGGTCTCGTGTCTGTACATTGTGCACCTAAAAGAACAAACAGGGGATACTCTGGAATGGGTCTCTGTCTGTATCATTGCACTATCCTCAAACAATCTAAAATGACTAATCTCTTCAGGAGGCGTCGCTCATATGGGCAACCGGTAGCGACGATAAATAAACGTAAAACACACACAACAGGTATTCAAGAAGGCCACACAGGTTATTCATATTCACCAAAGGCCCCACCCCAACAATGACAAGACTAACTACAGACCAATTTCCATACTACCAACCATATCTCTGATAGTAGAATGTCATGCTGCCCTGTATGTAAAACAGCATATTGAAACAAATAACTTACATAGTTATACCTCACGTGACTACGCCATGCAAAATGTGCCATACCAGAGCGGGCGACATTTTTCAATGTATCATTGCAATATCTCACCTCTTAATAGCCTCATTCGTAACAAAGTTACACTACTCGGACTTTACCGTTTAATTTCAATAATATTTTATTTTGCTAAGCGGCCATCTTATTTTCATGTAGTCTCGAAGAAATTTGTTGAAGCATAAGCCAGAACAGCCGATTGTTCGGTATAATAAAATTATATTTATTTCGCTTCGGTAGACATTATTTTATTGTTGACAATATTCTCGGTTACACTCACCGAGATGAACTATTTATATAATATGACTGTCAATCGACTGCATGCTATCCTGGAGCTATGTTCGAAGGTAGCCATATACGAGCCTTGTGTTTATATTATCAAACCCATTTTAGTCGAAGACATGGAAGCAACCATATACTGTAGCAGACAGTCAGTCCTAACCCCATATGTCACCAACCTCCACAGCTGCAGTAACGTTACAGAAGCAGCCATATACTGTAGCAGACAGTCGGTCCTAACCCCATATGCCACCCATCTCCACAGCTGCAGTAACGTTACAGAAGCAGCCAAGCTCCACAGCTGCAGTAACGTTACAGAAGCAACCAACCTCCACAGCTGCAGTAACGTTACAGAAGCAACCAACCTCCACAGCTGCAGTAACGTTACAGAAGCAGCCATATACTGTAGCAGACAGTCGGTCCTAACCCCATATGCCACCCATCTCCACAGCTGCAGTAACGTTACAGAAGCAACCAACCTCCACAGCTGCAGTAACGTTACAGAATCAGCCATATACTGTAGCAGACAGTCGGTCCTAACCCCATATGCCACCCATCTCCACAGCTGCAGTAACGTTACAGAAGCAACCAACCTCCACAGCTGTAGTAACATTACAGAAGCACCCAGCCTCCACAGCTGCAGTAACGTTACAGAAGCACTCAGCCTCCACAGATGCAGTAACGGTACAGAAGCACCCAGCCTCCACAGCTGCAGTAACGGTACAGAAGCACCCAGCCTCCACAGCTGCAGTAACGGTACAGAAGCACCCAACCTCCACAGCTGCAGTAACGTTTTGCTTGCCATTACAAATAGCTCAACTATTATTAGCTCATACACATTTATTTTAACTCGATTTCGAAACAAGTTCTTACAACTTATATTAATCACTCTCGAGATCTCATTCCTGATGGAATCCATCACCACAAGGGTCAGAGAAGAGGCAACGTGGAATGTAAATGCCTTGCCAAAACGCTAGCGTGGCTCGAACTCCGGGCGTTTCTCAATTGAATCGAACGCGCTATCACTGCGCTACCACTGCGCTATCACGACTTCCACGTGATATATTGAGAATTTGGAAATAAATTAATTGCAGAGAATGGTTCTATCAAACGACACATATTTAAGGCTGACACCAATTCATTATAACTAATGAAATATTTATTTTCATCATGGCACATACATTCCTAGCATCTCATGATTGTCAATGTGTAGGAGTGCCCATGATAGCATCAGTCAACCGAATTGTCACATAGTACATAATTAGCGGACTATCCTACCTAATCAACGGACTAGCAGATTTGAAACTTTGCTAGCTTGCCCACATATATTGTACTTTGATCGACATTAGGATATATATAGGGAACATTTAATTTGGAACCAATGAAAATGATCAATTGAAAGTAAGATTACCTGATATGCTGTCGGGGTGTGCAGTTTGTTATTTCAGAAACTTTATGCAAATGAAGCTTCGATGGAGTTCATATATATATATAGAGATTAACACATGGTGTGTACATATTACGTATATTCCGGAGTAATTGTTACGGAGCCATATTGTAATACAATACAATGCGTTTATAGCAATTAAGCAATACAAACAGCCAGTGACATGGACTTTTACAAAAGAGCAATCTTGTAAGTTATTAGTATTCAAATATATCATGTAGTATATATAACTGATTCTTGCTCATCATTCCAGGGTATTGAAGTGTAATGGGATATCACTTAACCATGACGTAGTCAATATTGGCGTCAGTAGTACGTCATGAATTAGCTATTTTCTACCATATCACACCTACACTAATGTGCGTTTTGCGTTTATTTATCGTCGCTACCGGTTGCCCATATGAGCGACGCCTCCTGAAGAGAATAGTCATTTTAGATTTTGGAGGATATTGCAATGATACAGACAGAGACCCATTCCAGAGTTTCCTCTGGTTCTTTTACGTACACGGTGTAAAGCACCGACACGAGACCTCGGCTTAAAGTCCAATCTGAAATACTGTTAATTTTAATAGGGTCAGACGGGGGATCGAACCTGCGATCCCTGGATTACCAGTCCAGCGTGTTACCACTGGACTACAGATCCGTCTGGAACCTACACTAATACCATCGTAGAATGTGTTAATATTATATCTCAGTATTGCAACCAGCACTAACAGCAAAGAAAATCTGATTCTACAATAGGCTGTGTTCAGAAATGTCCACATGTCCACAGCAAAGTGAAAGCGGATGCCATTTACAATATGCTGCATACTGGAATGTGTTGATTTATGGCTTATATTTGTAAGTAATTAATATATGCTGCATACTGGAATATGTTGAATAATAGCTTATATTGTAAGTAATTAATATATGCTGCATTCTGCAATTGTTGAATTATAGCTTATATTGTAAGTAATTAATATATGCTGCATACTGGAGTGTGTTGATTTATGGCTTATATTGTAAGTAATTAATATATGCTGCATACTGGAATGTGTTGATTTATGGCTTATATTGTAAGTAATTAATATATGCTGCATACTGGCTGGAATATGTTGAATTATAGCTTATATGTGTAAGTAATTAATATATGCTGCATACTGGCTGGAATGTGTTGAATTATGGCTTATATTGTAAGTAATTAATATATGCTGCATACTGGAATATGTTGAATTATAGCTTATATTGTAAGTAACTAGGAACATCTGGAGGGCGGGGGCACGCTATCGGACGGACGGATGGACGGACGGGCGGGCAAGCGAGCGAGTTATTGTACATACGGACGGGCGGGCGGGCGGTCGGTGGGCGATCGGGTTCTGGTGGGTGGGCTTTCGGACGGACGGATGGACGGACAGACGGACGGACGTTAATTATAATTATGACATCAAATATAATCTAAAATCGGAATTAAAATATACAGCAAATTAGCTAATACATAGAATATGATCATAATTGAATACAACCAATACACGTCTTCATGTACAATAAACGTCTTCATGTACAATAAACGTCTTCATGTACAATAAAACTAACTAATAGTATACAGATGTTTTCCGCTTGGTATCAAACGTTCACTAGCCTGGGAACAGGCGTCGATATATTTTGCCTGGTCAGTCAAATAAATATATTCTAACACCGAGACTATTAATTGGGCCGTATTGAGTTTCTGATCGTGTCATTTTTTGCCAGAAGTTAAAAAGTGAAAAATCGACAGACAGGAACCAAGGTTAAAATTTCACGACAGATGTTGGCATTGTATTTGACCCAATTTTCATTAGACATAATATAGTTAAGCTTCTCCTTATCACAGTTAGTTGGAAAGTCTAAAGTTGCATGATTAATTGTGTTGTATAATTCTGCACGGAGGGACGTCAATGAATAGCGATTTTGTTATTCGAATATTCGGTTGAGAAGGTATTCGACTATTTGAGATATCCGGATATTCGGTCGAGAAGGTATTCGACTATTTGAGATATCCGGATATTCGACTATTCGGCCGAGAAGGTATTCGACTATTTGAGATATCCGGATATTCGAATATTCGGTCGAGAAGGTATTCGACTATTTGAGATATCCGGATATTCGAATATTCGGTCGCGAAGGTATTCGACTATTTGAGATATCCGGATATTCTAATATTCGGTCGAGAAGGTATTCGACTATTTGAGATATCCGGATATTCGAATATTTGGTCGAGAAGGTATTCGACTATTTGAGATATCCGGATATTCGAATAGCGAAACTGCTATTCCTTGCCATCTCTAGGATACTGTGCAGGTAAAATAACGAGAGGATACTCTGGAATGGGTCTCTGCCTGTATCATTGCACTATCCTCCAACATCTAAAAAGCTCAAATGGTCAAAATATAGCGACGATAAATAAACGTAATACACACGTACACGCACTCTCTATGATATAACAGACTGGTACGTGTACTTCATCCTCACCATCATTTGCACTCAAATTCCAGGTTGCATCGCTAAACTCAAATTCATAAAGTAAGAATGTCACGTAGTTGTCAATGAATGCATTAATGGACACTCCTTTCATATAAAAAATATGTCTATTATCCTGCGGCTGTGATCCTGTATATTACTTCCTTGTATCTGTTTAACAATGGGAATTTCCGTATTATTATGAACTATTTAAATGTGACAGCTGACCGTTCTGATATGTTCGAAGATCTATATTGTTAACCATATATTCAACATATGAAATGAAACATTATGAATGTCTTAATCTATACAAACAAGTATGCCAACCACCCATATCCGCCCTGTCCCACCTCATCGACACGTATGGCAAACATCCCATCTCCACGCTGCCCACTCTACCAACAAGTATGCCAAACCACCCATATCCGCCCTGTCCCACCTCATCGACACGTATGGTAAACATCCCATCTCCACGCTGCCCACTCCACCAACAGGTATGCCAAACCACCCGTATCCGCCCTGTCCCACCTCATCGACCAGTATGCCAAGCCACATATCTCCACGCTGCCCACTACCAACAAGTATGCCAACCACCCATATCCGCCCAATCCCACCCCACCGACACGTATGGCAAACATCCCATATCCACCCTCATGAACAGTTAAGTATTAAGTCATATATTCTAATGAATTTGTTTTGTCTGTAGTTTTTAATTTTGACAGCAAACAGAAACTAACTTGAAAATTATACAGGAATTATTTCTTATTACGGACTTTCACACTAACAGAAGTGGTTGTGCGGTTGTGTCAAGTAGTGCAATGAGGCTCCAGACAGGGCAGTCAAAATGAATAAAATTTGAAAACAAATATTACATTAGTTTAAACATAGTTTATTTCAAACAATGATACAACGTATACAAATGTACAATTTACACAAGTATTTACATACATGCATGAAAAAGGATTAGAACAGAAAGCTATAGCTTATATAGGACTTCTCCTATTACATTAGCCAAAGTCATTGGAAATCACATTAGACAAAAAAGGATTTGTGTTTATTAGTGTAAGATATGATTTTATTTCATCGAGTGATCACAGAACTATGTATTTCCACGAAGTCGCGTACAGGATGTATGCCTTACACGAAGCGACAATTAGAAAGATACTGAAATCGGTGAAAAACAACTACATTAGCCTACAACAATATACTAGTTGCATGTAATAGGTATTGAAAGCTATAATCTTATGATTACTATAATCTGTGTCTGGAACAATAATAGGGATTCTAGGAAATATGTCCAGGAAATAAATGTCTCTCACATACATAATGCTTGGAATAGGACATCAGTACACACCACGTGACGGTGATTGATGGTTAATCAATATATACACCAAGCTTGAGCTGGTTTACATCTGATGTTCTTTAACTTGCTTGTTATCTCTGAGCTATGCATCCCAAGCGTTCCTGTTTTATGTTTATATACACACAATGTTAAATCCACAATTAACTGATAAAGAGTTCCGAATAGCCTGGGTTCCAATCTGTCAATATTGCACTATTTTACTTCTGGCAAAATGACGTTGATAGTACTCGAAACTCAATACGGCTCAATTAATGGTCTCGGTTTTATAAATATATTTATAAGACTGACCAGTCAAAATATAGCACCGAGGGTAACTGAGACATATACATGCTTGTAGAAACTGGTCGATGGCATAGACCCTTAGCAATACCATATGAACAAAGAAAATGTAGAAGATGAATTTCACTTTGTTTTAGAATGTCAGCTATATACCGATTTAAGAAAAACACATATTAAGATATACTTTTGGAGAAATCCAATTGTTCCTAAATTTATTAAATTAATGACCTCAAATTTGTTTGTAATAATTAAAGATTTGGCTATGTATATATACAAATCATTTCAAGTCAGAAACAACCTGTTCTATGACTAGTGTTCATATCTCATTATACGTTATACGCTAGCCAATCGTAAACGTTTTGTATTTGCACGTGTTTTTATTTGCACATTTGCTGTATATATAATTATATTATATATTTACACAAGGCACACAGTGCCAATGTTCACGTTTGAAAGTATGTAATGTGTATATAATGTGTACTCATGGGCATATTGCCCATTGTATTTCGAAATAAACTCTTGAAACTCTATATAATGGTATGTATGACAATGTATTTATGTCTACATCATGAATACACTTATGTTCTGTTCTGTTCATGATGCTTCGAGCAGAACTTATTGGCCAATCAAATTGCAAGACATGTTAGCAGGTCATATTATAATATGTAACAGAGTGTGTTTGCTACATACATAGCTGTATATAGAAAAAACATATTTAATTGCTTCATTATGTATGACAAAAGTGTCTAGGGATCAGCTATTAAAGCGACGCTACATCAGTGAAAACGCAAATGTCTACAGAATGTATTTTCCTATTATATGGTATAATGTTTTTCCAAATATTTGCCTCAATAACTGAGTATTTCAACTAATAAACAAGCGTCGTATACGCGGTTTGTTGACATAACAAAATAATGTAAACATCCATGCGTAATACAACTAGTGTATCCTGAATAACACGACTTATGGTACAGATTTACCGTTATATCTCACATGTGTGCCTATTTATTTGTAGACTGTTCTTAATTAAATTATCTCTAAACGACATTATCTTGAGCTTAATATTGACTCCGATGACAAACAAACGTTAATTTAGGAGCATGGCCGACCGTTATATGAAATCATATTTTCAATCCACAAAAACACTGTTTATTGATTCAATGTCAGTGTTCGAATGTATTCGGAAGAATTTGTAGTAGCAATGCATTTACGTGAACAATACATTTTATTTTGGTTTTTTGCGATGTAATGTCTAACTCTTAAGCGAGCTCTATGCGAGCTCTACAGGTTGAGATGAGAGTGTCGATATGTTATCTAAATTAAATTATTCGTACCGGAAAATGAATTGTGGGGGAATACTTCTTCTTGGTGATTTCGGCACTCCCTCAATATTGAGGGAGGCCACATCGAGGCCCGACGGAAAGAGGTAATGGAGTTGCCTCGAGGTTCGAAAGAGTTCTTAATGATATAGATTAGTCTGAAAACGTTCTCATGAGCCCGATTAACATTCACTGAGCCAATTTGATAGTGGAATAAAATCAACAAACGCATTATTACGGTACAGTATAAACATTTCCCGGCAAATAATACACATGCCAATTGAACGAAAATAGACACATTGTTGGAAATAGTCTAATTTAATCTTAAATTAACTATATTTTGATGGAAAGAACGCATGCACGCCTGCGAAATATCAATTTAAAGTGCTGGCTGGTGCGTTGGGGAAGTTGGCGTTGTGTTAGAGTACTAGAGTACACACTGAAATCCATATCGTTTTACATACATGTTTATACACTACAGGAGAAAATAGTTCTATTATCCCTGGTCGTGAATTCAATCACCCGGATTTAGCTATGCTATGGATCTATAATTTAATACTGAAAGAGTGTATTTCTAAAATTATTCATCTGCAACGCTGATTTTCAAAGAGAGGCCATAAACTTGGACCTATGCCAAACCTTATAACAAGCAGACGAGCTTAGCTTTCCGTTAGGGGGTTATTGTGAAAATAATGGGATTTATTGCAAAAATCGGGGCAAATATGAAACATAGTCGAGAATTAGTATCGGTCGAGAGTTAGTACCCCGAGGCTAGACAAGATCTGCAAATAATGATTTACCATGAACTGACCTATGGGGGGGGGGGGGGCCAAATCAAAACATAGGACTTGCATATTATGTATCTATTCTAATCTGTACGTTTTTCTGCTATTTGATTCGCCGACTGCTAGCTTAAATATGCTCAAGCATTCTCATCACTTAAGATAAGATAAGATAAATTTTAAGTCGGCAAGATAGCAACATCTGTCCGAACATGTATCTTTGCTGAGCATTGTTCTACCATTACATTACCGGAAGTCAAACTACGCATGCGTAACCAGAAATGGTATGTCTGGTACTAGATTAGTTATCAAACAATGCAGCGTGAAAGTGAAGCTGGTATTTCGAGTGCTGACTCGTTCAACACATCCTACTTAGGAAATGAAATCATTATTGTACGAACATGGTCTCAGTACACTCGTTCCTATGAACATATGTTATCAGCAATATTGTATTGCGTAATACCGGCGCTATTTAATAGACTCTTTAATCGACTCGAGGTCAGAAAGAACACAGTTGAAAACTATGAAAGACTAGTATACAGGAATAATTAATGATCTGTATCGGCGCCCATGTTTCTTGAATTGATTTAAGGAAGAGACTGACGTTTCGCAGGAATGTTCACAGCGGCTATGATATAGTAACCGAGTGTCGTGAGCTAATGAGTGCATATCGATAATAGCTCATGATCATGCTATTGGTCTGAAGTTAATTTGCATTCTTCCGATGTAAATCGCACGAACCCTGATAAAATGAGATGGATTTAATAAATAAAATTAATAGCGAAGAGTACTCTGGCAACAGTAATGCGAATTGATTTGCAACGTTTTGTTTGTAATTAACGGAATGAAAGTAGAACGTAGAAACAAATACAGTCCACCCTGTCATTAGAGACCACACAAGGCAATGGCACAATGTGGTCGGTACTGATATAAGAAGGAAGACAGAGGGTGACCCAATTAGCAAGACGACCAATCGTATTGTGGGTGTTCTAATTGGCATGGCGTATATAAAATACAACACACGAATTTCCCAAGGTAGTAGCACATGCAAGCATCACACACATCTGTATATATTGATCCTGTGAGAGAAGTCTGAACATTACATTGTGACGTATGATGAACAGTACCTATATAGTTGGTAATATGTTGATTTAGATGAAAGGTGCTCTTTGTTGACAGGTTAAAATGCATGTTTAGAAGTGCAAACATACATAAAAAAAATTCGGCACGCCTCTCTTGATTAAATATACGTTATTTGCTTGTGAGACGGGATCGTGGGTTCGAGTATTGGCGTGGTGTGGGGAAACAACAGGTGGAATCGTGAGATACATGTATCAATCTAAGCAATATTTTCTTTCTTTTTATATAAATTTTATCTTCTTCCTGGTCCATTAAGTGATGTTTCTATACATTCTATTTTGTGTACCATTTTCAAGACATTTAGTTTAATCAAACGTTAGCTTGACTTTCTGGTGCGGGCCGTTATCTAATGTTGCTAAGACTTGTGGCCCAAACCATTTTTATTTTCATGCTATGTATTGTATCTTTATGTGCATGACATAATGTACTATTGATTTGCAATACAATATGATTAAATAAAAAAAGAGACTAAAATGCATTGACGTTTATATTCCAAAATTTACCGATTATTACGATATTTGGCTGCATGTATATCCATTATTATTAACATGCCTCGACCTGTCACTCAACCCAGCAAGCAATAATCCGATAAACCAATCAGCGATCGATAATGCGACACACCTTCAGCAATCATAAGCCATTTATCTCGACAACTTGTCGCGAATATCGCTCGCCAACATGGTTCGCCGGAGGCGAGAGTAAATAGGCTCACTCATCATCAGCGAATATAGATTTCTAGAATATTCTGATCACGTGACTAGTGGGAGGAGCTATTGTCTCATCGGTGTCACGTGTGCATGTACTCACATATACATTACTATTGCTAACATAACGTCTACTTTATGCATTGACTACTAGAAGGTAGACGGCTATGTGGTTAATGTGTTTGATTAGCGCAGTGCTTAGCGCACTCGCTTCTCACCAATGCAACCCGGGTTCGATCCTCGGACCTGGAAGTATGTGAGATGGTACGGTGGTCGCCAGATCGGACAGGTGGGTTTCTCCGGGTACTCCGGTTTACTCCACATTCATGTATTAATATAAGTTGTTAAAAACTTGCTTCGCAATCGTAGTAAAATTGTTTAAGCTTAATAGTCTTTGATTTCAAATCACATGCTCATCGCCGCTGTATGGTCGAATCCCACTGGAGGGGGAGGGGGGTGTGTCGACTTCATCCATGTGAGGAAGCTATTCAGCTGGCTTGCAGTTGATCGGTAGTTCTACCCACATGTCCGTCCGTGCCTGCAACAGTCTCTGGATGGATACAGAGGAGCCGTTACGATTGTGCCCTTAGGCAAGGCAATTACATTCCACTTTGCCTCTCCTCTCGCCTCAGGAATGAGGTCTCTCGAGCGATAAATCTGTGTAAGAACTTGAACTAAAATAAATTTGTATAAACAAAGGGTAATCCTCCTCCTATAATAGCTGGATTGTCGCCATATGACCTAACCACAGACGGATCTGTAGTCCAGTGGTAACACGCTGGATTGGTAATCCAGGGATCGCAGGTTCAATCCTCCGTCTGACCCTAATAAAATTAACAGTCTTTCAGATGGGACATTAAACCGAGGTCTCGTGTCGATGCTTTACACCGTGCACGTAAAAGAACCAGAGGAGACTCTGGAATGGGTCTCTATCTGTGTATCATCGTACTACCCTCCAAAAATCTAAAATGACTAATCTCTTCAGGAGGCGTCGCTCATATGGGCAACCGGTAGCGACGATAAATAAACGTAAAACACAAATATGACCTAACCTATTTGTGCGACTTCTAACTCATACAACAAATAAACAAACAACGTATTGACTAATCAATGCCCGTGACAATCACGTTAAAGGTAATGAACTACACAAATCACTAAAACTATAGCAACTTGTGTCAGAATTTATCGAATGAAGGAATCTAAGATTTTACTGTTACGATACCTTGATAAACAAATACGTTTGTATTAGCAATTAAATGAACAGTAGGCTGTTGTGCAGCTATGTTTTATACAGGCACGATATAAGGCTTAACATTCAACAACGGTATTTAAAAGCTGTATGCTCATTTCAATAATATTAGTAATTATAATAAAAAGAATAGTGACAAAATGAAGAGAGAACTGAAGTGCATCTACCTTGAAACCCTCAATGAATTAAATCATGAAATAGAACAATGAAACCAGCGTATATAAAAACTTGAATGGAAACGAACTATGCTAGAGGACATAGAAAACGCACATTTCGGATACGTGTGTTTTACATGAAACACACTAACTATATATTAAATACATAGTTTTAAACATTTTGGAATATTTTTAGTTGTTCCGTTTGTGTTTTGTAATAAAGATGCGATATATCTTTGATGGAATCCTTAGTATTTCGTTTTCATGTAATAATAATAATAATATAATGTATGTGTGCGTTTTCTATGTCCCCTAAGTATAGGTATAAACTGCAATAACGAATGCGTGTATACTGATAGGTCTATAAGTATAACCACATTGGTTAATCAGTATTAGGTATCATTAACGATTCAGTATAAGGAATGCAGAGCTGTGTCGCTTGTTGACGATTTATTATAGCGTTTTAATGATAGTCTCATCATAAACATACGTGTCCGATTAGCGCAGTGGTTAGCATGCTCGCTTCTCACCAATGCAAACCGGGTACTCCGGTTTCCACCCACATGAATGACCACATTTACGCATCCATCCGCGCAAACGAGAGTGATTAATATAAGTTGTTTAAACGTGCTTCGCAATCGTTGTAAAATAAATAAAGTTTAAAAATAAAACATACTTGATACTTCAGTGAATATTAAAGTTGAAGTCAGTGATAAGGACTTCGTGAATACTAAGCTTTGTTGATCCTATCAAAATATACCAAACTATATGGTGTTTATATGGTATCATTAGAAACACACATAAATGTACGGCCGTGTCATTAGAAACACACATAAATGTACGGCCATGTCATTAGAAACACACATAAATGTACGGCCATGCCATTAGAAACACACATAAATGTACGGCCATGCCATTAGAAACACACATAAATGTACGGCCATGCCATTAGAAACACACATATATGTACGGCCATGCCATTAGAAACACACATCAATGTACGGCCATGCCATTAGAAACACACATATATTTACGGCCATGCCATTAGAAACACACATAAATGTACGGCCATGTCATTAGAAACAAATGTACGGCCATGTCATTAGAAACACACATAAATGTACGGTCATGTCTTTAGAAACAATATTTATGGCCATGTCATTAGAAACAAACGTACGGCCATGTAATTAGAAACAAACGTACAGCCATGTCACCACAAAGAAACACACATATTTGGCCTTACCACCTAATGCCTGTCGAAGTGTTCGTGAGGTAATTACATGCACATCTGTGATAAAGTTCCATTGCCCGTCATCGATGAGGGAATTACAAGCCATGTATGCGACCATGCGCAATCGATTACTAGAAGTAACATTAGTAAAGAGCACAATGCACACATGCCAACAAGCCCACTTTGATAAAATCTTACTTTCAAATCAATAATACATTTTGCTTACTGGGTTTCAATAAAACTAATTTAGTTGTAACCAAGGCATAGTTTCCATGACACTCGATATATCAACTCAAAAGATACCCGTGTTTGTTAAACAGGTTATATATATCAATATAAGTGTTCAGTTTCATTCCTTTAAAGACGTGTTGCTACGTATAAATGCTTAGGAACAATCCAGTGCTGTCTATTCGAACTTGTATTTCCATCGTTTAGTAATACAAGTAATACAAGTTATTTCATGATGTATTCCATATTTGTAATGTTTAAGTTCACGTCACAACGTTATTGTGAATCGTTTTGGGAATGATGTTGCTGCCGTCCGGACACTACATACCGGAGTATTTGAACTAATATAATATTAAATTTGGAGTATTTTAATCGCTGTGTTTTGAAGGTACGATTTCTTTTTTTTTTCATCTGTTTATTATTGTAAGAAAATAAATTCTAGTGCTCATATGTCAAGTTATAAATAAGGATGACTCAAACGTCCGAATATTCGATTACTATTCCAGTATTCGAATATACGGAAAAATATTATATTTGCAAAAATGAAATAAACTGTCAGATACGTTGTTTTCTTTTGGGACCATCATAAAACCTTCCACTAGAAAAGAAATCGCCGCAGAATATGTGAATAAACCATGTTGTTGTCATCCACGGCAGGTGTTAATTGACACTGTGTGCCATGTAATCGGATACTTACAGTAGGTACTATGGTCATCTTAGAAGTATACATGCACCGGGTATTGTATTCACCTGGTCTACACCCGACTATCGCTGGCACACATTTTGGTCAACACGCTGAACTGGTAATCCAAGGATCGCAGGTTCGATCACCCGTCTAACCCTAATAAAATTAGCAGTCTTTCACATGGGACTTTAAACCGAGGTCTCGTGTCGGTGCTTTACACAGTGCACGTAAAAGAACAAGAGGAGACTCTGGATTGGGTATATGTCTGTATCAACACACACTGGGATTACAGCAGCCCTCAGTGCTCTCTAAGCATCTAGTTATAATAATTACGATACGCAAATCATCACTTTTAGATGATGTGTATTTTAATCATTTTAGAAAACGCCCAAATGCATTTATGCGGTGGCGACTTTAAATACATTTAATAGTCAGTCGGTGCTAATGTGGTTAGTATTTAACTATGATGTCAAAACTGTTTAGATCGCAGGTTCGATCCCCCGTATGACCATAATAACAGTCTTTGAAATGGGATTTTAAACCGATGTCTCGTGTCGGTGCTTTACACCGTGCACGTAAAAGAACCAGAGGAGACTCTGGAATGGGTCTCTGTCTGTATCATTCGCTAGCCTACATAAATCTAAAATGACCAATCTCTTCAGGAAGCGTCGCTCATATGGACAACCAGTAGCGACGATAAATAAACGTAAAACACACAATGTTTAGGCCAGAACATTCCTTTGAAATATTACAGACAATTTGCAACAACATTCACCACCGTGTATCTTAAATATGTAATTAACTGCTCAATACTACCGTAACGTACTATTTAAAGTACGATTTTGATGATATTGTCCTCAAAAATGCCACCAGCTCAGTCACACGTTTGGAAAGCCTTCACTCGTTCTGAGAATAAGAATACTGCTAGGTGTAATCTATGCAAATTGGATGTAACATTTTCGGGTACAACATCAATCTGAATAATCATTTTAAAATGAAACACCCTTCAAAGGAAAGCAGTCCAAGTGACAGCTTCATTTGTGAAAACGCCCATGAATGTACAGTGGCCGATAGCAATAACTGAATGAGTTGTTGTCATATGTCCATACAGGAGGAAATTAGGTTAATTTGGCACATTTTATGAGAGTTTGAGTGATTTTGAGTTTTTGATAGAATTATATCGAATATTCGATTAGCAAAATCTCTATTCGTTGCCATCCCTAGTTATAATATACTAGAGGACATAGAAAACGCACACTTCAGATAAGTGTGTTTTTACATGAAAAACACTAACTATATAAATACATAGTTTTAAACATTTTGGAATAGTTTTAGTTGTTCAGTTTGTGTTTTGTAATATTAGATGTGATATATCTTTGATGGAATCCTTCGTATTTCGTTTTCATGTAATATTAATCATATAATGTAGGTGTGCGTTTTCTATGTCCTCTAGTATATAATGTAGGTGTGCGTTTTCTATGTCCTCTAGTATATAATGTAGGTGTGCGTTTTCTATGTCCTCTAGTATATAATGTAGGTGTGCGTTTTCTATGTCCTCTAGTATATAATGTAGGTGTGCGTTTTCTATGTCCTCTAGTATATAATGTAGGTGTGCGTTTCTATGTCCTCTAGTATATAATGTAGGTGTGCGTTTTCTATGTCCTCTAGTTATAACGAGGTGTGCGTTTTCTATGTCCTCTAGTATATAATGTAGGTGTGCGTTTTCTATGTCCTCTAGTATATAATGTAGGTGTGCGTTTTCTATGTCCTCTAGTATATAATGTAGGTGTGCGTTTTCTATGTCCTCTAGTATATAATGTAGGTGTGCGTTTTCTATGTCCTCTAGTATATAATGTAGGTGTGCGTTTTCTATGTCCTCTAGTATATAATGTAGGTGTGCGTTTTCTATGTCCTCTAGTATATAATGTAGGTGTGCGTTTTCTATGTCCTCTAGTACATATACTAGACGGATTGTACCCAAGCAAGTTAAGTAGCTATATGTTACGGTAAAACCTTTACAATTTTACCATCATAATCAGAAGATAAAGTTACCGGGACAAACGCTTTATTTAATTGTACAAACTGTAATAGCATACGGTTTACATTAAATTTATTCAATCTAGTAGTAGTAGTAGTAGTAGTAATCTTTATTTACATCGCATCATTGTACGTACAATATTTACAATAATATTACATGTATAGTTTACATAATAAAAGTACAAAGCCACTCCAACATGGAGTTATAAGAGATGAACACAATTATACATACTCATTTATCACAGTATGTTAGGGATAAAACTGCAATATCCCTGCTAATCGGATATTAAAAACTGCTCTAAGACAATTATAAAACACCGAAATACAAAATAGGTACTATTGCACACTGATTAAGAATTGGTCATATGAAATCTAACTTCGCTTTGATCAGATCATAGCGAATATGATTAGCAGAGATATCACAGACGAGATAAAAAAAAGAAATTGCAGTTAAAAATACAATAAATAATGACATTATTCACAAATTAAAAAATTATTTACATAATAAAAACTGACGCCTCTGTAGAATAATAAAACAGGTTTTGGCACAATTACGAATCATCTCTTGGTTTGAAAACAGGAAGCAATATTAATCATAAGCGGACATTGAGTAGAACTTGATATTACACGCATATGACTTTAAGAATAAATCTTGTCTTAAATCATTGTAAACTGGACAATTCAATATTACATGCATCTCATTTTCAATAGTAGCAATATCACAAAACGGACAAATCCTAGATTCCTCTGGCGAACCTTCATATCGACCTATGCTCATTCTCTATGCCGTAAATAGAATCATCATTATTTTAATACTATATGTAAATCTATTTAACAGTGTGAATATATGCATATTAATTATATTACGTGACCACTATATAATTATATAATATATTATTATTATCTTTATTTCTGTCTCATCCATGTACAATACAATACATAATACAAATAACATTAGTGTTGCGTCCGTGGTCCAATGGTAGAGCGTCCGATTTGGAATCGAACGGTCCGGGTTCGATACTCAGTCAGGTCCCCGCAAGGGGTTTGACATTAATGGAACATACATACCCATACACTTGCACACAGCCATTCTAGAATTAGAACTCTAGAATCAGACTATACAATTCATATAAAGCCACATAAATTACATACAGAAATATATACAAATTAAGACTATGTAACCAATGCTAATCGAATATTAAAAGAAGCTTAAAATGGTAATTTGTAATTAAAAAAATGAAATTAACAAAAAGAGCACTAAAGCGCAATTAATAAATGACTTAAAATAACTAATATCAGTCAGCCAATGGAGTCTGAGAAAGTGGCTGCTTAGCACAGGTGGCTGCTTAATAGAGGTCAAATATATAATAAAACAACCAATTGGGAATCTTGAAACAGGCTGCTTAATACAGGTTGGCTGCTTAATGGAGGTGTCCGCTAACACAGGTTTGACTGTATGTGTGTTTATGACGATGTACCATGTACAAGTCTTGAAATTAACATCTGTTCTGTCTTCATTTTGTGAATTTATCAGCCAATTATAAGCTAACACTTATATTTTGTTATCTACGTATAGATGTGAAGTCACTTTAAAATACCACTGCCTTGCGATTTAGACATCACATAAGTTTGCATTACAGACTATGTGGGCTATACATCAGTTTGCATTACAGACTATGTGGGCTATACATCAGTTTGCATTACAGACTATGTGGGCTATACATCAGTTTGCATTACAGACTATGTGGGCTATACATCAGTTTGCATTACAGACTATGTGGGCTATACATCAGTTTGCATTACAGACTATGTGGGCTATACATCAGTTTGCATTACAGACTATGTGGGCTATACATCAGTTTGCATTACAGACTATGTGGGCTATACATCAGTTTGCATTACAGACTATGTGGGCTATACATCAGTTTGCATTACAGACTATGTGGGCTATACATCAGTTTGCATTACAGACTATGTGGGCTATACATCAGTTTGCATTACAGACTATGTGGGCTATACATCAGTTTGCATTACAGACTATGTGGGCTATACATCAGTTTGCATTACAGACTATGTGGGCTATACATCAGTTTGCATTACAGACTATGTGGGCTATGCATCAGTTTGCATTACAGACTATGTGGGCTATACATCAGTTTGCATTACAGACTATGTGGGCTATACATCAGTTTGCATTACAGACTATGTGGGCTATGCATCAGTTTGCATTACAGACTATGTGGGCTATGCATCAGTTTGCATTACAGACTATGTGGGCTATGCATCAGTTTGCATTACAGACTATGTGGGCTATACATCAGTTTGCATTACAGACTATGTGGGCTATGCATCAGTTTGCATTACAGACTATGTGGGCTATGCATCAGTTTGCATTACAGACTATGTGGGCTATGCATCAGTTTGCATTACAGACTATGTGGGCTATGCATCAGTTTGCATTACAGACTATGTGGGCTATGCATCAGTTTTCATTACAGACTATGTGGGCTATGCATCAGTTTGCATTACAGACTATGTGGGCTATGCATCAGTTTGCATTACAGACTATGTGGGCTATGCATCAGTTTTCATTACAGACTATGTGGGCTATGCATCAGTTTGCATTACAGACTATGTGGGCTATGCATCAGTTTGCATTACAGACTATGTGGGCTATGCATCAGTTTGCATTACAAACTATGTGCGCTATGCATCAGTTTGCATTACAGACTATGTGGGCTATACATCAGTTACATTACAGACTATGTGGGCTAGACATTAGTTTGAATTACAGACTGTGTGGGCTATGCATCAGTTTGCATTACAGACTATGTGGGCTATACATCAGTTTGCATTACAGACTATGTGGGCTATACATCAATTTGCATTACAGACTATGTGGGCTATACATCAGTTTGCATTACAGACTATGTGGGCTATGCATCAGTTTGCATTACAGACTATGTGGGCTATACATCATTTTGCATTACAGACTATGTGGGCTATGCATCAGTTTGCATTACAGACTATGTGGGCTATGCATCAGTTTGCATTACAGACTATGTGGGCTATTCATCAGTTTGCATTACAGACTATGTGGGCTATGCATCAGTTTGCATTACAGACTATGTGGGCTATACATCAGTTTGCATTACAGACTATGTCGGCTATGCATCAGTTTTCATTACAGACTATGTGGGCTATGCATCAGTTTGCATTACAGACTATGTGGGCTATGCATCAGTTTTCATTACAGACTATGTGGGCTATGCATCAGTTTGCATTACAGACTATGTGGGCTATGCATCAGTTTGCATTACAGACTATGTGGGCTATGCATCAGTTTGCATTACAGACTATGTGGGCTATGCATCAGTTTGCATTACAGACTATGTGGGCTATACATCAGTTTGCATTACAGACTATGTGGGCTATACATCAGTTTGCATTACAGACTATGTGGGCTATGCATCAGTTTGCATTACAGACTATGTGGGCTATACATAAGTTTGCATTACAGACTATGTGGGCTATGCATCAGTTTGCATTACAGACTATGTGGGCTATACATCAGTTTGCATTACAGACTATGTGGGCTATATATCAGTTTGCATTACAGACTATGTGGGCTATACATCAGTTTGCATTACAGACTATGTGGACTATACATCAGTTTGCATTACAGACTATGTGGACTATACATCAGTTTGCATTACAGACTATGTGGGCTATTCATCAGTTTGCATTACAGACTATGTGGACTATACATCAGTTTGCATTACAGACTATGTGGGCTATGCTGTATTTCAGTTATAAATATAATACTGTGATTCAAAAGAACTGTACCTATATGTATATAAAAATTATGCTTATGAGTAAGGTAGCATTAGTTTATACAAATTTATTTTAGCTCGATTGCGAAACAAGTTCTTACAACTTATATTAATCACTCTCGAGACCTCGTTATGATGGAATCCATCGCCACGAGGGAGAGATGAGGCAACGTGGAATTTAAATGCCTTGCTTGCCTAAGGGCACAAACGTAACGACTCCGGAGGGGCTCGAACTCCGGATCTATAGTAGCCTTGCAACATACTATTGAGCCAATATACATGTACCATCGTTTAAATTTCTTGTATTTCATAACAAATTTACATGAAATATGGAGGTAATACTACAGAATAATGTGTGTTTCACCAATACTAGCACTGTTTCACCAATACTAGCATAGTAATACTAGCACTGTTTCACCAACACTAGCATAGTTTCACCAATACTAGCATAGTTTCACCAATACTAGCACTGTTTCACCAACACTAGCACTGTTTAACCAACACTAGCATAGTTTCACCAATACTAGTACTGTTTCACCAACACTAGCATAGTTTCACCAATACTAGTACTGTTTCACCAACACTAGCATAGTTTCACCAATACTAGCATAGTTTCACCAATACTAACATTGTTTCACCAATACTAGCATAGTTTCACCAATACTAACAAAGTTTCACCAACACTAGCATAGTTTCACCAATACTAGCATAGTTTCACCATACTAGCATTGTTTCACCAATACAAGCACTGTTTCACCAATACTAACATTGTTTCACCAATACTAGCACTGTTTCACCAATACTAACATTGTTTCACCAATACTAACATTGTTTCACCAATACTAGCACTGTTTCACCAATACTAGCATAGTGTCACCAATACTAACATAGTTTCACCAACACTAGCATAGTTTCACCAATACTAGCACTGTTTCACCAATACTAACATAGTTTCACCAATACTAGCACTGTTTCACCAATACTAGCATAGTTTCACCAATACTAGCACTTTTTCACCAACACTAGCATAGTTTCACCAATACTAGCACTGTTTCACCAATACTAGCATAGTTTCACCAATACTAGCATAGTTTCACCAATACTAGCATAGTTTCACCAATACTAACATTGTTTCACCAATACTAGCACTTTTTCACCAATACTAACATTGTTTCACCAATACTAACATTGTTTCACCAATACTAGCACTGTTTCACCAATACTAGCATAATGTCACCAATATTAGCACTGTTTCACCAATACTAGCATAGTTTCACCAATACTAGCACTGTTTCACCAATACTAACATTGTTTCACCAATACTAACATTGTTTCACCAATACAAGCACTGTTTCACCAATACAAGCACTGTTTCACCAATACAAGCACTGTTTCACCAATACAAGCACTGTTTCACCAATACAAGCACTGTTTCACCAATACTAGCACTGTTTCACCAATACAAGCACTGTTTCACCAATACAAGCACTGTTTCACCAATACTAGCACTGTTTCACCAATACTAGCACTGTTTCACCAATACAAGCACTGTTTCACCAATACAAGCACTGTTTCACCAATACAAGCACTGTTTCACCAATACTAGCATTGTTTCACCAATACTTTTCATTTAATATTTCCAGTTTCTTGTAGTGAAGTTAGCAGTCTAGTAAGCCGGGGAGTTAGATACGTCTAAGCATCTTATGTGCAATTAAGAGGCCACATGCTGTTCCATATAGACGATAGTGACAGGTTTTAAGATGGGGATTACTAACCCAGATACATTGTCAAGAAACTATGTCAGAATTTGATATGAAATAATTGTTAGTTTCCATCTATATCAGTCGCAGACTGAATATGAAGCACTCCTACTTAGTCGAGTTCGTTCATCACGCCGGGTTCCACGAGATAAACACGTTATGTCTTCAAATACATGTACAGCGGATTCAGTACAAGGGATGTTAATAACACCAATAGTGACACGATAAAAGAATTACATTTAAGAATTAGTCAACACAATGTAGATCAAATATTGCAGAAATGAAACATTTGGATAAACATATTGTTGTTACTATAGTTATGAATGATGTCGTATTATTGTTTTAATGTACGATTCTGATGTCATTTACATAGTAAATTCGTGAGATGGTATCGGGTCTTTGGAGTTGTCAGTTTGGGTGATGGCAGGTAACAACAACGAACTGCACACATATATTCCCCCTCCTGACCCTAATAAAATTAACTGTCTCTCTGATGGGACTATAAACCGAGGTCTCGTCTCGGTGCTTTACACCGTGTACGTAAAATAATCAGAAGACACTCTGGAATGGATCTTTGTGAGTATCATTGCACTATCCTCCAAGAACCTAAACTGACTAATCTCTTCAGGAGGCGTCGCTTATATGTCCAACCGCTAGCGGCGATACATACACGTAGACAACAACATGTCTAACCTATTAAAAAGACATTGTTCATCTGCTCTCAAATTACCGCTATTTCTAAAACAATGATGTTTTAATTGTCTATGTCAACTAGTAAGCCCCATTAACTACAGTAGATGTGTGCAAGGTGCTTAAGCTAATTTGTAGAACATCGATATTTTCTGGTAGCAGTATCATAGCATCAGCACGTAGGAGTAAGACCAGACTTATGTCAGGCATTCGTTCTTAGCCCTTTTAACACTACATACCTCTAAATAAACATACAAAATAGTGTAAATCCAGATGAGCCCACTCGTGACCAGACGTCTCAGCACGATCTGCACTTTTTGCCAGTAATATTACCATTTTACGACAAAATTACACATGTTGATAACAATAATTGGTCCAAATGTGATTTTGTTATTAATTTATTGGTTTACAAATATCATGCACAAGTCCATGTCAGTTAGTTGGTGTTGAATGGGTTAAATCAAGCTCCAAGGCCTCTATAAATCGTGAACAGAATAACCAGGAACACGTTGTGTCTTGCTTTAAGGCAACCTCTATATCCGTGCATTCAGAAAGAGTTTGATAATGTCTGATTCGATACTTGACCCTCACCGCTGCAGGTTCAAATCACATTCGGGGTGTCGAATTCTTTCAAGTGAGGATGTTCTATTTAATCAGATTAATATATTTACTACATATGATTGTTTATGTTCTATTTAATCAGCTTCTTTACTACATATGATTGTTTATGTTCTATTTAATCAGCTTCTTTACTACATATGATTGTTTCTATTCTATTTAATCAGCTTCTTTACTACAGATGATTGTTTATGTTCTATTTAATCAGCTTCTTTACTACATATGATTGTTTATGTTCTATTTAATCAGCTTCTTTACTACATATGATTGTTTATGTTCTATTTAATCAGCTTCTTTACTACATATGATTGTTTATGTTCTATTTAATCAGTTTCTTTACTACATATGATTGTTTATGTTCTATTTAATCAGCTTCTTTACTACATATGATTGTTTATGTTCTATTTAATCAGTTTCTTTACTACATATAATTGTTTCTATTCTATTTAATCAGCTTCTTTACTACAGATAATTGTTTCTATTCTATTTAATCAGCTTCTTTACTACATATGATTGTTTATGTTCTATTTAATCAGCTTCTTTACTACATATGATTGTTTATGTTCTATTTAATCAGCTTCTTTACTACATATGATTGTTTATGTTATATTTAATCAGCTTCTTTACTACATATGATTGTTTATGTTCTATTTAATCAGTTTCTTTACTACATATGATTGTTTATGTTCTATTTAATCAGCTTCTTTACTACATATGATTGTTTATGTTCTATTTAATCAGTTTCTTTACTACATATAATTGTTTCTATTCTATTTAATCAGCTTCTTTACTACAGATAATTGTTTCTATTCTATTTAATCAGCTTCTTTACTACATATGATTGTTTCTATTCTACTTAATCAGCTTCTTTACTGTAAATGATTGTTTCTGTTCTATTTAAGTTAGTTTCTTTGCTACTCGTGTCAGGTTATTTTTTGGTTTCTATTCTATATATTTAAATCAGATTCTTTGTTAATCGTGTCAGGTTTTTTGTTTGTTTCTATTCTATTTAAGTCAGTTTCTTTGCTACTCGTGCCAGGTTCTTTGCTTGTTTCTATTCTATTTAAGTTAGTTTCTTTGCTACTCGTGTCAGGTTCTTTGTTTGTTTCTATTCTATTCAAATCAGTTTCTTTGCTACTCATGTCAGGTTCTTTGTTTGTTTCTATTCTATTTAAGTCAGTTTCTTTGCTACTCGTGTCAGGTTCTTTGTTTGTTTCTATTCTATTTAAGTCAGTTTCTTTGCTACTCGTGTCAGGTTCTTTGTTTGTTTCTATTCTATTTAAGTCAGTTTCTTTGCTACTCGTGCCAGGTTCTTTGTTTGTTTCTATTCTATTTAAGTTAGTTTCTTTGCTACTCGTGTCAGGTTCTTTGTTTGTTTCTATTCTATTTAAATCAGTTTCTTTGCTACTCATGTCAGGTTCTTTGTTTGTTTCTATTCTATTTAAATCAGTTTCTTTGCTACTCGTGTTAGGTTCTTTGCTTGTTTCTATTATATTTAAGTCAGATTCTTTACTATTTATGTGTGTATGTGCTATCTATGTTAGTTACTTTACTATTATGTTTGTGTATGTGCTATCTATGTTAGTTACTTTACTATTTATGTTTGTGTATGTGCTATCTATGTTAGTTACTTTACTATTATGTTTGTGTATGTGCTATCTATGTTAGTTACTTTACTATTATGTTTGTGTATGTGCTATCTATGTTAGTTACTTTACTATTTATGTTTGTGTATGTGCTAGCTATGTTAGTTACCTTACCATTTATGATTGTGTATGTGCTATCTATGTTAGTTACTTTACTATTTATGATTGTGTATGTGCTATCTATGTTAGTTACTTTACTATTTATGTTTGTGTATGTGCTATCTATGTTAGTTACCTTACTGTTATGATTAGTTAAACGTGCTATCGCTATGTTAGATTCATTGCTATTTATATGCGTCTGCACTCTTTCTTTGCTTCGTTAATATTTTGCTTCATTATTTTAACGCGAGCTTATATTACTGCTATTTCGTTACATTATTAAAGCTAATGTATTATGGTGTACGAATATATTCTGACGTAATTGCCTTGTTAGAAGCTAATTTTAAAATGTTATGTGTACTCTCTTAGAACATTGTACCTAGTATAGCATTTTATTTATGCATTATTACAAGGTAATATATCCAGAATATAGAGTACATAGAAAACGCACACTTCGGATAAATGTGTTTTACATGAAAATGAATAACTATATAAAAGATAGTTTTAATCATTATGGAATAGCTTTAGTTGTTTGTGTTTTGTAATAAAGTTGTTGTGATATATCTTTGGTGGAATCCTTCGTATTTCGTGTACATGTAATAACAATCATATAATGTAGGTGTGCGTTTTCTATGTCCTCTAGTATATAATGTAGGTGTGCGTTTTCTCTGTCCTCTAGTATATAATGTAGGTGTGCGTTTTCTATGTCCTCTAGTATATTATGTAGGTGTGCGTTTTCTATGTCCTCTAGTATATACTGTAGGTGTACGTTTTCTATGTCCACTAGTATATACTGTAGGTATGCGTTTTCTCTATGTCCACTAGTATATAATGTAGGTATGCGTTTTCTCTATGTCCACTAGTATATACTGTAGGTGTACGTTTTCTATGTCCTCTAGTATATAATGTAGGTATGCGTTTTCTATGTCCTCTAGTATATAATGTAGGTATGCGTTTTCTATGTCCTCTAGTATATAATGTAGGTATGCGTTTTCTATGTCCTCTAGTATATAATGTAGGTATGCGTTTTCTATGTCCTCTAGTATATACTGTAGGTATGCGTTTTCTCTATGTCCACTAGTATATAATGTAGGTATGCGTTTTCTCTATGTCCACTAGTATATACTGTAGGTGTACGTTTTCTATGTCCTCTAGTATATAATGTAGGTATGCGTTTTCTATGTCCTCTAGTATATAATGTAGGTATGCGTTTTCTATGTCCTCTAGTATATAATGTAGTTATGCGTTTTCTATGTGCTCTAGTATATAATGTAGGTGTGCGTTTTCTATGTCCTCTAGTATATAATGTAGGTGTGCGTTTTCTATGTCCTCTAGTATATAATGTAGGTGTGCGTTTTCTATGTCCTCTTGTATATAATGTAGGTGTCCGTTTTCTATGTCCTCTAGTATATAATGTAGGTGTCCGTTTTCTATGTCCTCTAGTATATTACTGCCTTTTCGTTACATTATTAAAGCTAATGTAGTATGGTGTACGAACATATTCTGAGGTAATTGCATTACAGAAGCTAATTTTATCATGTTATGTGTACGTTCTTAGAACATTGTACCTATTATAACATTGTATACATTAGAACATTGTACCTATTATAACATTGTATACATTAGAACATTGTACCTATTATAACATTGTATACATTAGAACATTGTACCTATTATAACATTGTATACATTATTAGAAGGTAATATATCCAGACAATAGTACATTGTTAGTGCCCCAACCTCCGTAAGAAAATGCCAAGTATTTCATATAAATAAAACACGGTCTGAGTGTGTCTTGAACCCGTGACCATCAGTGAGGATAGGTTACAGTGGCATACAAGTCAGCTACCTAAACAACTCGACCACGTAGGCGGACTGGGCATACTTTGTAGTGTTAATAACCAGCCATATAGGAACCATAGTGTTAATAGATGGAGGATGATTTTCAGTGTCACTGTAATACAGAATGTATTTTACAAGGAGGTATTTAGGTTTTACAAATGTATTTTAGTTCGATTGCGAAACAAGTTCTTATAGCTTATATTAATCACTCTCGAGACCTCATTCCTGATGGTATCCATCGCCTAGAGGGAGAGAGAAGAAGCAACGTGGAATTTAAATGCCTTGCCTAAGGGCACAATCGTAACGGTTCCAGTGGGGCACGAACTCCGGACATTTCGCACCTGAATCGAACGCGCATCCACAGCGCTGACTCGACTTCAGGGAGATATTTGTAAAACACACAGCCAAAGAACAGACAAGGAGACAAAATAGCACACACACATGTATTCGTTTATAGCATTAGATTGGGTCATGTTGGAATGGAAATAATATTTGTCTTACCGCTGTTTATCAGCGAATAAACAATGGTTTGGAGTTCTGATGCGCAGGAATTAATCACAGAGGCCGTAGTCCTACGATTTATTTGTCCATTCAGTAAATGAAACATTGCGTTTGATCGTCTGTGACCTAGCGAACACTTTCCAATCAGTTCTTAATAATGCTTAATTTGATCACTGCGAACGTTTATTTTCATAATGAAATGGCAACATAGTTGTCATTCCATCTCTTTATAACTGTTGACATTCGACAAATGACCAAAGTGTGATCTGCATGGCAAAACGTTTTGTCATTGACTTGTTTGACACAGTATTGATTATACGTGAAGTTGACGACACACTTCTTCAAGATCAGCTATAAATATATTCCACTTGATTTAATAAAATGATCTCAATGGCTTATCACAAAATCAAATTTCTTATATACTATACAATATCTTCAGAACCTTATTGAAGTACAGTCAAACCTGTCTTAAGCAGCCATCCAAGGGAATCATAGAAAGAGGCTGCTTAGCACAGGTGGCTGCTTAATAGCGGTCAAATATGTAGTAAAATAACAAATTGGGAATCTGGAAAGTGGCTGCTTAATAGAGGTGACCACTAACACAGGTTTGACTGTATATACAGTCAAACCTGTCGTAAACAGCCTGCCAAGAGAATCAAAGACAATGGCTGCTTAGCACAGGTGGCTGCTTAATAGAAGCTATATGTATAAATAAGCATGATATTTGGAATCTAGAAATTGGCCGCTTAATGCAGATTGGCTGTTTAATATAGGTGACCACTAACTCAGGTTTGACTGTAGTCAACAGGCAACGAAATTACCACACTGATTTGCTTTGTTTGTTTTTGTGTTTGAAATTGCACATATAATACTGGTAGTATTACTCCCCAGCTGGTATTGGTGGAGGAAGACCCCGGTTGTCCTTTCGAACAATAGTTCAGGTACGAAATGCACCCATGTAGAACCACCAACAGTCCACAAACCAGCTTGGTTGCTTACTGACATGAAATGAAATAATTCGGCACCCAGTGGTATTCGAACCTACAACGGTTAGGGGCAGTGATTAAGCAATACTACAATGAAGTGAACTGCAACTTCATATACTAATTCATCAGAAGCCTATTTCAACATTCAATAAGACTTGCCGCAATGCACAGAGGCGAATGGTGTTCCATGTTAAATGCACCATATTAACTTCCATCTGAATCCAATTGCATCATAAAAAAGTAATAAACACACGCCAATAAACATACCCAAATGACTGTCATCAGAACTACGTATTAGCATAACGTAATTAGTAAACTAATTACAGAAATATAAAAGAGAGACCCCAATGACTCTCTGCACACTAGGATACGCCGAATGTCTCTCATCAGAATCAGTTTTCAACATAATTAGGAAAGCCTCTTTATGAACCGATATTTGTTGAAATTGTATCTGGGTGCAACATATCAAACTGACATAGCGATCAACCGATAGCGGGTAAGATACGAGAAGAAGTAGAAAAGAAAGTTAAACTACATTATACTTAATAGTTATTGCATGATACGATAATTGCAAAATAAACGGACAGTATATCTGAAAAATACGTAACGACACCATTGATGACAGCACTTTGAAGAAAGTAAAGACACACTGTACAACATTAAAAATACGTATAGGGAATGGATGTCAATGTATTCACGTGCGCGAACATCTGGATTGATCCCTCTACGCCAAGGTGCACGTGCAAACCAAATTCCATACACTCTGAATAGTAAACAAATCCTAAATTTCCGGTGTGTTAAACATGTAGCTCGTCTCATTCAGTTGATAAGAAATGAACAAGCTTATGATGTCGCGTTAAAATTCCCGACTCTCGGATTTGATCGCATTTACAGCGTTCTTGAATCTCATGACAGAGTAAATCGCCCCCGTACTGTAACTCGTATCGGTAAGGTTGTGTTTGATCAAGAATGTTAAGAAATGTCAGTCTAGACAAATAGCATGACTTTTCCACTCAAGTCACCATAGATAGATAGATAGATAGATAGATGTTTTTTGCATCTACATGTTTCGTTAATCTGTCAAAATTTTAATTTCAATTAGTTATTCTTTCAGTAGTGCACATACACAATGGTAAACATAACCCACGTCCCTTTCGCATTGTGTAACTTCAATAGGTGTCTCTAGACCGCTAGGCGATCTGAACATTGTTTACAGAAGAAGTCCAACAAATAACTGACAAATAGTTTGTATTACTGGTAAGAATTGCAGATTTACGTGTCGTGTCATTTACAGGTGCATTCGTGTCTTTTGCCCTAAATAAATTAATTGCAAATGCTTATTGTTCGTTTGTAATGTATTTTCGTTGTTAAAAATTGTCAAGTAACAGGAGTCTGTATTGTATTCACAGTATTGACAATTGATTGACAAATTGTTTGGCAATTTATCGTCAATCGCCCTGTTTTCGTACCTCGCATGTTTTCGAGTTTGTTTGCAAATGACGTCGTCGCTCTCAGTAACAGATACTTGGAATATATGGTATGCTCTAAAACTGCCGACTCGTAATGGATGATGTTGCTTGTTTCGAGCACACCTTACAACTTTGCACCAAACTCGCACTGGAAAACAATAACGTGATTAAAGTGCTTGGGAAATGTAGAAGCACTCTACTAAGATAACAGCTGAATTGAGGAAATGACAGAAAGTTCTAAATGTGTCTGAACCTATACAAGATGTAGTAACACGCTGTAATTCTACGCAGATGATAGAAAGATTAAGTGAGCAAGACTGAGTATTATCCGATATAATGTTGGACACTACAGTTACCAGAAAGCAGAATTCCGGACTTTTACTATCGGATCGTGAATGAGACGTACTCGCGGACGTATTGGCGTTTCGTAAGGACATCATTCAAGTTACTACATATACATATATGTGCACAGAAACATACGTACCGTATTCAGAAAGATATCCAACTGTATGTGGCCTGATTAGTAACTGCATGGAATCCACGACAGATCCGTCGCGCGCAAAGTAAAGGAAACGATGTCGTAAATCAACGGAATTGCCAAAATCGCAAATACAACGGTAGCTGTACCCTAAATTAAGAAACAAGCTGTCGAGTGATTTAGTGGGTGGCATTTTCATTTATGCTTTCCAGTGATTGACTGAGTTTTCTCAATAACAGAAAATGCAGTATTTCACCGTTTTGCAACAACGGAAGATGGCATTTCCCCCGACTGCATGGTTATGTTCTTTTGTATTTTAGCTACTTTGTTATAATGACATTGTTTAGTCTGTCGTTTCCCATTTAAACAGTATACCGATCCTATACCTACTGCGAACGTTCTTCTAACGTGGTTGTGTATTGTAGCACAAAGAGGCTGAGGTGCAGTTAAAATGAATACAATTTGATATATATATATTTTATCCTAAATCACTGGTTAATGTTATCGTTATTAGAACACTCGTAAACTAAATTCAACAACAAAAACCACTCATTTAATATCCTATATATATTAGGGGAGTTTACCGTGGCCGAGGAAGTCTCATTTCTGATGCTTAGAGATAGCAAGAAAGTCACATTTTGGATGCTTAGAGATAGCTTCGGATGCGTAGAGATAGCGAGAAAGTCGCATTTCTGATGCTTAGAGATAGCAAGAAAGTCGCATTTCGGATGCTTAGAGATAGCAAGAGAGTCGCATTTCGGATGCTTAGAGATAGCAAGAAAGTCGCATTTCGGATGCTTATAGATAGCAAGAAAGTCGTATTTTGGATGCTTAGAGATAGCAAGAAAGTCGTATTTTGGATGCTTAGAGATAGCAAGAAAGTCGCAATTTGGATGCTTAGAGATAGCGAGAAAGTCGTATTTTGGATGCGTAGAGATAGCGAAAAAGTCGTATTTTGGATGCTTAGAGATAGCAAGAAAGTCGCAATTTGGATGCTTAGAGATAGCGAGAAAGTCGTATTTTGGATGCGTAGAGATAGCGAGAAAGTCGTATTTTGGATGCTTAGAGATGGTGAGAAAGTCGCTTTTTGAATCAGTTTAAACTGGTGGGTTTTCTCCGGGTACTCCGGTTTCCTCCCACAAGAATGATCACATTTATGCTTTCATCCACGCCAACGAGAGTGATTAATATAAGTTGTTAGAACTTGCTTCGCAATCGTTGTAAAATAAATAAAGTTTAAACAAAAACATACATCGTAGATGTTGTCAGTGTTCTTATCTTGAATATAGAATGCTGTTTTATGTCTATGCTATATATAATATTTACTGTATTTTCAGTGATGGTGCAAACAGAATAAATCCATATTGATGGGATACAGTCTGCACCATGAGGCCTATGATACAGACATCAACGTTCACCGTTTCATTTCTCTTTATCTGTGAGTAATCTAGGCTTTCGTGTGGGTTCTATAATAGGCTATTTAAGAAGTAAAAAAACAAACAGTACAAACTAATCACATATTTCTACTATTATTACTTCAGGTGATAGTGTACACAGTCATTAGCACGGTTGAGCATTACCATTGCTATAGTTACTAGATTCTGTGAATGGCTGTCTTGAAGATGAATTCATACTTATTTTCAAGATACACCCTATAAGTGATATATGCAAATTGTTATATAGATTTAATGTTATTAATTATTTCATTCCCCCTTTTCTACTGTATAGACACTTTCATAAATCATCATATTCCATAACGTATTATATACATAGTTTCTCTACTTTTCTTCAGCTTTAACATTACTATATACTTCTAATATGCAGTCCTATCATTTGAGTTGTAGGTTGTAAAACAACATATACATTGCCTATTAAATACATAGTAAAAAGTAAAAACATACAGTATGTTCATTTATATTCCCAATCTTTCATTTCTTCTGATACCACATCCACTGTGAAGAGGTATTCAAATCAACCTGGAACACAGCAAGACTATTCAAAATATAACGTTTCACATAGCAAGTGCTCACCTGTGAATAACGTCACTGTGTTTACACACTGTATTCCTCCGCCAGTATACCAACCTTCAGTTTGCAATGGCCTCAATTCTTATACCACATCTTTTCTAAACATCAACTAGTATGAAGTCTTTTCAAGTCACATAATTTCTCAAAAACCACAAAAACTATACACTGCCTGTCATGAAAATGCATTTTTAGCATTTTTACCATGAAGCAAAATAAACTATATTAGTTATTGGGACTACATTCGACCGCGGATGCATACAACCTTGTATATATGTTGAGGGCCTCATGGTAGATTAACATTTGTTAAATGCGTTTCTGGAGTATACTTTCCATCCACAGACAAGTATGCATGTCAACTTTGATCCGACAGGACTAGGAATGACTTTCAATAATATCGTTAGAACTTGTCCACACTAATTATCACTTTCTCATTGTCTTTATTTGTGTGTGTGTTTTACCGTTACCCGGTGTGTATTTTACGTTATTTATCGTCGCTACCGGTTGCCCATATGAGTGATGCCTCCTGAATAGATTAGTCATTTTAGAGTTTTGGAGGGTAGTGCATGATACAGACAGGGACCCATTCCAGATATATATATTGTCAAACGACTGCAAATACAGTTGTCTTATATTTCTTTTGAACATTCACATATCTAGGTATTAGTTCCATTCATACATGTATATACTAGAGGACATAGAAAACGCACACCTATATTATATGAAATACGAAGGATTCCATCAAAGATATATCACATCTTTATTACTTTATTACAAAGCACAAACATAACAACTAAAAATATTCCAAAATGTTTAAACTATGTATTTAATATATAGTTATTGTTTTTCATGTAAAAACACACTTATCCGAAGTGTGCGTTTTCTATGTCCTCTAGTATATCTAGCTTCGTGACGTTATACAAAGATCATATACCAAAGGTATGGAATGATGTTACTTGCTTTTCAGTCGTTTGACAAGCATTGTCGTTTCCATTTGATTTCGATGAATTATGCTTAGTAGTCGTGTATTAATTAGTTGTATTTCGTGATTGCTAATTGACTGCAGTTTTTCTATTATCAGACTTACACACAGCCCATCTTTATATTATTCCACTGAAGTATAATTAATTAATCGGCGTATCACCCTGATTTCCATCGGCGCACTAAATACATTCATTATTCATTACTAAAATTAGAAATAGGCGGCGCATCTTATATAGAACTGGAGATTGGTGGTGGTGGTGATGGTTGTTGTTGTTGTTGTGGTGGTGATGGTGGTGGTGGTGGTGGTGGTTGTGATAGTTGTGGTGGTAATGGTGGTGGTTGTGATGGTGGTGATGGTGGTGATGGTTGTTGTTGTGGTAGTTGTGGTGGTAGTGGAAGTGGTGATGGTGGTGGTTGTTGTTGTGGTAGTGGTGATGATGCTGGTGGTGGTGGTGGTGGTGATGATGATGATGCTGATGGTGCTGGTGGTGATGGTGGTGGTGATGGTGGTTGATGTGCTAATGGTTGTGGTGATGGTTGTGGTGATGGTTTAAAAAAAGTTTAAACTTGATTTATTTTACAACGATTGCGAAGCAAGTTCTAACAACTTATATTAATCACTCTCGTTGGCGTGGATGAAAGCGTAAATGTGGTTGTTCGTGTGGGAGGAAACCGGAGTACCCGGAGAAAACCCATCTGTCCGATCTGGCGACCATCGTACCATCTCACATACTTCCAGGTCCGAGGGTCGAACTCGGGTTGCATTGGTGATGGTGGTGATTGTTGTGATGGTGGTGGTGGTTGTTGTGGTTGTGATGGTGGTTGTTTTTGTGGTTGTTGTGAAGGTTTTGAGGTGATGATGGTGGTTGAGGTGATGCTGGTGGTGGTGGTTGTTGTTGTGGTGGTGGTTGTTATAGATGATGATGATGATGATGATGATGATGATGGTGGTGGTGGTGGTTGTTGTGGTGGTGGTGTGCAAACAGTCTACACTCGCGTAGCATAGCTATGGCAAACATATAGAAAGCAAACCACAACTTGCACATTAACATAGAAGGAACATGTTTGATGCAAAGATAACATAAATATAAAATATCATATATAGTTACATAACAAGGAATTATATAACATTGTATTTACAGCATTATCAAATATAGAAGGAACTGACATGGTGTCAAATTATCTGACGAACATTGTTAGCTAAATCAACTTACGAATGATCTTCTTGTGATATTGTCTTCTGGTGTATGTCTGAATTAGCGGTAATGACCAGGACAAGATAGATCTCAATACACTAACTAGATAACACTTTATGACCCAGTTTTGGTAACGCACTGTTGATTCATCGGATAACACTGATGTCACGAATAACTTATTTGCATAGCACGTTTTCTGTAGCACGGTTCAACTGTCAGGATATGCGGCTATATCATTATCGAAGATCGAACATATTTTTAGAACAATATTATGTATTATTAACAGTGTCTGATGATCGCTCCTGTTTTTTGTTATGTAAGATCAACGCAGGTTTTTGTAGTTCAGAAACATGTGCAGCATCCTTGGGAATAGATGGCGCCAAACTAGGAATTCAGTCAGTGAGCGACGTCTCAGGGTTTTGTCAGTATGTTGAGCTAGATTCATTTGGAATGACATGATTTCCACTTGATTTTCGATAGCACACTAGATGTTCTGGAAAGGTTAAGCCATGTTCACAGACGTGTCATAGCTTAGACACATAATAACACAGACTTTTGGTGTCTGGGCAAATGGTTTCGGGTTCAAAACCAAAACACTCGAGGCTCAGTATATAGCACTGATAGTGACGGGGTGTCATTTTATAACATTCTTGGAATTTCCTAAAAATTACATGCATAGTGTCAAGTATCATAGTGTGATTAAAAACAAAAACAAAACAAAAATATATTTTAGTTTTTTGGTTTTGAATCCGAAACCATTTGTCCAAACCCCACGATTCTGTGCATAGTAAGCTGTTTGGATCGATATTCTTTAAATATTAACACAGCAACATATAGCATTACGTCTAGTTTATTATTTATCTTAGTAATGCTGCCTTCGCCAATACTGTCAGGACCTTTTATGGTCATACCATGGTTCCAGAATGACCGTTGTCAGGACCTTTTATGGCTATACCATGGTTCCAGAATGACCGTTGTCAGGACCTTTTCTAGCTATACCATGGTTCCAGAATGACCGTTGCCAGGACCTTTTCTGGCTATACCTAGGTTCCAGAATGACCGTTGTCAGGACCTTTTATGGCTATACCTAGGTTCCAGAATGACCGTTGTCAGGACCTTTTCTGGCTATACCATTGTTCCAGAATGAACGTTGGCAGGACCTTTTCTAGCTATACCATGGTTCCAGAATGACCGTTGTCAGGACCTTTTCAGGCTATACCATTGTTCCAGAATGACCGTTGCCAGGACCTTTTCTGGCTATACCATTGTTCCAGAATGACCGTTGTCAGGACCTTTTATGGCTATACCTAGGTTCCAGAATGACCGTTGTCAGGACCTTTTCTGGCTATACCATTGTTCCAGAATGACCGTTGGCAGGACCTTTTCTGGTGATACAATGGTTCCAGAATGACCGTTGTCAGGACCTTTTCTGGTGATATAATGGTTCCAGAATGGCCGTTGTCAGGACCTTTTCTGGTGATACAATGGTTCCAGAATGACCGTTGTCAGGACCTTTTCTGGTGATACAATGGTTCCAGAATGGCCGTTGTCAGGACCTTTTCTGGTGATACAATGGTTCCAGAATGACCGTTGTCAGGACCTTTTCTGGTGATATAATGGTTCCAGAATGACCGTTGTCAGGACCTTTTCTGGTGATATAATGGTTCCAGAATGACCGTTGTCAGTACATTCCATATAATAATTATTATAATGTTATATAGTTTCTCTACTGTTCAACTTTACATTACAATATAATTCCAATATGCAGTATTCACCTATAGCCCTATCATTCAGTTCTCCAGTAAAATAAATTCTTTATTAGTATTGTTATATAATATTTCATTTCAGTGTTATAAATTGCGTGCAAATTCTGCAGTACATGCAGCTCTCTGAATAGCATCAACAAGAATGGTTAATGTTTTATCTATGAACTAGTCGATGACTTTGTTAATGATTGATGTACTAGTTCTTTGGGGAATTATAGATAAACTAGAATGTGTAGTCATTTTACATTCTTTTTCTGTATCAGTAACTTGTCTTCAAATATCGTTATTAAATGCCACATACGATGTATTGCTTATATTGACAGTCGTGATAGCGCAGTTGTAGAGCGTTCGATTCACCTGCGAAATGCCAGGAATTCGAGCCCAGCTGGAGTCGTTATGATTTGTGCGCTTAGGCAAGGCATTTAAATATCAGTTGGATTCCATCAGGAATGAGGTCTCCATAGTAATTAATATAAGTTGTAAGAACTTGTTTCACAATAGACTTAAAATAAGTTATATAAACTAATTAGCGTGAATTTGTGCATCATACGTATATGTTTGCAGATAATGTGCTCTGTTTAGCTAACTAGCATACATTTATCACAGGTACTAGTCCAATGACTGTGATTAGATGGAGCCCCGTGACAGAGTGGTTAATGTCGTTCACGATAAATCACTTGCACCTTACCGCTGTATGTTCGAATCAAACTGGGGTGTAAAATTAGTTCATGTGAGGAGCTATCCAGCTGGATTGCGGTAGGTCGGTGATTCTACGCGAGTAACCGTCCATGCATGCAATGCACCGTGTGTCCTGAATTATGGGCGTGACTGTAAGTCCCATAAACAATCAGACAGGATAACTGACTGATCTGTATTCCAGTGGTAACACGCTGGACTGGTAATCTAGGGATCACAGGTTCGATCCCCCGTCTGACGCTAATACAATTAACAGTCTTTCAGATGGGACATTAAATCGAGGTCGCGTGTCGGTGCTTTACACCGTGCACGTAAAAGAATCAGAGGAGACTCTGGAATGGGTGTCTGTCTGTGTCATTGCATTATCCTCCAAAATCTAAAATGACTAATCTCTTCAGGAGGCATCGCTCATACAAACGTAAAACACACACACTTTGGATTATTTAAAATGTCATTATATTTGAAAGATATCTCAAATATCATTTTTTAAAAACCTGACTGACTGACTAACTAACTGCCTAACTGACTGACTGACTGCCTAGCTGACTGACTGACTTATTAAATCAATCAATCAGTAATCAATATAATCATTGATTCATTCATTTATGCATTCAGTCCTTAATTTAATATCACGTAGAAGTCAATATATTTTATGGAACAGTTTTCAAGCTATAAGGAAGAGCTATACGTTTGTTAATTAATGTTGGTGTTCAACAATTCATTCATTCAATCCAACACATTCTTTAAATGCGAACAACTTGTTCGTCTAAGACATTTTGTGTATGCATGGTGTTTCTATGGATGTAATTCCAATAACGTTATGTTCTCCGTCCATCAGATATCGCATATGAAGGTTGTAAATAATACAATCTTTTTGTGACAATCTTGCATCAAAAGTGATTTATCCATATATCACATAGTTGGTTATGAATATTGTTAATAAGAAAATCGACGCACCATTGAGTGAACTTCCGATGACGTCACGAGACCTCTGCTCGATGTTTATCTTTCTTGTTTGTATTTTCGCCAATTGATTTCTACCTTATCTACCGGTAATAGAAACCGGTAACTGCATAAATTACCTTGTTGATTGACATTAGATTGTAAAACCAGCTTTATTGGGTGTAAATATAAACTAGTTCAAAGAAGAATGAAGCTATGTTATACGCCTGAAGTTGAAGCAAAAGAGAAAATAATAACTTGCATTTATAGCAATAAACAGGCCAAAGCACATTGTATTCAGAAACAGAAGACGTTTAGGTTAATCATATTTTATTTGCTATATGACAAAGCAAAGAAAAAGCAAAATAGGCAACAAGTTCTAACAACATTAGTAAACTACCTTCCCCAAGAAGAATAGTTGAATAATTGGCAAACATGTTATATGGTAAATAAGCAAACTGAATTTACTGAGAACGAAAATAAATAGCGAGAACATCCACATAATTAGCATAGAGAAATGGATGAAGATACAGAGTACTGCAATACGGGTAATGGATGAAGATACAGAGTACTGTAATACGGGTAATGGATGAAGATACAGAGTACTGTAGTACGAGTAATGGATGAAGATACAGAGTACTGTAATACGAGTAATGGATGAAGATACAGAGTACTGCAATACGAGTAATGGATGAAGATACAGAGTACTGTAGTACGAGTAATGGATGAAGATACAGAGTACTGTAATACGAGTAATGGATGAAGATACAGAGTACTGTAATACGAGTAATGGATGAAGATACAGAGTACTGTAATACGAGTAATGGATGAAGATACAGAGTACTGTAATACGAGTAAGAAAAGTAGACGTTTCTGCCAGATCCATACACCTCTGTCATCATGAAATGGTATATTTATGTTCAGGGTACTATACAAACCAGTTTGTAATTTTCTGTTTAATGTCGTTTTATTCGGATTGAAAACGTTGCGTTTGTACAAATGATGCACATGTGACTATAACCATTAATTACGATTGATGTATTGTACTTATCATAGTGGTGATTTCATACAATATTTTAGGAAACTCGTTTTGCAATGTTGATATTAACCCAGCCCTTTTTCGTGCTTAATAGCAACATCCAAAGGCGAGTGTCAAAATATATGGTATGAAATAACAACAACCATAAATTTGAAGACAAAATACGTTTCTCTTTCTGTCCATACGGCGTACTAGTCCAATGGTTAACACGTTGGTCATTTTAGATTTTGGAGGATAGTGCATGATACAGACAGAGACCCATTCCAGAGTCTCCTCTGGTTAGCTTACGTGCACGGTGTAAAGCACCGACACGAGACCACGGTTTAATGTCCCATCTGAAAGACTGTTAATTTTATTATTGTCAGACGGGGTATCTAACCTGCGATCCCTGGATTACGAGTCTAGCGTGTTTATACAAATTTATTTTAGCTCGATTGCGAAACAAGTTATTTCAACTTATATTAATCACTCTCGAGACCTCATTCCTGATGGAATCCATCGCCACGAGGGAGAGAGAAGAGGCAACGTGGAATTTAAATGCCTTGCCTAAGGGCACAATCGTAACGGCTCCAGCGGGGCTCGAACTCCGGACTTTTCGCACCTGAAGCGAACGCGCATCCACTGCGCTATCACGACTTCCACCTTCCGTCTAGCGTGTTACCACTGGACTACAGATCCGTCTGTAAATCGTGGACATGGCGGGGATGTAGTCATATTCCTTTTATATTGTCTATTTAAGTAATTGATTTTCACTTAAACCTTTTATTAGCTTTCCCCGTAGGTAGGTTGGGTCTATTTCATATTATATCATGCAGACTATGATACTATTATTGTACTTAAATATATCACTACGCCATGGAGACCAACAATGCAGAGTCGTGCGCGGTAACTTCACGTTTATCATACAGTCAAGTGGTACAATGTATGAACATTCTAACAGAATATTTAAACATACTCTCATTTGTTCGTTGTCTGATTAAATTGTTCAAATAGTGTTATCTGAAAAATTCCCTCCTGAATGTTTTCCCATTTCCAATGCGGGAGTTTGTGACACGGTTGGCGACTGCTTTTAATGTTGAACATATCTTCCACTCGAGTACTTCTACAGAAATCCATATTATTGTATAGTTGCAATATCTTCCCAAACCAATCACTTATTCTAGAGCAATAGTTGATCAGTCAATGGGGTGATGCTCGCGAGCTATCCGACTAGACTATATACAACATGACTACATGGTAATAAACACTCGCACAATAGTCCCTTTAATGTAAACATAAGCATAAATCACTCGTTATATACGAAATTAATTCATAACTGACAGATAGATAGAACAATCCCACACAACTCATATAGAACGATGCAACTGAACAAGATATAAGGCAATCCCACACAACTAATATAGAACGATGCAACTGAACAAGATATAAGGCAATCCCACACAACTCATATAGAACGATGCAACTGAACAAGATATAAGGCAATCCCACACAACTCATATAGAACGATGCAACTGAACAAGATATAAGGCAATCCCACACAACTCATATAGAACGATGCAACTGACAAAGATATAACAATCCCACACAACTCATATAGAACGATGCAACTGAACAAGATATACGGCAATCCCACACAACTCATATAGAACTGAACAAGATATAAGGCAATCCCACACAACTCATATAGAACGATGCAACTGACAAGATATAGGCAATCCCACACAATATAGAACGATGCAACTGAACAAGATATACGGCAATCCCACACAACTCATATAGAACGATGCAACTGAACAAGATATAAGGCAATCCCACACAACTCATATAGAACGATGCAACTGAACAAGATATAAGGCAATCCCACACAACTCATATAGAACGATGCAACTGAACAAGATATAAGGCAATCCCACACAACTCATATAGAACGATGCAACTGAACAAGATATACGGCAATCCCACACAACTCATATAGAACGATGCAACTGAACAAGATATAAGGCAATCCCACACAACTCATATAGAACGATGCAACTGAACAAGATATAAGGCAATCCCACACAACTCATATAGAACGATGCAACTGAACAAGATATAAGGCAATCCCACACAACTCATATAGAACGATGCAACTGAACAAGATATACGGCAATCCCACACAACTCATATAGAACGATGCAACTGAACAAGATATAAGGCAATCCCACACAACTCATATAGAACGATGCAACTGAACAAGATATAAGGCAATCCCACACAACTCATATAGAACGATGCAACTGAACAAGATATAAGGCAATCCCACACAACTCATATAGAACGATGCAACTGAACAAGATATAAGGCAATCCCACACAACTCATATAGAACGATGCAACTGAACAAGATATAAGGCAATCCCACACAACTCATATATGGTGAAGATATAAGCATCCACACAACTCATATAGAACGATGCACTGAACAAGATATAAGGCAATCCCACACAACTCATATAGAACGATGCAACTGAACAAGATATACGGCAATCCCACACACTTATATAGAACGATGCAACTGAACAAGATATACGGCAATCCCACACAACTCATATAGAACGATGCAACTGAACAAGATATAAGGCAATCCCACACAACTCATATAGAACGATGCAACTGAACAAGATATAAGGCAATCCCACACAACTCATATAGAACGATGCAACTGACCAATATATAAGGCATTCCAAAACAACTCATATAGAATACTGCAACTGATCAAGATATAAGGCAATCCAAAAACAAATCATATATCTCGATGCAATTGACTAAGACATAAGGCAATTCTAAGCAAATCATATGCACGAATGCATATTGATTCAGCTGACCAGGAGAAAATGCAATCCCAATGCAACTAACTAAGATATAAGGCAATTCTAAGCAAATCATATATACGAATGTATATTCATGCAGCTGAACAAGAGATAAAGAAACTCCCAGATAACAATGACACAGTGTTTCACTTTGCAATAAATGTCATGGTTACGATCATCGTTAATCAATCACCAAATAATGTTTCTCACAATTCTCAGAATCTACTAGACGAGCTATGTGTTATCTTGTACTATACGCCATATAGAGTCCGAAACGTCATAATGTTCAACATACAGTAAAACCATATACACAAGACCACATATCGGTCTTCCAAAAAATGGTCTTATACTAGAGGACATAGAAAACGCACGCCTACATTATATACTAGAGGACATAGAAACCGCACACATATATTATATACTAGAGGGCATAGAAAACGCACACATACATTATATACTAGAGGACATAGAAACCGCAAACACATATATTATATACTAGAGGACATAGAAAACGCACAGCTACATAATATACTAGAGGACATAGAAAACGCACACCTACAGTATATGGTTATTATTACATAAAAACGAAATACGAAGGATTCCATCAAAGATATATCACATCTTTATTACAAATCACAAACTGAACAACTAAAACTATTCCAAAATGTTTAAAACTATGTATTTATATAGTTATTGTTTTTCATGTAAAACACACGTATCCGAAGTGTGCGTTTTCTATGTCCTCTAGTATATTATGTAGCTGTGCGTTTTCTATGTCCTCTAGTATATAATATATGTGTTTGCGGTTTCTATGTCCTCTAGTATATTAGGCGGGATGGTCTCATTATTGAGTTACTAGCCGGAAACAGATACAGTATGCTACAATTAATAGGAATACTTTTGATTAAAACATATTCGAAGTTACTGTGTTTGTGGCGTATCCAAATCGGATAACATTAATGGTAACGAGATCTGTGATTATCTTTCCGAACTAAGCGTACATACACGGTAGCTTATTCATGTGTGAGATCATTTAGAACCATCAGGGCTAAGACTGCAAATGAACACCTTTTATTTAATTATTACCTATATTTTAATTGTTATAATTTTAGATCCGAATATTTTATGGCATATTTAGAATCCATTGTAATTGTGTTTGCTATTTTTGTCTTGTTTTATCTTATTGTATGTGGAAGTTTTTATCAATATTTGTGATATTTAGGCTGTAAAGCGCTTTCGAACGTTTTATTTTTAGATGAAAAGAGCGCTATATAAGTTTGGTATATAATAATAATAATAATAATAATAATCTACATAATTATATTTATTATATGTTAATGTATAACTTGCTACACGTGTATATATTAATGTACAACTTGCTACACGTGTATATGTATTATATATTAATGTATAACTTGCTACACGTGTATATGTATTATATATTAATGTATAACTTGCTACACGTGTATATGTATTATATATTAATGTATAACTTGCTACACGTGTATATGTATTATATATTAATGTATAACTTGCTACACGTGTATATGTATTATATATTATGTATAACTTGCTACACGTGTATATGTATTATATATTAATGTATAACTTGCTACACGTGTATTGTTTTATATTATGTATAACTTGCTACACGTGTATATGTATTATATATTAATGTATAACTTGCTACACGTGTATATGTATTATATATTAATGTATAACTTGCTACACGTGTATATGTATTATATATTAATGTATAACTTGCTACACGTGTATATGTATTATATATTATGTATAACTTGCTACACGTGTATATGTATTATATATTAATGTATAACTTGCTACACGTGTATATGTATTATATATTAATGTATAACTTGCTACACGTGTATATGTATTATATATTAATGTATAACTTGCTACACGTGTATATGTATTATATATTAATGTATAACTTGCTACACGTGTATATGTATTATATATTATGTATAACTTGCTACACGTGTATATGTATTATATATTAATGTATAACTTGCTACACGTGTATATGTATTAATATTAATGTATAATTGCTACACGTGTATATGTATTATATATTAATGTATAACATTGTCGCAAACTCTCCTTTTTCTTCTCGTAATAATATGTCTCGGTTGCTACGGCTCTTACCAGGGTCTATCCTATTGTAGACTCGCTGGAGTTGTCTAGGGGGTTTCTTCGTTATTATATGTATTAATGATAACTCAACACAGTATTACATTTCTTCTATATAATATCTTGTTTAAATTGGCATCAGAAATATCCATATATATATAATCAGTGATCTATATATATATACATCGTATCATTAAAAGCTTATTTAACAATCCATTTGTGTGAGCCGACTATGCGCTTACACAGTATATTTAACATCCAATCTTTCTAATCCGTCATTACTCAATATCACTATAATCTAATCACTGTTTCTGATTAGATTAACTTTTAATCACCTTCTATATGGTTCGCCGAAACTCTATGTTTCTTCTATGGCTGAACAATTTAATTATTCGACAAATCTTTATAAGTTATATTTCTTATAATGTCCATAATATCTAAGTATCATAAATACAGTTTATATGTTCTATATACTAGATTGAGATCACGACCTTTCTCGCTCCTGGAGTTAGGCTCTAGTGTGTCTGATTTATGTTAATAAAATCCATTTCTTATATACATGATTGAATCAGTGTATATATGATATAACAATTCCTAAAACATCTGTTATTCCTAAACATCTGTTATGTTATCTAATATTACACCATCAAACCAGTTCGGTGCCTTTGTATTACATAACTGGACACCTGCAACCACGGCCTTGTTATCTAATATTACACCATCAAACCAGTTCGGTGCCTTTGTATTACATAACTGGACACCTGCAACCACGGCCTTGATAAACTGAGATTAGGCCTAACATCTTAAGTCATTTCCCGCGCGAAGCGAGATTGATAATTTTAGGCGCGAAAATAATAGCAGACGATTATGCATAAAACAAATATATATATATTACATGGTAAACATTTGGCCATATATAGAAACAGTTTAATGTATTTATATAATACATTACTATTTATATATAACAATAATAAACATTTCGTGCAAATTGGGGTTTTGCACAATCCTCCCTACCCGGGGAGAAGTTTGACATCGCCCGCTATCGGCCGATTTACAAATCTTCATTCCTTTGAATATACAGTAGAAAACAATCATAATATCAATACATCATATGTCCTAAAATAGCATTTCTTTCGCTAGGTACCAACATTCTAATCATAGAGGCAATAACTATTTACTGAACAACTGAAATAATACCAAGTACATTTACTAAGTCAAACATCACAGTCATTGAACTCTACTGAGAAAGTCTGCTAGAACATTTTGAGTCCCTTTGATATGTTTAATGGTCAGATTAAATTCTGAGAGACACAGTGCCCATCTTAAGAGGCGTTGATTGGACGTTTTCGACCTACTTAACCATACAAGGGGATTATGATCTGAATTAATTATTGTTTTGCTTGTGCTTACATATATGCGAAAATGTTCGATACCGGCCACTATAGCTAATAATTCCTTCTCTATTGTAGAGTAGTTTTTCTCTCGTGGAATAAGTTTTCGGGAATAAAATGCTACTGGGTGTGGTACTTGGTCAACGGTCTGAGTCAGTACAGCCGAAATTCCCAAATCGGAAGCATCAGTATAGAGTTCGAACTCTTGGTTAAAGTCAGGGGCCTTCAGTATGGGTTTATTGGTTAAAGCTTTCTTTAAGGATTCGAAAGCAAGTTGATGTTTATCGCTCCACTGAGTTATGATGTTCCCTGATCGCTTGCCCTTTAATAAGTCAGTCAGGGGAGCGGCGATCTCAGCGAACTGGGGAATGAATTTCCTGTAAAATCCTACTGATCCCAGATATCCTCGTAATTGTTTCTTGGTCTGTGGGGGAGAGATATTACTAATACACTCAACCTTGCTGGAAATTGGTTTGATTTTTCCCGACCCTAATTCATGTCCCAAGTACTTGACTGTTCCAGACCCAATTTTACACTTCTTCGGATTCAAAGTAACACCACTATCCTCTAGTCTATGAAATGTCCAATCCAAGTGATTTATGTGCTGTGACCATAAATTGGATCGAACAGCAATATCATCCAGATATGCGTCGGCAAATCTATCACGGATGGGTTCTGTCGGGGATTGAGCGATTATCTCGTTTATGGCCCTCTGGAAGGTAACTCCACCGTTTTTTAAACCAAATGGGAGAGTTAATGGTTCAAACAAGCCCCAGGGGGTTATGAACGCTGCAATTTCACTAGCTCGAGGGGTTAGCGGAATCTGCCAGTAACCTTTATTAAGATCTAAAATTGATATCAGACTCGAACCTGCGACCTGATCAATGAGATCGTCTAATCTCGGGATGGGGAAGGCTTCTCCTCGAGTCAGGTCATTAATTTTCCGATAATCAATACATGGTCGCCATTCTGAGTCTGATTTGCGTACCAATATTATGGGAGAGGCCCACTGGCTTCTGCTAGGGCGGATAATTCCTAACTCCAACATTTGATCTAGCTCAGTTTTTAATATTTGTTTCTTTTCTGGAGACATGCGGTAGTAAGGCTGGACTACGGGTGAAGCACCTTGCACATCAATATCATGGGTAACATCGTGGAAACGTCCCAGTTGTCCAGAGAATAAACGGGGGTAACGGTCAAATAACTGACTAATATCGTCCCTGTGGTCTGGGTTTAAATGACTGATATCCGGCCAGGTTTTCTTAGGTACAGATTCAAGAGGACTGCAAGGATCGAATTCTTTCTCAATGTCCGTAGGGGCTTGGTAATCTAATAGGGTAGGGTCTTGGGACTCATACACCGGACTACTATCAGCTAGAGCTGCACCCTCCTCCCTACCTGTCCAGGGCTTCAACTGGTTTACATGCATAACACGGTATTTTACTCTCTTATCAGGCATGTATATAATATAGGTATGCGACGCTACCTTTTCGTGTACCGGATACGGTCCCTGGAGGGCATTTTCAGCTTATTACCTTTTAACGGTAATCGTACTAACACTAATTCACCACGCTGGAATACACGCATTTTCGCTTTCTTACTTCTGTCATACTTTGTTTTACGACCATCTGCGGCCTGTTGTGCATTCTCGATGGCGTCACGTAACGCTTCAGCTAATCTATGACATAATTCTTGTACATAGTTATTTATGGGGATCCCTTCATCCCGCTCATTTCTAGCCCAGAGATCATAAGTGGAATCTAGATTATCTCTAGGTTCGCGACCATATAGAAGGTAGAAGGGAGAATATCCTGTGCTAGAGTGCTCTGCACTTCTATATGCAAATAATAGCCAGGGTAGCATCTCATCCCAAGACGATAAAGAGTTCTCCACAAGGATTCTAAGCATGGTTTTCAATGTACCATTATATTTCTCTATTGATCCT
>CM026390.1:90116016-90156101 GCA_014843695.1 Archivesica marissinica | reverse complement strand
GCGTTACATGTATTGGCTAGCGTTACATGTAGTGGTTAGCGTTACATGTAGTGGTTAGCGTTACATGTATTGGTTAGCGTTACATGTAGTGGTTAGCGTTACATGTAGTGGTTAGCGTTACATGTATTGGTTAGCGTTACATGTAGTGGTTAGCGTTACATGTATTGGTTAGCGTTACATGTAGTGGTTAGCGTTACATGTATTGGCTAGCGTTACATGTAGTGGTTAGCGTTACATGTAGTAGTTAGCGTTACATGTATTGGTTAGCGTTACATGTAGTGGTTAGCGTTACATGTAGTGGTTAGCGTTACATGTAGTAGTTAGCGTTACATGTATTGGTTAGCGTTACATGTATTGGTTAGCGTTACATGTATTGGTTAGCGTTACATGTATTGGTTAGCGTTACATGTAGTGGTTAGCGTTACATGTAGTGGTTAGCGTTACATGTAGTGGTTACGTTACATGTATTGGTTAGCGTTACATGTATGGTTAGCGTTACATGTAGTAGTTAGCGTTACATGTATTGGTTAGCGTTACATGTAGTAGTTAGCGTTACATGTAGTGGTTAGCGTTACATGTTGGTTAGCGTTACATGTAGTGGTTAGCGTTACATGTAGTGGTTAGCGTTACATGTAGTGGCTAGCGTTACATGTATTGGTTAGCGTTACATGTATTGGCTAGCGTTACATGTATTGGTTAGCGTTACATGTAGTGGTTAGCGTTACATGTATTGGTTAGCGTTACATGTATTGGTTAGCGTTACATGTATTGGTTAGCGTTACATGTATTGGCTAGCGTTACATGTATTGGTTAGCGTTACATGTAGTGGTTAGCGTTACATGTAGTGGTTAGCGTTACATGTATTGGTTAGCGTTACATGTATTGGTTAGCGTTACATGTAGTGGTTAGCGTTACATGTAGTGGTTAGCGTTACATGTATTGGTTAGCGTTACATGTAGTAGTTAGCGTTACATGTAGTGGTTAGCGTTACATGTATTGGCTAGCGTTACATGTAGTGGTTAGCGTTACATGTAGTGGTTAGCGTTACATGTATTGGCTAGCGTTGCATGTAGTGGTTAGCGTTACATGTAGTGGTTAGCGTTACATGTAGTGGTTAGCGTTACATGTAGTGGTTAGCGTTGAATGTATTGGCTAGCGTTACATGTAGTAGTTAGCGTTACATGTAGGGTTAGCGTTACATGTAGTGGTTAGCGTTGCATGTATGGCTAGCGTACATGTAGTGTTAGCGTTACATGTATTGGCTAGCGTTGCATGTAGTGGTTAGCGTTACATGTATTGGCTAGCGTTACATGTAGTAGTTAGCGTTACATGTAGTGGTTAGCGTTACATGTAGTGGTTAGCGTTACATGTATTGGTTAGCGTTACATGTATTGGTTAGCGTTACATGTAGTGGTTAGCGTTACATGTATTGGCTAGCGTTACATGTAGTGGTTAGCGTTACATGTAGTGGTTAGCGTTACATGTATTGGTTAGCGTTACATGTATTGGTTAGCGTTACATGTATTGGTTAGCGTTACATGTAGTGGTTAGCGTTACATGTAGTGGTTAGCGTTACATGTAGTGGTTAGCGTTACATGTAGTGGTTAGCGTTACATGTATTGGTTAGCGTTACATGTATTGGTTAGCGTTACATGTATTGGTTAGCGTTACATGTAGTGGTTAGCGTTACATGTAGTGGTTAGCGTTACATGTAGTGGTTAGCGTTACATGTAGTGGTTAGCGTTACATGTATTGGCTAGCGTTGCATGTAGTAGTTAGCGTTACATGTAGTGGTTAGCGTTACATGTATTGGCTAGCGTTACATGTAGTGGTTAGCGTTGCATGTAGTGGTTAGCGTTACATGTAGTAGTTAGCGTTACATGTATTGGCTAGCGTTACATGTAGTGGCTAGCGTTACATGTAGTGGTTAGCGTTACATGTAGTGGTTAGCGTTACATGTAGTGGTTAGCGTTACATGTAGTGGTTAGCGTTACATGTAGTGGTTAGCGTTACATGTAGTGGTTAGCGTTACATGTAGTGGTTAGCGTTACATGTAGTGGTTAGCGTTACATGTAGTGGTTAGCGTTACATGTAGTGGTTAGCGTTACATGTAGTGGTTAGCGTTACATGTAGTGGTTAGCGTTACATGTAGTGGTTAGCGTTACATGTAGTGGTTAGCGTTACATGTATTGGTTAGCGTTACATGTAGTAGTTAGCGTTACATGTAGTGGTTAGCGTTACATGTAGTGGTTAGCGTTGCATGTATTGGTTAGCGTTGCATGTAGTGGTTAGCGTTACATGTATTGGTTAGCGTTACATGTAGTAGTTAGCGTTGCATGTAGTGGTTAGCGTTGCATGTATTGGTTAGCGTTGCATGTATTGGTTAGCGTTACATGTATTGGTTAGCGTTACATGTAGTAGTTAGCGTTGCATGTAGTGGTTAGCGTTACATGTATTGGCTAGCGTTACATGTAGTGGTTAGCGTTGCATGTATTGGTTAGCGTTGCATGTAGTAGTTAGCGTTACATGTAGTGGTTAGCGTTACATGTAGTAGTTAGCGTTACATGTAGTGGTTAGCGTTACATGTAGTGGTTAGCGTTACATGTAGTGGTTAGCGTTACATGTAGTAGTTAGCGTTACATGTAGTGGTTAGCGTTACATGTAGTGGTTAGCGTTGCATGTAGTAGTTAGCGTTACATGTAGTGGTTAGCGTTACATGTAGTAGTTAGCGTTACATGTAGTGGTTAGCGTTACATGTAGTAGTTAGCGTTACATGTAGTGGTTAGCGTTACATGTATTGGTTAGCGTTACATGTAGTAGTTAGCGTTACATGTATTGGCTAGCGTTACATGTATTGGTTAGCGTTACATGTAGTAGTTAGCGTTACATGTATTGGTTAGCGTTACATGTAGTAGTTAGCGTTACATGTATTGGTTAGCGTTACATGTAGTAGTTAGCGTTACATGTAGTAGTTAGCGTTACATGTATTGGTTAGCGTTACATGTAGTAGTTAGCGTTACATGTATTGGTTAGCGTTACATGTATTGGTTAGCGTTGCATGTATTGGTTAGCGTTACATGTAGTAGTTAGCGTTACATGTATTGGTTAGCGTTACATGTAGTGGTTAGCGTTACATGTAGTGGTTAGCGTTACATGTAGTGGTTAGCGTTACATGTATTGGTTAGCGTTACATGTAGTAGTTAGCGTTACATGTATTGGCTAGCGTTACATGTAGTGGTTAGCGTTACATGTAGTGGTTAGCGTTACATGTAGTGGTTAGCGTTACATGTAGTGGTTAGCGTTACATGTAGTAGTTAGCGTTACATGTAGTAGTTAGCGTTACATGTAGTGGTTAGCGTTACATGTAGTAGTTAGCGTTACATGTATTGGTTAGCGTTACATGTAGTAGTTAGCGTTACATGTAGTAGTTAGCGTTACATGTATTGGTTAGCGTTACATGTAGTAGTTAGCGTTACATGTAGTGGTTAGCGTTACATGTAGTAGTTAGCGTTACATGTAGTAGTTAGCGTTACATGTAGTGGTTAGCGTTACATGTAGTGGTTAGCGTTACATGTAGTGGTTAGCGTTGCATGTAGTGGTTAGCGTTACATGTAGTGGTTAGCGTTACATGTAGTGGCTAGCGTTACATGTAGTGGTTAGCGTTACATGTAGTAGTTAGCGTTACATGTAGTGGTTAGCGTTACATGTATTGGTTAGCGTTACATGTATTGGTTAGCGTTACATGTAGTAGTTAGCGTTACATGTATTGGCTAGCGTTACATGTAGTAGTTAGCGTTACATGTAGTGGTTAGCGTTACATGTATTGGTTAGCGTTACATGTAGTGGTTAGCGTTACATGTAGTAGTTAGCGTTACATGTAGTAGTTAGCGTTACATGTAGTGGTTAGCGTTACATGTAGTAGTTAGCGTTACATGTAGTGGTTAGCGTTACATGTAGTAGTTAGCGTTACATGTAGTAGTTAGCGTTACATGTATTGGTTAGCGTTACATGTAGTAGTTAGCGTTACATGTATTGGTTAGCGTTACATGTAGTAGTTAGCGTTACATGTATTGGTTAGCGTTACATGTATTGGCTAGCGTTACATGTAGTGGTTAGCGTTACATGTAGTAGTTAGCGTTACATGTAGTAGTTAGCGTTACATGTAGTGGTTAGCGTTACATGTATTGGTTAGCGTTACATGTATTGGTTAGCGTTACATGTAGTAGTTAGCGTTACATGTAGTGGTTAGCGTTACATGTATTGGTTAGCGTTACATGTAGTGGTTAGCGTTACATGTAGTAGTTAGCGTTACATGTAGTGGTTAGCGTTACATGTAGTAGTTAGCGTTACATGTAGTGGTTAGCGTTACATGTAGTGGTTAGCGTTACATGTAGTGGTTAGCGTTACATGTAGTGGTTAGCGTTACATGTAGTAGTTAGCGTTACATGTAGTGGTTAGCGTTGCATGTAGTGGTTAGCGTTGCATGTATTGGTTAGCGTTACATGTAGTAGTTAGCGTTACATGTAGTGGTTAGCGTTACATGTAGTAGTTAGCGTTACATGTAGTGGTTAGCGTTACATGTAGTGGTTAGCGTTGCATGTAGTGGTTAGCGTTACATGTAGTAGTTAGCGTTACATGTAGTAGTTAGCGTTACATGTATTGGTTAGCGTTACATGTAGTGGTTAGCGTTACATGTAGTGGTTAGCGTTACATGTAGTAGTTAGCGTTACATGTAGTGGCTAGCGTTACATGTAGTGGTTAGCGTTACATGTAGTAGTTAGCGTTACATGTAGTGGTTAGCGTTACATGTAGTGGTTAGCGTTACATGTAGTGGTTAGCGTTACATGTAGTGGTTAGCGTTACATGTAGTGGTTAGCGTTACATGTAGTGGTTAGCGTTACATGTATTGGTTAGCGTTACATGTAGTAGTTAGCGTTACATGTAGTGGTTAGCGTTACATGTAGTGGTTAGCGTTACATGTAGTGGTTAGCGTTACATGTAGTGGTTAGCGTTACATGTAGTAGTTAGCGTTACATGTAGTGGTTAGCGTTACATGTAGTGGTTAGCGTTACATGTAGTGGTTAGCGTTACATGTAGTAGTTAGCGTTACATGTAGTAGTTAGCGTTACATGTAGTGGTTAGCGTTACATGTAGTGGCTAGCGTTACATGTAGTAGTTAGCGTTACATGTAGTGGTTAGCGTTACATGTAGTAGTTAGCGTTACATGTAGTAGTTAGCGTTACATGTAGTGGTTAGCGTTGCATGTAGTGGTTAGCGTTACATGTAGTGGTTAGCGTTACATGTAGTGGTTAGCGTTGCATGTAGTGGTTAGCGTTACATGTAGTGGTTAGCGTTACATGTAGTAGTTAGCGTTACATGTAGTGGTTAGCGTTACATGTAGTAGTTAGCGTTACATGTAGTGGTTAGCGTTACATGTAGTGGTTAGCGTTACATGTATTGGTTAGCGTTACATGTATTGGTTAGCGTTACATGTAGTAGTTAGCGTTACATGTAGTGGTTAGCGTTACATGTAGTAGTTAGCGTTACATGTATTGGTTAGCGTTACATGTATTGGTTAGCGTTACATGTAGTGGTTAGCGTTACATGTAGTGGTTAGCGTTACATGTAGTGGTTAGCGTTACATGTAGTGGTTAGCGTTACATGTAGTGGTTAGCGTTACATGTAGTAGTTAGCGTTACATGTATTGGTAGCGTTACATGTAGTGGTAGCGTTCATGTATGGTTAGCGTTACATGTAGTGGTTAGCGTTACATGTAGTGGTTAGCGTTACATGTAGTGGTTAGCGTTACATGTATTGGTTAGCGTTACATGTAGTGGTTAGCGTTACATGTAGTGGTTAGCGTTACATGTATTGGTTAGCGTTACATGTAGTGGTTAGCGTTACATGTATTGGTTAGCGTTACATGTAGTGGTTAGCGTTACATGTAGTGGTTAGCGTTACATGTAGTGGTTAGCGTTACATGTAGTGGTTAGCGTTACATGTAATTATTTGTTATTCACGGCGGTGTGCTGGATATAAGACATGTGTCATTCAACTTCGTTTCATGTTGTAGACAAATTATGACTCTTTAAGATCTGCATGATTTCACGCATTCGAATGCAAAATATTTACCAAATGTAATTTCATTTTATTACCTTATGCTTGTATGAATGAATGATATCGTTATTTTTTTTTCAATTGGATTGTGATTATATTCTATCACCGGTGGTATGTCAGTGATATATTTCCTCCGTGTGTCGTCTAGTTTATGTTAGAAAGCAAATGTTGTTTATATGTGTGTATTCCTGGATTTATTTGAAACTGTAAAACTTGACAATTTTCGTTTCATATTTGTTAGCGTTTGGTATTTGTATGAGAGGATAACATAAAGTAAATATTATTTACTTTCATATTATATACTAGAATAGATTGCTGCAGACAATATAAGACATTTTGTACATATATACTTCAATGGCAACAAAACACAAACGAATAGCTATGAGGGCCCTAAGGAGGATTAGTTCAAAACTAATTAGGTCACCCTCTATAAATAAAGAAATCTATCTCTATCTCTATCTCTACTCCATGACAGTAGAGTTGCCTGTATACCGAGCACGACAATAGGCAAAACAAAATTATACGCCGTTCAGTTGTAAAGCCAGAATACAGTGTACACAATAGTGATGTTCAAGGATTAAGCATTCTCAATATTTTATGTTTACGTTGATTTCTTATCACTGACTGACTGGACTCTAATACATACATACATACATACATATGTACGTACATATACGTACTTATATACAGTCTACATCCGTTATGTCAAATTCGGTTATCTCGAATTATCCGGTTATCTCGAAGTCGGATCAAAATCCCATTTCAGACGCTATCATTTTACATATAACTGGCTTCGTTTATATCGAATTTCGTTAAGTCAAACTTCGCTTATGTCGAAGTATTTTGTTCGGTATTCGACATAACGAATGCAGACTGTACATATGTACGTAGATACGTAGCAGGTGTATCTTTATATTTCTTGTTAGAATACTAAATGCTAAGTGTTGCCTAATAATAAACAAGGCCAGCAGACACAATTTTTAAATATTTCTGCCGATCTTTGGTGATAATGTCCTAAAATAGAAAGGACATGTTATCTTGCCATGACTTTGACCCCAAAAACTCACCGTTTTCTTCATCTGTGTAATCCGACATCAAATATATATATATATATATGTGTGTGTGCTATATTAGTTACCAACGATGAAATATACACTAAATATCCTGATTGGATATAAAGCACATCAAAAGACAAGAATGGGTATACAATTTCCCTACATCGTGACCTCATGCTAGGATACTGTATAACATGTATTTAGAACAGGCCGGTAAGCTTTTTACCATACACCTATGTGCACTTCATTGCTAATATACGATATACAAAAACTGTGAAACATAAGCATAATACTTGCCTCTGGCGTCCAGGCGGGATCCACCGATGTGGGTGTTTTACGTTTATTTATCGTCGCTACCGGTTGCCCATATGAGCGACGCCTCCTGAAGATAGTTAGTCGTTTTAGATTTTGGAGGATAGTGCATGATACAGAGAGTTACCCATTCCAGAGTCTCCTCTTGATCTTTTACGTGCACGGTGTAAAGCACAAACACGAGACCTCGGTTTAACATCCCATCTGAAAGACTGTTCATTTTATTAGGGTCAGACGGGGGATCGAACCTGCGATCCCTGGATTACCAGTCCAGCGTGTTACCACTGGACTATAGATCCGTTTGTAAAACACAAACACTAGAGTGAACAGCTGGTCTGATACAAAAGTAACAGTACCAGTACGCACATGTTATATTGTAATTATCGCTAAGTGGATTTTAACAAAAGTCTCACTTTAAAGGAAATAACATATTCATGGATGTGATAATACAGACGATAATGGCTATACACAAATAAAAAACACTAAAAGTACTGCCTAAAGCTGCACCACAAACTCAAATACGATCTAATATACTAGTCCGGCTACTTTGTCAACATGTATTATGAACAGAACAGAATTGTATTTATATAACGCATACAATTACGTGCATCTTGTTATTCTAACTAAATTACATTTTGAATTACACATGATAAGCAATGTCAAATTAATTTTCCAAGGAGAATGAACTTAATTTCTATTTTAGTTGTATAGTGTGGCATGACAATAATTATTTCATCAATACAATGAGACACATGTTGTTCTACTGAGGTCTCTACTGATAGTTAAACATATAATACATATCGATATAGACTCTTAAACATATAATACATATCGATATAGACTCTTAAACATATAATACATATCGATATAGACTCTTAAACATATAATACATATCGATATAGACTCTTAAACATATAATACATATCGATATAGACTCTTAAACATATAATACATATCGATATAGACTCTTAAACATATAATACATATCGATATAGACTCTTAAACATATAATACATATCGATATAGACTCTTAAACATATAATACATATCGATATAGACTCTTAAACATATAATACATATCGATATAGACTCTTAAACATATAATACATATCGATATAGACTCTTAAACATATAATACATATCGATATAGACTCTTAAACATATAATACATATCGATATAGACTCTTAAACATATAATACATATCGATATAGACTCTTCTAAATGCAGAAAACACAGATGATGCATGACATGGGCATTCAACAATATGCATTCTAAGCAATATAATAACATAAAGTAGATGAGACGGATCTGTAGTCCAGTGGTAAAACGCTGGACTGGTAATCCAGGGATCGCAGGTTCGATCCCCCGTCTGACCCTAATAAAAATTAACAGTCGTTCAGATGGGACGTTAAACCGAGGTATCATGTCGGTGCTTTACACCGTGCACGAAAAGAACCCGAGGAGACTCTGGAATGGGTCTCTGTCTGTATCATGCACTATCCTCCAAAATCTAAAATGACTAATCTCTTCAGGAGGCGACGCTCATATGGGCAACCGGTAGCGACGATAAATAAACGTAAAAAAAGTAGATTTGATATTAAGTGCGGGATGCAATAGTTTAACAACATGTATATTAATCGTTGCGTAATATTTGCTACATAAAACCAACATAAATAATACTAAGTTCTCAGTACAACTAACATTTTGTGTATGTTTAGGTTATGACTGCATTAGTTCATTTCTTATGTTATGTGCTTGTGTAATAAATGTGCATACACTAATTAATACATATGTATTCCTGGTCTGTAGCAGTTCCACAACTGCATGCACACATGGGCGAATATAGTAGTATATAATGTGTACGTATTTCTGTGTACATGATACACTTTAGAACAAAATGGTATTCGTCCTCCATATCGGTGTCGTCGCATAGCTGACATAGACGCTCATGTCTCTGTAGCCTATCTCTGCTATATCTGCCAGACTATATACGTAAATTGTGTGCAGATATGAGTAGCCGACTAAAACATCTCCGTGAACGTGTTTACACATTAATACATTCAAATAAGTTTCAAAACCAAACCTGGTTTTAATATGTAAATATAAAGTTTTTAAAACTTTGTTAGCTTCGATATCGGCAAAATAGTTTTGCCTAAAACTGATGACGTTTCGGTGTTTACCGACGGTTAAGTAATGAATCACGTGATTAAGGTGTCCACACACGTTAACCACGCCTGGTGTAGTTCATACCCCTATGGAAACTATTAACCAGTGATTCTTATATTTATACTTATATTTACATTAATTATTCTTTTCAACGACACAAATAACAATACAGCACACTGCATTTAACATGCATTTAGTCCAGATGTGCGACTTACCGTGTACCGAACGTGGTAAATATACTAGAAGACATAGAAAACGCACACTTCGGATAAGTGTGTTTTACATGAAAAACAATAACTATATAAATACATAGTTTTAGATAAATATTTTAGTTGTTTTGTAATAACGATGCGATATATCTTTGATGGAATCCTTCGTATTTCGTTTTCATGCAATAATAATCATATTATGTAGGTGTGCGTTTTCTATGTCCTCTAGTATATAATGTAGGTGTGCGTTTTCTATATCCTCTAGTATATAATGTAGGTGTGCGTTTTCTATGTCCTCTAGTATATAATGTATGTGTGCGTTTTCTATGTCCTCTAGTATATAATGTATGTGTGTGTTTTCTATGTCCTCTAGTATATAATGTATGTGTGCGTTTTCTATGTCCTCTAGTATATAATGTAGGTGTGCGTTTTCTCTGTCCTCTAGATATAATGTAGGTGTGCGTTTTCTATGTCCTCTAGTATATAATGTAGATGTGCGTTTTCTATGTCCTCTAGTATATAATGTAGGTGTGCGTTTTCTATGTCCTCTAGTATATAATGTAGGTGTGCGTTTTCTATGTCCTCTAGTATATAATGTAGGTGTGCGTTTTCTATGTCCTCTAGTATATAATGTAGGTGTGCGTTTTCTATGTCCTCTAGTATATAATGTAGATGTGCGTTTTCTATGTCCTCTAGTATATACTGTAGGTGTGCGTTTTCTATGTCCTCTAGTATATAATGTAGGTGTGCGTTTTCTATGTCCTCTAGTATATATCATCCATGGACTAGCGAACTGCCAGAGCCCATGCCACCTGCTTTATTATTATTATTAATATAACATTAGTGAGGAAATTCATACGAAAATGGATACAATCATGTCACATACGTTCATCGAAGGGAATGCAATAGCGATGTAAGTATTATATTTTAGAAACGTGAGTAACAGACCTTGTCTTTTGCATAATCGTTTTCTTTCAATAAGTTCAATACGTGAGTTCTGCCCTGGAAGATGGTCGCGAATAAAGGCGTAGATCACATCAGTATGTCCCTATGTGTCTACCAATCAGTTTAGTTTATACAAATTTAGTTTAGCTCGATTGCGAACAAACTTCTTACAACTTATATTAATCACTCTCGAGACCTCATTCCTGATGGAATCCATCGCCACTAGGGAGAGAGAAGAGGCAGCGTGGAATTTAAATGCCTTGTCTAAGGGCATACTCGTAACGGCTCCAGCGGGGCTCGAACTCCAGACCTTTCGCAACTGAAGCGAACGCGATATCAATGCGCTATCACGACTTCCACACTTAATGACAGTTAACCAATTAACAACCTACCAATATAGTTACAATATAACTGGTTGGGTTGCACTTATACTATACAGGTGAAAGCCCATTGGCATGTAATTTGACCCATTTAACCAGCGATATTTACTATTTAACAAAGTCATGCCACGATAATACCCGCTATACGCCTCATTAGCCACGAACGATTCTATGTTATAGATATTGACATGACTTAAATAATAAAAATACTCTGCGTGTACACACGTCCGTAGTAGGTAATAAAACGAGAACTCTATAACTGAGATGACTATATTATAAGGTTTATAAATTATAATATACAATGCGTTAGTACAACATTAATGATACAGACGGATCTGTAGTCCAGTGGTAACACGCTGGACTGGTAATCCAGGGATCGCAGGTTCGATCCCCCGTCTGACCCTAATAAAATTAAGTCTTTCAGATGGGACGTTAAACCGAGGTCTCGTGTCGGTGCTTTACACCGTGCACGTAAAAGAACCAGAGGAGATTCTGGAATGGGTCTCTGTCTGTATCATGCACTATCCTCCAAAATCTAAAATAACTAATCTCTTCAGGAGGCGTCGCTCATATGGGCAACCGGTAGCGACGATAAATAAACGTAAAACACACACAAAACTAATGATAGTGTTGGAGAAACGCAATTTGACTTAAGCTGTCTGTGCTACCGCATCACACACAACAACCCTATTTTTACAACGATGAAAGAAACATGAATTGTTACTTAGTCGATGTCTGTTTTATTTGTTAGCAATTATAGTGCTTAGTGACGACTTATGAGATCAAACAAATGTCAATTCAAGTCATAAACCTTTTATTCGTGTATTCCCATCATTTCCCGTACACATGATTTAACAAGGATTGATTTAACAAACAAGTGAACAAGGTTAGCATGATGTTGCAAATATTATACACTGATATGTCTGACGTTAGCAGTGAGCAGTGTACTGCTGGCAGTGGGTAGTGTACTGCTGGCAGTGGGTAGTGTACTGTTGGCAGTGGGCAGTGTACTGTTGGCAGTGGGTAGTGTACTGCTGGCAGTGGGTAGTGTACTGTTGGCAGTGGGTAGTGTACTGCTGGCAGTGGGTAGTGTACTGTTGGCAGTGGGTAGTGTACTGCTGGCAGTGGACAGTGTATTGTTGGCAGTGAGCAGTGTACTGCTGGTAGTGAGCAGTGTACTGCTGGCAGTGAGCAGTGTACTGTTGGCAGTGAGCAGTGTACTGTTGGCAGTGAGCAGTGTACTGTTGGCAGTGAGCAGTGTACTGCTGGCAGTGAGCAGTGTACTGCTGGCAGTGAGTAGTGTACTGCTGGCAGTGAGCAGTGTACTGCTGGCAGTGTGCAGTGTACTGCTGGCAGTGTGCAGTGTACTGGTGGCAGTGGGCAGTGCACTGCTGGTAGTGGACAGTGTACTGGTGGCAGTGGGCAGTGTACTGCTGGCAGTGTGCAGTGTACTGCTGGCAGTGAGCAGTGTACTGCTGGCAGTGAGCAGTGTACTGCTGACAATGGGTAGTGTATTGATGGCAGTGAGTAGTGTACTGCTGGCAATGGGTAGTGTACTGCTGGCAGTGGGTAGTGTACTGGTGGCAGTGGGCAGTGTACTGCTGGCAGTTGGCAGTGTACTGCTGGCAGTGGCAGTGTACTGCTGGCAGTGAGTAGTGTACTGCTGGCAGTGAATAGTGTACTGCTGGCAGTGAGCAGTGTACTGCTGGCAGTGAGTAGTGTACTGCTGGCAGTGGGCAGTGTACTGCTGGCAGTGAGCAGTGTACTGCTGGCAGTGAGTAGTGTACTGCTGGTAGTGGGTAGTGTACTGCTGGCAGTGGGCAGTGTACTGCTGGCAGTGAGCAGTGTACTGCTGGCAGTGAGTAGTGTACTGCAGGCAGTGGGCAGTGTACTGCTGGCAGTGGGTAGTGTACTGCTGGCAGTGGGCAGTGTACTGCTGGCAGTGGGCAGTGTACTGCTGGCAGTGAGCAGTGTACTGCTGGCAGTGAGTAGTGTGCTGCTGGCAGTGGGCAGTGGGCAGTGTACTGCTGGCAGTGGGTAGTGTACTGCTGGCAGTGGGCAGTGTACTGCTGGCAGTGGGCAGTGTACTGCTGGCAGTGAGCAGTGTACTGCTGGTAGTGGGCAGTGTACTGCTGGCAGTGGGTAGTGTACCGCTGGCAGTGGGCAGTGTACTGCTGGCAGTGAGCAGTGTACTGCTGGCAGTGAGCAGTGTACTGGTGGAAGTGGGTAGTGTACTGCTGGCAGTGTGTAGTGTACTGCTGGCAGTGAGCAGTGTACTGCTGGCAGTGGGTAGTGTACTGCTAGCAGTGGGCAGTGTAATGTTGGCAGTGGGCATTGTACTGCTGGCAGTGAGTAGTGTACTGGTGGAAGTGGGTAGTGTACCGCTGGCAGTGAGTAGTGTACTGCTGGCAGTGAGCTGTGTACTGCTGGCAGTGGGTAGTGTACTGCTGGCATTGGGCAGTGTAATGTTGGCAGTGGGCATTGTACTGCTGGCAGTGAGTAGTGTACTGATGGCAGTGAGTAGTGTACTGGTGGAAGTGGGTAGTGTACCGCTGGCAGTGAGCAGTGTACTGGTGGAAGTGGGTAGTGTACAGCTGGCAGTGAGTAGTGTACTGCTGGCAGTGAGCAGTGTACTGCTGGCAGTGGGTAGTGTACTGCTGGCAGTGGGCAGTGTAATGTTGGCAGTGGGCATTGTACTGCTGGCAGTGAGTAGTGTACTGGTGGAAGTGGGTAGTGTACTGCTGGCAGTGAGTAGTGTACTGCTGGCAGTGAGCAGTGTACTGGTGGAAGTGGGTAGTGTACCGCTGGCAGTGAGTAGTGTACTGCTGGCAGTGAGCAGTGTACTGGTGGACGTGGGTAGTGTACTGCTGGCAGTGAGTAGTGTACTGCTGGTAGTGGGCAGTGTACTGCAGGCAGTGAACAGTGTACTGCTGGCAGTGGACAGTGTACTGCTGGCAGTGAGCAGTGTACTGCTGGTAGTGGGCAGTGTACTGCTGGCAGTGTAATCCAGCGGTGAGCATTGTATTGATGCAGTGAGCGGTGTACTGGTGGCAGTGGCACTGTACTGCTGGCAGTGGACAATGTATTGTTGGCAGTGGACAGTGTACTGGTGGCAGTGGGCAGTATACTGGTGGCAGTGGGCAGTGTACTGGTGGCAGTGTACTGCTGGCAGTGGGCAGTGTACTGCTGGCAGTGTAATCCAGCGTTGAATATTGTACTGCTGGCAGTGGCAGTGTATTGTTGGCAGTGAGCAAAGTAATTATGGCAGTGAGCAGTGTACTGCTGGCAGTGAGCAGTGTACTGCTGCAGTGAGCAGTGTACTGCTGATAGTGAGCTGTGTACTGCTGGCAATGGACAGTGTATTGCTGGCAGTGAGCAAAGTAATTATGGCAGTGAGCAGTGTACTGCTGGCAGTGAGCAGTGTACTGTTGCAGTGAGCAGTGTACTGCTGGCAGTGAGCAATGTATTGCTGGCAGTGTACAGTGTATTGCTGGTAGTGAGCAGTGTACTGCTGGCAGTGGTGGGCAGTGTACTGCTGACATTGGGTAGTATAGTGCTGGCAGTGGACAGTGTAATGCTGTCAGTGGACAGTGTAATGCGGGCAGTGGACACTGTACTGCTTACAGTGAACAGTGTACTTCTGGTAGTGTAATCCAGCGGTGAGCAGTGTACTGCTGCAGTGAGCAGTGTACTGCTGGCAGTGAACAATGTACTTCTGGTAGTGGGCAGTGTACTGCTGGCCGTGGTGGACAGTGTACTGCTAACAGTGGGTAGTGTACTGCTGGCAGTGAACAGTGTACTATTGGCAGTGTAATCCAGCGCTGGCAGTGAGCAATGTACTGATGCAGCAGTGAGCAATGTACTATTGGCAGTGTAATCCAGCGCTGGCAGTGAGCAATGTACTGCTGCAGTGAGCAATGTACTATTGGCAGTGTAATCCAGCGCTGGCAGTGAGCAGTGTACTGCTGCAGTGAGCAATGCACTATTGGCAGTGTAATCCAGCAGTGAGTATTGTATTGATGCAGTGAGCTGTGTATTCTAGTAGTGTTGTGTAAATGCACATTTTTGTATATAAAACGAATAACAATATTCTGTTTCTTCAAATTACATGCACATACCAATACAAAACAAGGTTAACCAAAAATATTTTAAGCTAAATTAAACACCAGCTTGACCAAATTTAACTATTCTTTTAGCTAAAACTAAAATACGTTGACGAATTCTTAAAACAATGTTTACGCTAAACCCAACACATGTACCAGGTTGACAAACGGTAAAATTACCCCACCACGAGGTTGACCGAACGTTCAAATGTGTTCACTAATTAAACGAATACAAAACCTGTTTAGCCAAACATTCAAACTTCTCTAAACCAGGTAAACTAACATTCAGGGTTCTTCACAAAAAACACTTAAACTTTATTTATTTTACAACGATTGCTACGCAAGTTTTAACAACTTATATTAATCACTCTCGTTGGCGCGGATGAAAGCGTACATGTGGTCATTCGTGTGGGAGGAAACCGGAGTACCCGGAGAAACCCCACCTGTCCGATCTGACGACCACCGTACCATCTCACATACTTCCCGGTCCGAGGATCGAACCCGGGTTACATTGGTGAGAAGCGAACGCGCTAACCACTGCCGCTAATCGGACAGCCAAAAACAACTATAAAATCAGCATATATACCGATAAAATGGTCAAGATTCTTCAAACCTCTGTCTGTAAAACGAAAACCAAAGCTGTTGCAATCGAGCCTCGGTATTATCACGAGTATGTCATGCGAATCACCACATCTCGCGCATGTGGCAAGCATTATCACGCATGCATAATGGTGCACTACTTAGAATTATGCTGTGCCTCAAGCATTACGTTTAATGAAGTAATTATGTGACCTACATAATACTAGACGGATAACACGATACCGAACTTCCAACAAGTTGTTATCGCGATACGAAATTGTAAACAAATACAAGCCCCGTGTATAAAGCTACAGGACTGTTTTACAATGGTGCGCGTATTGCAATGCTGTTAGCGGACTGGATATATACGTATTGTATATGCAATATATTAGATAAACATTAACAAATGTAACATCCATGCTCGGAGTTCGCGCCCAGTTGTAGGCCATACGAGTGTGCCCTTTTGCTAGGCAAATAAAATTCACATTGCCTCTTCTTTCTCCCTCATGGCGATGGATTCCATCAGGAATGTGGTCTCGGGCGAGATTAAACTAATGTTGCAAGAACTTGTTTCGCAATCGAGTAAATGTGTATAATCTAACTCTGTTATAATCTAATGTGACGGACGGACGGACGGACGGAATTGTATTAATGAATGATATTTTTGGGTGCGCGGATATACCGAGCCCGAGATCAAATATAATGTCGCGTACATGTAGGCTACTTAGTATGTGTTGTATGAAACAAAGAAAGGCGCATCTAGATCACCTAGGTTTACCTGTGTTGTAGCAACAACAGGCTGCTCCAAAACTAGTTAGATCTATATCAGACAAATGCAGTTAAAACAACGTATATAAATGCAACACGATATTGAGGACGATACCATTACACTAAGATATAGTGAAACACGCTTTTATTTTGACTAAGTGATTGTATCTCATTATACCTCGTCGATACCAACTACCTGGATCACCTATATCGTGTTTATTGCATATTACACATATCGCGTTGGACCAGTAGCTGGATTTGTGTTTTCGAACCACCTATCATATATATGAATGTAAGAGAAATACTGTATACACAAGGTTCAAATACTATAATTAATATTTGGCGGAACAAATCATTACTTGCAGATCCGGACAAAGTCAGCTGTCCGATTAGCGCAGTGGTTAGCGGGCTCGCTTCTCACCAATGCGACCTGGGTTCGATCCTCGGACAGGGAAGTATGTGAGATGGTACGATGGTCGCCAAATCGGACAGGTGGGTTTTCTCCGGGTACTCCGGTTTCCTCCCACATGCATAATCACATATACGCTTTCATCTGAGCCAACGAGAATGATTAATATAAGTTGATAAAACTTGCTTGGCAATCGTCGTAAAATATATATAGTATAAAAAAAGTCAGCAGTTCTTACCTATTGTCTGTAGTTGTTTTTGTCGAGAGTTCTAGCGTGACCTATACTAATGAAGCACCTGTTTCTGACCCCCCCCCCCGATCTGTCTCCCCTCCTTAATAGCAAGCAGCTGCAATATATGCTACCCCATTTTCAAAATTTAACTAATGTAGTCAGAACATGTTTCGCAATTCAGCTAATATAAATTAGTATAAACTAACACAATAGCCAAGAAACACATGAACATAACACACCCCGCTCGCCAGCTTAACTCCCCTCGCCAGGTTGTCATCTTTCTAAATGGTTCAAGTGCTTTAATGAATTAGTCAAACAGAGTTATGCCCCTTTTATATAAAAACTATGTCAGCGGTTCTACCCATGTGCCACCTCCTGTGCCTGAACTACTACTTTGAGGGGCTCCCGGGGTATTCCTCCACCAATAAAAGCTGAAGAGTCACAATAAGTGTGTATGCATTACCTGTTGGTGCGGCGCAAAACCCAAACAAAGTACTAGCAATGTTCATAAAACATGCTAAACGTAATCCACGCTCATTCATTCATTTCCTATTGGGTTGTGGAGAGAGAGATAGAGGGGGAGATGGAGAGGGAGAGAGGAGGGGAGGGGGAGGGAAAGAGATAGGGAGAGGGAGGGAAAGAGAGAGATAGAGGGGAGAGAGACATTTGGGAGAGATGGGGATGGAAATAGAGAGAGAGGGAGATAGAGGGGTGAGGGAGGGAAAGAGAGAGATAGAGGGGAGAGATGGGGAGAGAGGGGGAGGGAATAGAGAGAGGGAGATAGAGGGGTGAGGGAGGGAAAGAGAGAGATAGAGGGGGAGAGAGGGGAGGGAACTAGAGAGAGAGAGGGAGATATAGGGTAGAGGGAGGGAAAGAGAGGGGTAGAGGGAGGGAAAGAGAGAGATAGAGGGGAGAGAGAGATGGGGGAGAGGGGGAGGGAAATAGAGAGAGAGGGAGATAGAGGGGTGGGGAGGGAAAGAGAGAGGGAGGGGTAGAGGGAGGAAAGAGAGATAGAGGGGAGAGAGAGATGGGGAGAGAGGGGAGGGAACTAGAGAGAGAGAGGGAGATAGAGGGGTAGAGGGAGGAAAGAGAGGGTAGAGGAAGGGAAAGAGAGAGATAGAGGGGAGAGAGGGGGAGGGAAATAGAGAGAGAGGGAGATAGAGGGGTGAGGGAGGGAAAGAGAGAGGGGAGAGAGGGAGAGAGGGGTGGAGGGAGTGGGAGAGAGGAGTGAAATAAAGAATATCCTAGTCAAAGTAAGAGTATATTTAATTACAGTTATTTTAAAATATTATTTATTATTATTTATTTTATTTTACCTTAAAATGTTGATAAATTTGATTTCTTGGTTGAATCACGTGTGTAAGAATGGTTTTGTAACGAGTATACTTACATTGTAACAGTATTTGTACAGGTGCGGGACGTTTTCTAATGCTGATCAAACGTGTGGCCCAAACCATATATACCATACTATATGTGTGTACATATATTGTGCATGTTGTATCCTGGTCAATGCAATAATATGTTATAAACTTCTTCACCGCCAATCGCATAAAAGCGACATTGCAAAAAGCAGCGAACGCATCAGATAGAACAGAACGTGCCACTTGATCAGGCTGTATGTTGATTGCTCTTCAAACAGTGGAGCTGGAGCACCTGTCCGAATAGCAAACAACATAGATCCTGATCAAACGCGGTGCTACGCAACGGCTGATCTGGATCTACGCTGTTTGCTCATGCTCTGAATTTCTGAATTTATTCGGCGCTGAAAGAGTTAAGCGAAACTAAGCCGGCTTAGAAACTGTGATGGTTAATTTCAACAGCAATATAACGTCATTGACCGTATGAAGGTCGATGACACAAGGCGTCGATGTGGAAGCTCAGTGTCACAGACTGGTAAAAACAGAAATTTGTTTACAGTTATACAAATTTATTTTAGCTCGATTGCGAACCAAGTCCATACAACTTATATTAATCACTATGGAGACTTCATTCCTGATGGAATCCATCGCCACGAGGGAGATGGAAGCTTGCAACGTGTACTTTAAATGCCTAAAGGCGGCACAATCGTAACAGCTCCAGCGGGGCTCGAACTCCGGGCATTTCGCACCGGAGGCGAATGCACTTCCACGGCGCTATCACGATTTATAGATGTGTGGATAGATTTTGTATATATGTCTAGTCCGGTGATGTAGTATACGGTTACTCCGCGAGGATGACAACTGGCGTCGTGGTGGGAGGTCTCACACTAACTTTACACATGTCTAGTCCGGTGATGTAGTCAGGTTTCTTTGCGATGAGTATATGGATCGAGATACAAAGCTAGATATTCAACACTCTCCTCGGAAAATATAAAATGCTTACATGGCGATTACGGTAGCTTTACATAATGGCTATTTCTAGACTAGAGGACATAGAAAACGCACACCTATATTATATCATTATTATTACATGAAAACGAAGTACGAAAGATTCCATCAAAGATTTATCATCCCTTTATTACAAAACACAAACTGAACAACTAAAAATATTCCAAAATGTTTAAAACTATGTATTTATATAGTTATTGTTTTTCATGTAAAAACACACTTATCCGAAGTGTGCGTTTTCTATATCCTCTGGTATATGTCCATGTTATTGTGGCGTCCGTGGTCCAGTGGTAGAGCGTCGGATTTGGAATCGAACGGTCCCGGGTTCGATACTCGGTCAGGCCACGTATGTAGTGTCATTGAGGCACCTCACACACATTGCTTTGTACTGGTTAATAGCTTAGGTCGGCTAAGCCTGCCCAGGAAAACATGTATATGTTCCCGCGAGGGGTTTGACATTAAAGGAACATACATACATACATACTCTGGATGACGAAAGTGTACGAATTTAGTGCATAACACTGAGACTATCAATTTGCATTTTATAAGGCTTTATTAATTCTGAAGCGGAAAATGTACATTGCGTTATTTCATGAACAGTCTATACTTGCAATACATTCTGTATAAGAGACGAGTCCACGCATCATCGAACTATCTTGTTTCAAATGGACTGTCAACTCAAACCCTTCAGTGATGTTTGGCACAGAGTAAGCTTCTGTCCACTTGCCTGGGCTCCTCACAACCACCGGAACTTCCGCTACCTCCAGATGGCACTTACACAGTAAGCTTAGATTATCTGATTTACTAGCAGCTTGATATAAAGAGAAATACTCATTACAAGAGAATCAAGTTAAACAGCCTTTTTGCTTTTTACCATAGCTATATAATTACAACTGTTTGCAGGCAGCGCATGAGTGTAGGCTGGACATTATCAATAGCACGTATTGCAGCTGATTAGCACCGTCTTTGGCGTACATATTTATTCCACTATATACACTCACATAACAATACAACTGTCATGTTCACATAATCAAAGAAGTGAGTATATAGGAAAGAATTAAAACGGAAGCAGAGCTTATATAGTTTCTCTCCTTAAACACCGCGTTTCATGGATCGCTTAGGGATTAAGTGTTCGTTATGACCATGCTAACCACATGCTCAAAAACACACATTTGAATTATTTATTTTACTAAATAATCTGTGTTGTTAGTGGTAGTGACGATAATGATGGTGTTGTCATTACTGTTGTTTTTATAACGAATAACTAGTTACCGCGTAACCGATTTAATGTGTCTCCCAATCTCCGTGTATGTGTTATACATCTTAGCACAGCGCGATATAGTGTTAAAGGCATTTATAACAGCAATGACAGTGCCCAGTACGTATACCTGTCTGTACTTGATAACATAACACTTGAAGTAATAAATGCGACACGTGTACAACTTTAAACATGCAGTGACCAATGAATTACAACTTGTCTCAAAGCAAATGTAGCACCTCATGGCGTAGTATACGTAATCCATGCACAAACCTAATATTGCTGGAATATACTATTTCGGTGCATAAATCTGTCGTATTCTGTACTGATTGATACAAGCGATTTAACATTTGGTGGGGGACGTTGTGTATTATCAGTTTCCATCTCGACCACGTGATCTTTGACAGTGTTCTTGCTTGCCTTAAGCGCAGCGTCTACAGCGTCTGGAAGGTCAATAAACACGTGTTCTCGCGGGTATTCATCATACATGTCAGATTTCTCCATTAAGTGTAGCATATACCTTGAGCAACGAGCCAGATACACATCAATATCCAAACAACTCAGTTCGAAAATGACCAACTTGAGCATGTCTAGACCTGTTCCATCAATAAAGTTAATTGAGATGCAGTCAATTACTAATATTTTTACTTTGAATGCATTTTCACCGTCCTCGTCAGAACTGGGTTCATTCTCGACGTCCTCTTCCTGTATCGTGTCCTTGTAGATATCGCTGCGTCCAAATTGTATAGCATCTCCATTTTCCTCGTAACTTTTCAATGATTTCGTTTCATATATTGACATATTGTCCTTATTCTCTGATTTATATTTGTCTGAATCTTTCTCGATAATCTTATAAATACTCTTTCTAAATTTTTCTGCCGTAGCGAAGTACAACGACGACTCCATGCGAACTATTTTAATACAAGGGATCTCGTGTATGGCGCCATAGTCTTCCGCATCTAAATACAGGTCTTCTGAGTCCGCTTTTCCAATGAGAGCAACCCAACCACGTTGACTCTGATTAATAACAGACAGAAGTGACACCAAAACTCCGAATGCTAAACCATATGGAATATCTGTAAACACGCATGCAATGGCGGCAAACAACCAAGTTGTGAAGTCGTTCTTGTTGACTTTCCACAGTTTGGGTAGCACTGTGACCTGTTTTAACAGGTCTTTCATTGCAACCATTATCATGGATGCCAATACTGCCTTTGGACATGTTTCGAAGAACTGACCAAAGTAAAATACCAATGCCAGCATTATAGCAAATGTAGATGCTGCATTCATTGTGGATTTGGCGCCCATGCTAGAAAGGAGAGAAGACCGCGGTGGTGCTACACTCGCTGGTATGTTAGAAAAGAAAGCCGGTATAATATTACACATTCCATAAGCATTCAGTTCTATATTTTCGTTTATTTCGTAGCCGTTTCTTCTGGCGATTATTTTGATCACCGAAATGTTTAAAAAGAATGTGACGAGAGCAATCTGTATTGCGTACACTATTAATGGTCCTGCTGGTTGAAATGATGGTACTCGAGGTGCTGGAATACCCAGTTCAACAGTTCCTAAAGCATGCACTCCATAGTTGCTAGGTAACTTTGCGAAATAAGAAATGACGGTTGCTACAACCAGAAGTATAAAATCTATTGGTATCGGTATTTTCAGCTTGAACTTTTCATTAATTCCTATTTTCACAAGTAGTAGTACGACAACACACACAATAGATACCGCTAGATCCCCTCTGTTAACTGTAGCAATATGTTCGAACACACTGTAGTAAAGTTGCACTAGCTTGCCAACTCCTTCAAGAGGGGGGAGTTTTAACCCAAGGGCGGTTTTGATCTGACTACTGAAAATATGGACTGCTACACCGGTGGTAAATCCGCTCATGAATGACTGTGAAAGGTATGTTACGAGGAAACCCATCCTAAATATTGCCATGACGATAAATATTGCGCCCGTATAAAACGTAGTGCCGGCAACGAGTGCTATCCGCAATTGCATAGTCTTATCAATATCCGAATCAGCATCTACTAATGGAGAGAAACCGTTAGAAGAATTGATAGTTTGTGAGATATTCATTTGAACATCAGTGCCAGTTGCCGCAGCACTGTGCATGTACGCTTGTACGCTTGGTTCCAGTAACATATCTCCGATCATAATAGATACAATCGCATTAGTGCCAATAGACGTATGGGCAGCGGATCCGAAGAAAACATAAATGAGCACAGGGAAGATAGTGGACACCATCCCAATCCCTGGTGGCAGACCAGCTAGCAATGCGTATGCTAGGCCCTGAGGGAAGTGTAACCCCGTTACCGCTAGCCCTGCCATCAGGTCGGGTATAAGGTTTGTTTTGAAGCTGTATGACGATATAGTGTCAAGCACAGGCAATCGCTTCCTTAGAGCACCCACTGCTGCTTGTAGATAATTTCTCTTTGCTGGTGTCTCCTGAGCTTTCCGGAACGACTTTGGAACAGGGAGGTATTTTCTGTCCGCATCCGGTACAGTGGCGAAGAACCTCTTAAGTATTTGTGGTTTTGGCCCAGAATGGTGCCGCTTACGCCGGCCTTGGGGAGATGTGTCAACGTGACTGGTATGTCTGAAATGAAAACAAACTGTCAGTTCAAACTGGTACCACATAACCTGAATGTAGCACAATAAAAACATTTTGTATTTTACTTTAGTTTATACAAATTTAGTTTAGCTCGATTGCGAAAAAAGTTCTTATAACTTATATTAATCACTTTCCAGACATCATTCCTGATGGAATACATCGCCACGGAGGAGAGAGAAGAGGCAGGTGGAATTTAAATACCTTGCCTAAGGACACAATCGTAACGGCTCCAGCGGGGCTCGAACTCCGGGCCTTTCGCACATGAAGCGAACGCGCTACCACTGAGCTATCACGACTTCCACGTGTTATACTTTGTGGAGCTAGCGTGGAGTAATAGCCTCAGTGTGAATATAATTGTGTATGGGTTTAGGGCAATTATTACACACATTTCTTAAACTGCTCATTAATACCAATACAATATAGCAGCTGTGTGTGTTTTACGTTTATTTATCGTCGGTACCAGTTGCCCATATGAGCACCGCCACCTGAAGAGATTATGTCATTTGAGATGTTTGGATGATAGTGCAATGATACAGACAGAGACCCATTCCAGAGTCTCATCTGGTTCTTTTACGTGCACGGTGTAAAGTACTGTCACGAGACCTCGGTTTAAAATCCCATCTGAAAGACTGTTGATTTTATTAGGGTCAGACGGGAGATCGAACCTGCCATACCTGGATTTCAAGTCCAGCGTGTTACCACTGGATTACAATTCATTAAAATAAAATGTTGTCGTTTACCAAATAAAGCAATATATTTCAAGTCAGTTAATAGTCAGATAATAGTCCTTACACCATTTACATTTAATACTGTTTGCAAACTAACAAAATTAGAGACGGAGCTATAGCCCAGTGGTAACACGCTGGACTGGTAATCCAGGGATCGCAGGTTCGATCCCCCGTCTGACCCTAATAAAATTAACAGTCTTTCAGATGGGACGTTAAACCGAGGTCTCGTGTCGTGTTTTACACCATGTAAGTAAAAGAACCAGAGGAGATTCTGGAATGGGTCTCTGTCTGTATCATGCACTATCCTCCAAAATCTAAAATAACTAATCTCTTCAGGAAGCGTCGCTCATATAACCGGTAGCGACGATAAATAAACGTAAAAACAGAAAACATATTGGTCAAGTGGATGTTGCTATTTGATAACATTTCCATGTATACTAGAGGACATAGACAACGCACACCTACATGATATACTAGTGGACATAGAAAATGCACACCTACATGATATACTAGAGGACATAGAAAACGCACACCTACAGTATGTGATTAGTATTACATGAAAACGAAATACGAAGGATTCCATCAAAGATATATCACATCTTTATTACAAAACACAAACTGAACAACTAAAACTATTCCAAAATGTTTAAAACTATGTATTTATATAGTTATTGTTTTTCATGTAAAAACACATTTATCCGAAGTGTGCGTTTTCTATGTCCTCTAGTATATGTTGATGTTTACAAATGTCTACCATTGACCGGTGAATGTACAATATATGTGCATTCTAAGCATAAGTGGATGCTTAGAAGAGGTGACTGTGTTAATAGGTGGCATACCAAGTGTACGAGAGAGATTGATGTATTTTGATGTTAAAATGATGGTATCGTCGGAGAGCCCGAGTAAATGTTATGTTGGCTATGCGATTAGCTATGTGATGACAATACAATTGTATGTAACGATTCATATTGAGGAATGGGATGTAAAGTGGTGTTTATACATAAGTACTGTATAGTTAGGCATGGCCAAGCAATATTGTAGATTGCTACAATATTGTAGCCAGATTTTATAATTTGTAGTCGCCCTAGGTGGACGTTCATTATGCACCTGGCGTAGCTAGATACATAGCTCAGATGCACACGGCGTAGATACATAGCTCAGATGCACAAGGCGTAGATACATAGCTCAGATGCACAAGGCGTAGATACATAGCTCAGATGCACAAGGCGTAGATATATAGCTCAGATGCACAAGGCGTAGATACATAGCTCAGATGCACAAGGCGTAGATACATAGCCCAGATGCACAAGGCGTAGATACATAGCTCAGATGCACAAGGCGTAGATACATAGCTCAGATGCACAAGGCGTAGAGCCATAGCTCAGATGCACAAGGCGTAGAGCCATAGCTCAGATGCACAAGGCGTAGATACATAGCTCAGATGCACAAGGCGTAGATACATAGCTCAGATGCACAAGGCGTAGAGCCATAGCTCAGATGCACAAGGCGTAGATACATAGCTCAGATGCACAAGGCGTAGAGCCCTAGCTCAGATGCACAAGGCGTAGATACATAGCTCAGATGCACAAGGCGTAGAGCCATAGCTCAGATGCACAAGGCGTAGATACATAGCTCAGATGCACAAGGCGTAGATACATAGCTCAGATGCACAAGGCGTAGATACATAGCTCAGATGCACAAGGCGTAGAGCCATAGCTCAGATGCACAAGGCGTAAATACATAGCTCAGATGCACAAGGCGTAGATACATAGCTCAGATGCACAAGGCGTAGAGCCATAGCTCAGATGCACAAGGCGTAGATACATAGCTCAGATGCACAAGGCGTAGATACATAGCTCAGATGCACAAGGCGTAGAGCCATAGCTCAGATGCACAAGGCGTAGATACATAGCTCAGATGCACAAGGCGTAGAGCCATAGCTCAGATGCACAAGGTGTAGATACATAGCTCAGATGCACAAGGCGTAGAGCCATAGCTCAGATGCACAAGGCGTAGATACATAGCTCAGATGCACAAGGCGTAGATACATAGCTCAGATGCACAAGGCGTAGATACATAGCTCAGATGCACAAGGCGTAAATACATAGCTCAGATGCACAAGGCGTAGATACATAGCTCAGATGCACAAGGCGTAAATACATAGCTCAGATGCACAAGGCGTAGAGCCATAGCTCAGATGCACAAGGCGTAGATACATAGCTCAGATGCACAAGGCGTAGATACATAGCTCAGATGCACAAGGCGTAGATACATAGCTCAGATGCACAAGGCGTATATACATAGCTCAGGTGCACAAGGCGTAGATACATAGCTCAGATGCACAAGGCGTATATACATAGCTCAGATGCACAACGCATAGATACATAGCTCAGATGCACAAGGCGTAGATACATAGCTCAGATGCACAAGGCGTAGAGCCATAGCTCAGATGCACAATGCGAAGCTAGATGCAAGGTTATATGCACAAGGCGTAGCTAGCGACATTGCTCAGATGCACAATGCATAGTTAGAGACATACATCAAATGCACAAGGCGTAGCTAGAGACATACCTGAGATGCACAATGCGTAGCTAGAGATATACATCAGAATGACAAGGCGTAGCTAGAGACATACCTGAGATGCACAATGCGTAGCTAGAGATATACATCAGAATGACAAGGCGTAGCTAGAGACATACCTCAGAATGTCAAGGCGTAGCTAGATACATACATCAGAATGACAAGGCGTAGCTAGAGACATATATCAATTGTACAAGGCGTAGCTAGAGATATACACCAGAATGACAAGGTGTAGCTAGAGACATACCTCAGAATGACAAGGCGTAGCTAGAGACATACCTCAGAATGACAAGGCGTAGCTAGAGACATACCTCAGAATGACAAAGCGTAGCTAGAGACATATATCAAGTGTACAAGGCGTAGCTAGAGACATATATCAATTGTACAAGGTGTAGCTAGAGACATAGCTCTATGCATAGCCAGATGTTCATCAAGACTACATCGAGACGACGATCTGCAGGTTCACGTCACACGCGATGTCGTGTGGTAGTGACTACTTGTGATAACTCCAAGGCCATGCGTTGACCTTGGCGTAGACTCCTGGGAAAGGACACATGGTCCAGAGGGCTGCACATATAATGCAGATCAGTATCGTGATAACCCCACATGGCACCATCTCTTCCGAGAATCAGTCATGGACATATGCGCATGGTAGTATATTTTGTACCAGTTTATAGTAGTCACCTATGGCAACAGTAATTAATAACGAGCGACAAGTACAAGTGGAATGGCTGAATAGCAAACGCTATGATTGACTACTAGTAATTTGTACAACGCCACATTTTCGGCAACTAACTAGTTCACTGTGAAAATTGCAGTTTAGATTAATTATAGTATAGCAAATCAATAGTTAATGTTATGCACAGAACGATACAATACATAGTATGAAAATACAAATGGTTTGGGCCACAAGTTTTGACAACATTAGATAACGGCCCGCAGCGGCACCTGAAAGGCTAGCTAATGAAATGGTTTGGGCCACGCGTTTTGACAACATTAGATAACGGCCTGTACCAGAAAGGCTAGCTAACGAAATGGTTTGGGCCAAACGTTTTGACAACATTGGATAACGGCCTGCACCAGAAAGTCTAGCTATCGAAATGGTTTGGGCCACACGTTTTGACAACATTAGATAACGGCCTGTACCAGAAAGGCTAGCTAATGAAATGGTTTGGGCCACGCGTTTTGACAACATTAGAAAACGGCCTGCACCAGAAAGTCTAGATAACGAAATGGTTTGGGCCACACGTTTTGACAACATTAGATAACGGCCCACACCAGAAAGTCTAGCTAACGTTTGATTAAACTAAATGACAGAGTTTCTTTCCAGAAAAGAGTATACAAAACTAGGATGAAAATAAAACTGAACCAAAGGATGGAGAAAAAAGAAGACAAACCTATAACAATAAAAAGTGGATATAGATTGATATAAATGACTCATGATTCCAACTGATGCTCCCCTATACCACGCCCAGCGCCGAACCCATGACCCCGTCGCACATGCAAATAACGTATAATTAATTCAGGAGAGCAGTGCCGAAAAACGATGATAATTGTTTATGTAAGTTTGAACTGTTTGTCACGTTATATACAAACGAATCGAGGTGGTAGGTGAAACGTTTAGTATAGGTAGGTAGTTTTTATTTCATCAAATACAAGCAAACATAATAACATATGAAGTAAGTCAAAAATGACCCATGATCAAATATGGTATAATAGTACAGTGTATTTCGGCGGTGGTCTTAATAGTTGAACAAGTTCAACTTAATAGTAATACTACTATGTACGCTGGAACTTTTAAACCTGAAAAATATATTACATATTCCAAGAATACGTAAATAGAGAAATATTTACGTATAACTAAGAATGTGAATACCGAACAAAGACAAATATACACCAGTAAATTTGTTGATACACTTGAAACAGCTAGTTTGTTAATAATATCCTATTTTATACCCTATACAGTCGTAGTACGTTGATCACATGCACAGTCCATGTCATCCACAAATATATAATACGCAACTATGGAGTTCCATAAATACGTATGTACACATAATTGATACATTTGATTCATACGATATAAACTGTAGCCTTTATATGACTTATGTCATGTGACAGGAGAATGTTACAATGAAAACTATAAAATAAATATGTGTATTATAAAGTGACACTTCTCTTTAACTCAAAACCTTTAAATACCAAAATTGCTAAATTCCTTAAAGTATTTCTGTTTTCTGATTTTAACAGTTCAACTGTTTTAAACATGTTGCATCTATTACGGAAATATGGTTTAAAATAAGTTATTCGTAGATCATTGAGAAGACGACACTCCATTAGAAAATGATATTCATCACCAAGCTTATTACAAGTAGGGCATATACGTTCTTGACGAGGAATGCTTTGTGGCCTGTGCCACCTTCCTGTCTCGATTTCAAGACGATGAGACGAAACTCTTAATTTAGTTAGAGCAATTCTGTATTTTTTAATATTAATGATATCAAAATATGGTTTAAAATCCAACGACATGAAGTTTACATAAAAAGATGCTCTAGTCGATTCTCTAATACGAGATTCCCAGTTTTGCATGAAGGTATCCCTAAGTCTCTGTCTAACAATACCCAAAAATGTCTTATTGTCACCTACTCCCTGTGTTTCCCATACCATATTAAAGCCTAAATTACATAAAATATCCCTGACCAATAATGCCCAATTTTTTTTTTATGTAGATAGTGTCTGTTTAGCTATTGCATTGTATATCGTGTGTAGATGAACATTTTTTTTGGTAATAATATAAAGTGCACTTATACATCTGTGTTGTTTACTCGCTCATAGTCCATACGTGGTTATAGATCAAATATCACTCAGTCATTCCTGTGACACTGGTACAAAGTTCACGGACGGATCTGTAGTCCAGTGGTAACACGCTGGACTGGTAATCCAGGGATCCCAGGTTCGATCCCCCGTCTGACCCTAATACAATTAACAATCTTTCAGATGGGACGTTAAACCGAGGTCTCGTGTCGGTGCTTTACACCTTGCACGTAAAAGAACCAGAGGAGACTCTGGAATGGGTCTCTGTCTGTATCCTCCAAAATCTAAACTGACTAATCTCTTCAGGAGGCGTCGCTCATATGGGCAACCGGTAGCGACGATAAATAAACGTAAAACACACACACAAGGTACAAAGTACACCAAACAACACCAACAACATTAAATATATCCGATTTATGAAATGCTCTAATTTGTTTTGTTTGCAAATTAGTATAATTATGTGTACATTAATTGTCAAGATGACACTATTGTTACAGTACCCAGTATCTGCTATAGTAAGCTAAACTTTATTTTACAACGATTGTGAAACAAATTATAACAACTTATATTAATCACTCTCGTTGGCGCGGATGAAAGCGTAAATGTGGCCATTCGTATGGGAGGACACCGGAGTACCCAGAGAAAACCCATCTGTCCGATCTGGCGATCGGTCCGAGGATCGAACCCGGGTTGCACTGTGAGAAGCGAGCGTGCTAACCACTGCGCTAATCGGACAGTCTGCTACAGTTACAAGTGTCATTTAATTGACAAATCGGCAAAATGCTTCGCTTTCGCATGATTATGGCTTAGACTGAGATTATATTTCAAACCTGTCTTAAGCAGCCAGCCAAGCAGCAAGGGAATCACAAACACTGGCTGATCAGCACAGGTGGCTGCTTAATAGAGGTCAAGTGTGTAATAGAACAACATATTCTGACCGTGACGATCAGTTTGAACAGCAGCTTAAAATAATATACAATACAATTCTACAACATTAAAACGTATATATGCTTATAGAAAAATACGCTGTATTCCCAGTACATATTAACCCTTTCAACACCACCGACCTCTAAATAGGCTTACAAAAAGTGTAGATCCAGATGAGACGGCTCGTCGTCACGAGCCGTCTCATCAGGATCTGCACTTTTTTGCCAGTGATATGACTATTTTTAGACATAATTACCCATTTTGATAAATGAACTTGTCCAAATGTGATTTTCTGATTCATTTATTGGTTTATGAATATCATGGACCAGTCCATGTGAGTTACTTGGTGTTGAATGGGTTAAGTGTGAGCAATATATACAGAAATAATTGGCAACTTGCCAAGAAGCAACTGGTCATGTAAGCAAGCACGTTTTAACATGCATCGATGAAAACGAAAATATACATAATAAAAACTGTGTGTTGATTACTTTATGCTGTCGATGTACAGATATAAAGTTGTTGCTTCACTTCTCAATAAGACATCATTTTATGATCACAATCATATTTATGTATTGTTCTATAAATGAATGTTTATCAACAATGCAATATATGATTGTTGCATATTCACGAAAATGCATTGCATCTACATTACATATTCACAACTATAATTACATCTTCATTTCATATTCCTAACTATACATTACATATTCATAGTTGTGCATTACATATTAATTCCGTATTCACAACTATGCATTACATGTCCATTACATCTTCACAACTATACATTACATAATAATTACATATTCACAACTATACATTACATATTAATTACATATTCACAACTATGCATTACATATACACTACATACTAATTACATCTTCACAACTATGCATTACATGTTCATTACATCTTGCACAGGTTTCAGTGCGGTGATTGTTTTGTTGAATTGATACTCTTATATGCCGTAATTTATTTGCATTTATTCGAAGACCGTTTTCTTTCTGAAGACCGTTTTCTTTCTAAAACGTTAGAGTATTTGAGCATACACTAATTTGATAACTTAGGCTGAATCATGCTCGGACTGGTAACACACATATAGTGAGAGTTCTCTGACCAGAAGCACGGCGTGTATAACAATACAATGCAGCTTAGTTCGAATACATATTATTATCTGTGTCTGCCTGTGAAGTAACAAATGACAGATATAGTTTGTCTCTTGTCAAAGTAACGGGATATTGTGTACATAGTGTCACTCTGTATGTAACAATGTAGGTGCACTTGCACTACATGGGTTACACGGAGCCCCATTGTGACGTGGCAATTATGGAACTACTCGAAAACCCGTGCGTGCGTCTTCCGGTCAAGTGATTGCGTCTTCCGGTCAAGTGCTTGCGTCTTCCGGTCAAGTGATTTCGTCTTCCGGTCAAGTGGGTCAAGTGCTTGCGTCTTCCGGTCAAGTGCGTGCGTACCAATCCTAGCCCGGAATTTGTAAAAAGAAATGGAGGTGTTATGACATCATTTTTGCGCTGGTGACGTGGCTAATGCGCAAATTCTGCGCAACGCATGCGCAACAATTGCCGGTCACTGAGTGTCATTTGCGGTTATAGGAGTCTCAGGTGGGCAAGAAGCGAAGGGTGGTGGCCTGTATCAGACCAACCTCAGTGGCTCTTGCGTGTTGGGCTGTTTCTCCAGATGGGGTGTCACCTTCTCGACCATCTCTTGGAATAAGCCAGGTGACATTATTGTATCATCTGTGATCTTCTCTGTAGAGTTCTACTAACAACTGATCACATTCTGGCCAACCAATTCCTTGTTCAGACTAAGGGTCTGTTTCCTCTCTCCTTTCTCTCACTTCTTCCTCAGATTTCCGCTGAGGTTAAGGAAACATAGTGCCTGCAGCCACCACATATAAACATTTTCTCTGCTCTGCAATATGTTCTTGTGAATTCCGCATCTTGTATCTTGTAAATTTGTATCTTGTAAATTTGTATTAAATTTGTATCTTGTAAATTTGTATCTTGTAAATGTGTATCTTGTAAATCTTGTAAATTTGTATCTTGTAAATTTGTATCTTGTAAATCTTGTAAATTTGTATCTTGTAAATTTGTATAAATTTGTATCTTGTAAATTTGTATCTTGTAAATTTCTTCACTGAACACTGAATACAGGAAGTGCTTTGAAGCATGCCTTTATATAGACAATCCTGACACGTGACCGTTATAGTGTTCCTAGGCGTGGGATGTCTCGTCCCAAATTACTGCACGATGATTTCATGCATCTCTACGTATGACGTGTCAATGATAAACCAGTCATGCCACTGAGTACCTATGCGTGCGCAGGTGTGACATTACATCAATGTATGCGCACCTATGGTGTACTACAGACGGCTCTGTAGTTCAGTGGTAACACGTTGAACTGGTAATCCAGGGATCGCAGGTTCTATCCCCCGTCTGACCCTAATAAAATTCAGTCTTTCAGATGGGACTTTAAACGGAGGTCTCGTGTCGGAGCTGTACACCGTGCACGTAAAAAAACCCAGAGGAGAATCTGGAATGGGTCTCCGTCTGTATCATTGCACTATCCTCGAAAATCTAAAATGACTAATATCTCCAGGAGGCGTCGCTCATATGGGCAACCGGTAGCGACGATAAATAAACATAAAACACACACAATATGGTATACTGATGGTGATGCCATTGCGTGCCATAGATACGCACCTAGATCGTAGCTAATGCCTGGCAGATGGCACGACATGGCGCAAACATTACTTAATTTGGCCGTGATGAAATGTTTCGAGTCACAATGCGTAATTGTTCGTGACCAAAATGTGTGTATGTGTCAGGGTAGCTGTGTGGTATTGTGCTCATGTGTAGGTCTCTATATACATATTGGTTTACATAAACTGTAGATTGGCCGACTTTGTACAATGATAGCCTTGGAGCAAATTGTGTCAAGTTGTTAAACGAGCTAGATATAGTGTCAGATAAGATAAGGCGGTTAGCCCCTTGTCCATTATTACATATAATTATATGTTCAAGATAATTGGTGAATGTTGCCTAAATAATTTCGGAACCATGCTATACTGTCCTACCATCCTACTTTCCTAACACTACCAGCCTGCTGTCCTAACATTACCATCATACTGTCCTAACACTACCATCGTACTGTCCTAACACTACCAGCCTGCTGTCCTAACATTACCATCATACTGTCCTAACACTACCAGTCTGCTGTCCTAAGATTACCATCATACTGTCCTAGCATTACCCATATCTTGTCGTAACAATACCAACCTACTGTCCTATCAGCCTATCTAGGCCAGCCTACTGTTGTAACAATATCAGCCTATTATCCTAACATGACCACCGTAGTGTCCTAACATGGCCATCCGACTGTCCTAACATTACCAACGTAGTGTCCTAACATGACCATCCGACTGTCCTAACATTACCAATCTACTATCATAACAGTGCTAACATGTTGTCCTAACATTACCACCCTACTGTCGTAACATTACCACCCTACTGTCGTAACATTACCACCCTACTATCGTAACATTACCACCCTACTGTTGTAACATTATCACCCTATTGTCGTAACTTTATCACCCTACTGTCGTAACATTATCACCCTACTGTCGTCACATTACCACCCTACTGTCGTAACATTACTACCCTACTATCGTAACATTACCACCTAACATTCGTAATATTATCACCCTACTGTCGTAACAGTATCACCCTACTGTCATAGCATTACTACCCTGCTGTCGTAACATTACCACCCTACTGTCGTAACAGTATCACCCTACTGTCGTAACATTACCACCCTACTGTCGTAACATTATCACCTTACTGTCGTAACATTACCACCCTACTGTCGTAACATTATCACCCTACTGGCGTAACATTACCACCCTACTGTCGTAACATTACTACCCTACTATCGTAACATTACCACCCTACTGTCGAAATATTACCACCCTACTGTCATAACATTGCTACATTAGTGATATCAGCATACAAGTATCTTCATGTTAGTGTACACATTGTATTCATGTCAGTAATTGTGTACACATTGTATTCATGTCAGTAATTGTGTACACATTGTATTCATGTCAGTAATTGTGTACACATTGTATTCATGTCAGTAATTGTGCACACATTATATTCATGTCAGTAATTGTGCACACATTGTATTCATGTCAGTAATTGTGCACACATTGTATTCATGTCAGTAATTGTGCACACATTATATTTATGTCAGTAATTGTGCACACATTGTATTCATGTCAGTAATTGTGCACACATTGTATTCATGTCAGTAATTGTGCACACATTGTATTCATGTCAGTAATTGTGCACGCATTGTATTCATGTCAGTTATTGTGCACACATTGTATTCATGTCAGTAATTGTGCACACATTGTATTCATGTCAGTAATTGTACACACATTGTATTCATGTCAGTAATTGTGCACACATTGTATTCATGTCAGTAATTGTGCACACATTGTATTCATGTCAGTAAGTGTGCACGTATTGTATTCATGTCAGTAATTGTGCACACATTGTATTCATGTCAGTAATTGTGCACACATTGTATTCGTGTCAGTAATTGTGCACACATTGTATTCGTGTCAGTAATTGTGCACGTATTGTATTCATGTCAGTAATTGTGCACACATTGTATTCATGTCAGTTATTGTGCACATATTGTATTCATGTCAGTAATTGTGCACGTATTGTATTCATGTCAGTAATTGTGTACACATTGTATTCATGTCAGTAATTGTGTACACATTGTATTCATGTCAGTAATTGTGCACACATTATATTCATGTCAGTAATTGTGCACACATTGTATTCATGTCAGTAATTGTGCACACATTGTATTCATGTCAGTAATTGTGCACGTATTGTATTCATGTCAGTAATTGTGCACACATTGTATTCATGTCAGTAATTGTGCACACATTGTATTCGTGTCAGTAATTGTGCACACATTGTATTCGTGTCAGTAATTGTGCACGTATTGTATTCATGTCAGTAATTGTGCACACATTGTATTCATGTCAGTAATTGTGCACGTATTGTATTCATGTCAGTAATTGTGCACACATTGTATTCATGTCAGTAATTGTGCACACATTGTATTCATGTCAGTAATTGTGCACGTATTGTATTCATGTCAGTAATTGTGCACGTATTGTATTCATGTCAGTAATTGTACACACATTGTATTCATGTCAGTAATTGTACACACATTGTATTCATGTCAGTAATTGTGCACACATTGTATTCATGTCAGTAATTGTGCACACATTGTATTCATGTCAGTAATTGTGCACACATTGTATTCATGTCAGTAATTGTGCACACATTGTATTCATGTCAGTAATTGTGCACACATTGTATTCATGTCAGTAATTGTGCACACATTGTATTCATGTCAGTAATTGTGCACACATTGTATTCATGTCAGTAATTGTGCACACATTGTATTCATGTCAGTAATTGTGCACACATTGTATTCATGTCAGTAATTGTGCACACATTGTATTCATGTCAGTAATTGTGCACGTATTGTATTCATGTCAGTAATTGTGCACGTATTGTATTCATGTCAGTAATTGTGCACGTATTGTATTCATGTCAGTAATTGTGCACACATTGTATTCATGTCAGTAATTGTGCACACATTGTATTCATGTCAGTAATTGTGCACGTATTGTATTCATGTCAGTAATTGTGCACACATTGTATTCATGTCAGTAATTGTGCACGTATTGTATTCATGTCAGTAATTGTGCACACATTGTATTCATGTCAGTAATTGTGCACGTATTGTATTCATGTCAGTAATTGTGCACACATTGTATTCATGTCAGTAATTGTGCACGTATTGTATTCATGTCAGTAATTGTGCACGTATTGTATTCATGTCAGTAATTGTGCACATTCAATATTTTCATAGTTATTGTATAATACAGTAGTAATATAATGTACAAGGTAACACTGGTTTGCAGCTTCTAAAGGAATATTGCAACATATTATAAGAAACCGCAATGCAAAACAGCTGCTGCAATTGCGGACCTAAACTGTTTGTAAAAATGCATCATTATTCGATATGTAACAGAAGCTATATATTTGTAAAACATTAAATATAATTATTTTTAGTAGATCTATTTCTATTACTTACGGAGCCGAGTTTCTGTGTATTAAAATTTCTTTAGATTTCCGACGATATATCTCCCTTGTTACCGACATCCGACGGTTGTCATGTGAAGCCGACGCCGACATGGTTAGTGCTGTATGTTCTCTATATCCGTGTTTATATAAACCAGATATACATATGTGTCTAGAAGTTAAGCCTTTATTCAAGAAAGCAGCATGTATAATGCTCTAGTACGTAGTGAGTTAACGACGACTTTCCCAACAACGCTTGTTCGTCTGTTTAATTTCCCATTTAAATAGTACTGTGGATGCATTACAAGGTCACAATCACAGTAGTAGAACAATTAGTCACACCGATACAACGACGGTAATAAAGCGCTCGTCGCTACAGATCTTCATAATATCCAGCCGAGTTTAACATGTTATGTGAATGTCAAGCATGCTACTATTCTAGAATGTTTTAAAATCAACCGTGTTTTACTTTTAAATGTCATTTGAACTAATTAACGCAGGGCCAGTATGCGTTTACTGCGCTTCAAGTGTGTTATTTAAACTATCTCAAGCAGTTTACGTGCATTTAATTATGCATACTGTTAGTGAAATAAAGCAATAGTAGGCACGTGAGCAACACATGTATCGTAGCGATATGTCATTGATTGCATCATCGATGACGTATCGCCGTTCTGCGACTATTGTAGAGTGTATGTTGTGATAGGAGAGTCGTTGTACATTGATCTATTCTTACAAAGTACAAGTAAACACTTACAGTCAGCTTAATTTCATTTATACTAGTATGAACGTAGCCAATTATTGTATTATTGTAACTAAGTTATTGTATACATACAATTGGTAACAAGTGGTATTGACGCCATCGAAGCATGGTGACAGCATAGATTTAAGTATTTATTATGGGTCAATAACTAGCACATCCTTGGAGCTAGACCACAGACGCTTGGTGTCTGGACAAGTGGTTTCGAGTTCAAAATCAATTTTTGTTAAGAACATTTTGATAAACCATAGGCTTGACATTACACATACACACATGTTATATCCAAGCATATTTAAAAATGACACTGGTCAAGTGAATCCCGTGAAATTTCCAAAAGCAACACATGTGTAACCAGGCGCGTAGTTGTCTATACGCCACAATGCCAGAGCTTGCACATTATATTCAGGAAGTGTTTTTTTTTTTTGCTGGATATACAGCAGTAGATGAAAAACTGAACTTGTATTATGTGTTTGCTAGTGTATAATCTTCCCTTAAACGGTGCCAAAGTGCACCATTTTATGTCTAGGTTTCAAAGAATTAGTGGGGAGGATGACCTCCAGACCCCACCCCCTACCGGGTTCGCACCGTTGGTGCTCAAATTCGCACCTACGGTGCTTATTAGTTCAAATGGGCTTGCACATCTTTTTTTAGTAGTCCAGGGATCGCAGGTTCGATCCCCCTCGTCTGACCCAAATAAAATTAACAGTCTTTCAGATGGGAATTTAAACCGAGGTATCGTGTCGGTGCTGTACACCGTGCACGTAAACGAACCAGAGGAGACTCTGGAACGGGTCTTTGTCTGTATCATTGCACTATCCTCCAAAATCTAAAATAACTAATCTCTTCAGGAGGCGTCACTCATATGGGCAACCGGTAGCTACGATAAATAAACATAAAACACACAACGGTCTGTGTTGACCAAAGGCATTGAAGCTCCTAATCTAGCGAGTATAATTAATTACAGTACATAGCTACCGGTTAGGTTTAAGTCTATAATTAGCAACTTTCTCATCATAGTTTATGCTTTCGATTGAAATATATAAATATATCAGACTCATCTGGTTCCGTGCAACATCGTCAGCGTGAACGCTCTCGGAACGCAGCTGAATACATTCAGTTTTAATACAGCAACTATATAAATGTGATTTGGGGGGAGGGTGTAATGCATATTTAGAAGATAAAATTGTTAGATTAAAAAAACGAGCTGCGACTAATTCTTAATAACGATTTTTACACGCCTCAACTCTCAATTGGATGACATTCTTCTTCTTCTTCTTCTTCTTCTTCTTCTTATTATTATTATTATTATTATTATTATTATTATTATTATTATTATTATTATTATTATTATTATTATTATTATTATTATTATTATTATTATTATTATTATTATTATTATTCTACTATACCCCAACGATAACGTGATTCCCGCGAAAAAGATAGCACGAGCTAATATTATTATAACAGGTAAAAAGAAGTTTATTATCATTTATGTATGCATTACTTGGCACACAGGATTATTTATTACACCCTACGTATTGATGTGGGTTATTCCAAACCTATTTATAGTAATGTTTGTAAATAACACGGTTTCGTTGGGCCACTGTAATTCTAGTATAAGAGCCATTTAACATTATGGTGGCATCGTTTGTTATGACAAATAAAGCACGCGCCTAATATAAGCAGAAGTTGTATTCTTTTAACTTTAAAATTGTACTTATATTACAACGATTGCGGAACAAGTTCTGACAACTTATATTAATCACTCTCGTTGGCGCGGATGAAAACATATACCGTCTCCGTGGCCTAGTGGCTAAGGCGTCCGCCTACGTAGCGGGAGGTCGAAGGGGTCCGTTCTGATATGGCCGGTTGGTGAGCCGCCAGCTAGTTAAATAATGATTACCGTTTGCTTACCAGCCTGGCATACAAGCATAGGATTCGGGAAGTACTGATGTTCATAAAACAGAGGTGTCTCATATGTCAGAAATGGCTGGCCCTTTAAATAGGGGTGACACTATAATAAACAAACACTTTACTTTATGTGGTCATTCTTGTGGGAGAAAACCGGAGAAAACCCACCTGTCCGATCTGGCGATCACCGTACCATCTCACATACTTCACGGTACGAGGATTCTTTTACGTGATTCAGATTGAATTAAATTTTCCTTGAATCAGTATTGCTTCCAGTGTTCATTCCGAGAAATAGAATTCAACAACTAAAGCAAACAAGCCACACTTCTATAGCAGCATGACAGTTTAACCCGCAGACATCATAGAGCCAGATCAGACGGCACAGAACATGCTGCTGATCAGGTTCTATGCTGATTGCTATTCGAATAGTGGAGTAAAAACACGTGGCTGAATAGTAAGCTGTGTCTACCTTTAATTTGTACATGGCCGACTCTGGCCATTGTCGTACAAAGGCATGCTATTCTGGTAGAAAAGACCACCCACATGTCCTGGGAGGAAACCAGCACTCAAATCTCCAACCTCCGTAAGCGATTGACACATTTCTCATATATCATCATTGTATCGCGTGTCCCTTATAGGAGCGAACCTGCGGGGTGATTTTTT
>CM026390.1:90077736-90107736 GCA_014843695.1 Archivesica marissinica | reverse complement strand
ATCTGCACTTTTTGCCAGTAATGTTACTATTTTTAGACAAAATTACTCATTTTGATAAATGAATGAACTGGTCCAAATGTAATGTTCTTATTAATTTATTGGTCTAAGAATATCATGCACCATGTCAGTTACTTGGTGTTGAATGGGTTAAGCATGTTTGCAACGCAGCCTTAATAGTTGCTTCTATTATCTTTGTTAATTACACCGATTCTTTGTATGCGCTCAATTTATTCAATGTCTTTTTTTCAAATAGAGGTCCCAAATAGAGCGTCGGATTTGGAATCGAGCGGTCCCGGGTTCGATACTCGGTCAGGCCACATGTGTAGTGTCATTGAGCAAGGCACCTCACGCACATTGCTTAGTACTGGTTAACCACTTAGGTCGGCTAAGCTTGCCCAGGAAAACATATCTAGGTCCCCGCAAGGGGTTTGACATTAATGGACCATACATACAAATAAGTTTAAACTTTCTTTATGTTTTACAACCATTGCGAAGCAATGTTTAACAAATTATATTAATAATTCTTGTTGGCGCGGATGAAAGCGTAAATATGGTCATTCGTGTGGGAGGAAACCGGAGTACCCGGAGAAAATCCACTGTCCGACCACCGTACCATCTCGAGGTCCCAAATAAAGAATCATTTTCAAGCTTAGATCATGTCAACGTTATCAATGCTATCCTTCTGCTTGTACGAGCGCAATGCTTCAGATTTCTTCGCAGAAATCCCAATGTTAGCCTTTTTTGTAGATATTTGTGATATGACTCGATCACGTTAGATCTTCCGAAATTAAATGTCCGGGGTATGGGTTGGAATCCACTCGTTTCAGTTTGGCTTTATCGAGTTTACTCCGGATTCTTAGAATTGTAACATTTTTGGTATTCAATTCCATGCCTCTAGTTTTAGCCTACGTTTTGAGAATCCACTTTTTTCAGTTTGGCTTTGTCGAGTTTACTCCGGATTCTTAGAATGGTAGCATTATTGGCATTCAAATCCATGCCCTTAGTTATAGCCTACTTTTGAGTGAGAGCATGTGTTTTGGAGTTGGGTGTGATCTACTTGTTGCCTGATTTATCTGTATAACAGACACTCATCTGTGACTTGCCGCTGAGTGGTCGTTGATATGACAGAGGAACATCAGTGGAAGTCGTGATAGCGCAGTGGATGCGCGTTCGCTTCAGGTGCGAATGGTCCGGAGTCGAGCCCCGCTGGAGCCGTTACGAGTGTGCCCTTAGGCAGGGCATTTAAATTCCATGTTGTCCACTTCTTTCTCCCTCGTGGCGATGGGTTCCACCAGGAATGAGGTCTCGAGGGTGATTAATATAAGTTGTAAGAACTTGTTTCGCAATCGAGCTAAAATAAATGTGTATAAACTAACATCAGTGGCCCCAATGCAATGCCCCTTGGGGGACCCCATATTCTGCTCTGGCGCTCTTTGATTATTCACCTTCCACCACAACATTAACAGGTGTCTAAGAAATGAAGGTAACCATAATACAATTGACCTTTAACCCCGTAGATTATCATCTAATGAAGGAGATGATCACGTTGTACTGCATCGAAAGCTTTGCTGAAATCCAGAATCGCCACATCGTCTTGTTGTTTTGCTGTCGAAGACTGTTAGTAGATCGTGCACGGTGACAGAAAGTTGACTTTCTTTTAAAAATCCAGAACGGAAATCATGGTAAGTGGCGTAAGAATATTTTAAAAACATAATCTTGTGTTTCAATGCGTGGCTACTTAAGATGCATTCACATATTTAGCAGTAACACTTGTTAGGTCTGCTAAGTATGCGTCTCCTTTCTGCAACTTCAGTCCTTTGGTAGCTCACCACACTGAACAAATGCACGTATGCCACTGCCAAGTTCTTCACCGTGATATTTGAATGCGGTCGTTTACTGTTAATCGCTTGCCCATGGCCGCTGTAGGTGGTAGTGGCAGTCGTGATAGCGCAGTGGTATGGCTTTCGCCTCTGTCTGTATCATTGCAATATCCTCCAAAAATCGAAAATGACTTATCTCTTGAGGAGGCGTCGCTCATATGGGCAACCGGTAGCGACGATAAATAAATGTAAAACACACAAAGACAAATCCATTAACCGCCTCCGTGGTCGAGTGGTTACGGTCGCTGACTTGAATACCACTGTAACATATCCTGTCTGATGGTCACGGGTTCGAGCCCCACTCAGACCATGTCTCATTTATATGAAAAAGTTGGCAGTTTCTTACAGAGGTGTGTGCACCAAGTACTGGCTAACCGCTGGAGCCTGCCCAGGAAAGGTGATGTTAGGTAAACTGTTTGTCGCTCAAATGGCAACTGGTAGCGACGTTAACCGCTCCGCCTCCGTGGTCGAGTGGTCAATGTCGCTGATTTATATATCACTGTAAACTATCATCACTGATGGTGACGGGTTCGAGCCCCGCTCACTCAGACTGTGTCTCTTTATATGAAAATGGTGGCAGTTTTCTTACGGAGGTGTGTGCACCAAGTACTGGTTAACCGCTGGAGCCTGCCCAGGCCAGGTGTTGTTAGGTAAACTTCCCGTGGGAAACTGGTAGCGACGATAAATAAACTTAAATAAATAAAAAACAAAAACAAATCCATGTTCAATGTTTCGTCAAGGCAATACTGATATCCATTGCATCTACATAGTTATACGTGTGAACGAAAACCAAATCACAACTATAATCTGCATTTCCCCTGAAATATAAAGAGTTTTAAATTACAACAAAAAATATGGAATGAACCAGTTATGTATTCACTGAAAACAGGTAGTGCAAAAATATGTAAATAATGGGTGTTCAACGTAATGGGCATAATATTATGCAAATTAGTTGAGGTGTAACACTCTTCTGTGACAATCATATTAATGGAACAGTCATACAGTTTAATTTTTGATACATTCTGTGACACAAAATAAAAACGAAACAATACAACATTAACTCTCCCATCATATGTGTGTGTTTTACGTTTATTTATCGTCGCTACCGGTTGCCCATATGAGCGACGCCTCCTGAAGAGATTAGTTATTTTAGATGTTGGAGGATAGTGCAATGATACAGACAGAGACCCATTCCAGAGTCTCCTATGGTTCGTTTACATGCACGGTGTAAAGCACCGACACGAGACCTTGGTTTAACCTCCCATCTGAAAGACTGTTAAATTGATTAGGGTCAGACGGGGGGATCGAACCATCATATCTCATTTCAATATACATTTGCATTATATAAAGTAGAGCGCGTGTGCAATTCTCGGGAAACCGGACAGTGGATTGGGCAAACTAGCACATTTTCTTTGAAAATTCCGAGACTAACTATATTATATATTGTAAAATGCATTATGTACATGTTTTCAGCACTAACTACGCCACTTACATTCTGTTGTTCTGAATTTATTTTATAGGGAGGGCCACTTACTAATGTTGTTAGAACTTGTGGCCCAACCCATTTGCTAAATTTATATTTGTACAGCGATTGTGATTGTGATATACATGTATATAGAGCAATAAAATAATTATTATCAAATAAAAAACCGCGCGTGTATATGCTTAGAAAATCCGCCAGCTGTTTTACGTCTCTTTTTCCTCAATATTTTAATATACATGATATATATGTCCATATATGTTTGGCCAATCTTTGTTCTTTTTAGACCTGAGGCACCCACCACTGATGTTGTGTCTTAATTGTCCACATCATGAAACGTGGACGATTCTACATGTGTCTACAATTATTGTAAAAAGTATATGAAAATAAATGATAATTGCTTCGAAAATATTCTATTTTGATTATTTTCTATGTTTTGTAGAAACTTGAGCCAGGAAAACCAGAAAGCCAGAGTGATATATGTACCACTCTAAGTAAAGTACTTGACTACAGTTTCAGTAGCCTTGGTTCCGGTCTGTCGATTTTTCACCAATTTACTTCTGGCAAAATGACGTTGATATTATCAGAAACCCAATACAGCCCAATTAATGATCTCGGTATTATAATATATCTATATGACTGACCAGACAAAATATATCTATATGACTGACCAGACAAAATATATCTATATGACTGACCAGACAAAATATATCTATATGACTGACCAGACAAAATATATCTATATGACTGACCAGACAAAATATATCAGCGCCTGTTCCCAGGCTACAGTTTCAGTATAATAATTATTAATTGTCAACTGATGTAAAAATGTTAAATCTTATCGGGAAAATAATACAATATGTATTGTTCTCGATGTTGACTATAAATATTAACCATTTACCTGCCAATCACAACTAAAGTTGCTTTAGCAAAACAGCATAGAACTTGATCAGACGGCACATATCGTTCCGTCTGATTAGGCTCTATGCTGTTTGCTATTCGGATAGTGGAGCTAAAACACTTGTCTGAATAACAAACACCATAGATCCTGACCAGACCCGGCGTAACGCCGCGTCTGATCAGGATCTATGTTGTTTGCCCATTCCGTCAGGTTAAGTTTTAATACATGTACATTTATACATGAAGCCTTACGAGTACAGCTAATTACTGGCATTATTTCAGTCACAATGATGTTGTATTTATCATCATTTGTTTTTACGAAATCGAGACAATGCTGAAAAAGCATACATATATTCGGTTATAAATTATATATATTAATGGAGTGTCGTATCTGCCATATTGGTCTTCATCTCTATCTGTCCATCATTTTTATTTTTATTTATGTGTGTTTTTTGGCGAAATAAACAAACCGTTAATGATAGTCATATCCGTTACTAAGTTACAGTAGTTAAACAGAATGTTAATGGAAGTTATGTTCGTTACTAAGTCTCAGAGGTGTTAAGCATATTTTGTCATGTTCGTTACTAAGACTCAGCGGTTAAACATATTGTTAATGATAGTCATATCCGTTACTAAGTCTCAGTGGTTGAACATAATGTTAATGAACGTCATATCCGTTAATCAGTCATACTTGCTAATCAGTATATGGATGGAAGTCATATCCGTTACTTAGTCACAATGGTTAAACAATATGTTAATGACAGTCATTTCCGTTACGAAGTCAAAACATGTTATATTAGTGTGTGTCTCTCAGTGTTATACGGAACGTTGGCTTATCTGTGTGTGTTTTACGTTTATTTATCGTCGCTAATTACGTCATCGTCAAACCCATTCCAGAGTCTCAGCTGGTTCATTTACGTGCACGGGTTGGTTTACTATAATTATATTATTTATTTATCCTCCAATACTGAAGACCATACAACCATTTTACATATAAATTATCATTTACATCGGCGAATTATTTGACTATTATCAGGATCGTTTTGATGTATCTAGGTTCCTGCTATTATAACGACACTAAGTAACAGAATTAAACATCTATTTTTATATACATAACCTAATGTATAATCACAACAAATGATGTACATTTTATACTCTTATGGCATTTTGACAAGTTATGTATTCACAGTTATACTGCTGTGTGTGTTTTACGTTTATTTATCGTCGCTACCGGTTGCCCATATGAGCGACGCCTCCTTAAGAGATTAGTCATTTTAGATGTTGGAGGATAGTGCAATGATACAGACAGAGACCCATTCCAGAGTCTTCTCTGGTTCTTTTACGTGCACGGTGTAAAGCACCCACACGAGACCTCGGTTTAACGTCCCATCTGAAAGACTGTTAATTGTATTAGGGTCAGACGGGGGATCGAACATGTGATCCCTGGATTACCAGTCGAGCGTGTTACCACTGGACTACATGTCCGTCTGTAATTAAACTGCTTTTATCTATATTTCCTTTTCTACGCCATGTAAATTGTGATATATCCATATTTCGGGTTCGCCAAATATCATTCAAATAATGTTCTTTTATGAATTTTGTTATATTATCGGCCTGCGGCAAAGTATTAGTATGTGTTGTACGTGTTATTCGATCAATTTTTGTAAGAGTATCGTTATAATCGCCCACGACAACTTGATATCATAATGCGTCAGTTTTTAGTTTTGAGGATAAAATAATTTGCAATATAAGCAGATAAGTCAAGAAAAGACGTCTGTATTCTTGTTCTTCTCTTCTTCTTCTCTGTTAATGGCTAACAGTCAATAATTAAGCTAGTATGGCCATAGGTGGGGGGTGGTAGAAAAGTGAGCTATCAGGCCTCCTAAGCTACTATAATTCCACCAAAAAGGACACTGGTAGTGTGATAAAAAAGGTGCAAAAACCTAACACCTTAAACCTTAAAAGCCCTTAAGCCTACAATATGTACATATATTAGAAGTGTGCAAAGAGAGGTTAGTAGTTGTTAAGAACAAGATAAAAACAAGTGTGTTCTGTTATGGCTTCATCATCGATGCAGCTAGCGCTGACTTAAATCCTGCGATAGAGTCAGCACTGACTTAAATCCTGCGATAGAGTCAGCACTGACTTAAATCCTGCGATAGAGTCAACGCTGACTACATGAGAGGGCAGTATGTTCAACTGAACAACTGTTCTCGGAAAGTATGAACACTTGAAATAGTCAACTGCTGTGAATGTAATGTGATATGCCAAATGGTGGTGATGTCGTGACTGTCTGCTGTAAGGTGTGAGATAGTATGATGGATTGACAGCCACATGATTATTTACCATTTTATAGAACAGAGTAAGCAGGTTTGTTTTTCGTCTACTTTCTAAGGAGTTCCATTTCAGATCATTCATTATATTTGTGACTGTGTCCGGGGTCTTGCTGTATGTGTTGGTGACAAAGCGTGCAGCCTATTTTTGAATATTTTCAACTTTGTCATTGTCTTTCTGTGTGTGTGGATCCCATACTGGTGAGCACTATTATAATGTAGGTCTGACAATAGAGTTATTAGCAGCTCGTTTAGTTGTTTTGTGTGCTGAATGATAATTCCTTTTCAAGAAGCCTAAGCTCTGACTGGATTTACTGGTTATTTTATTTATGTGGGAGTCCATGAGATAGTGGATGACATTTCTATACCAAGATAAGTTGCTTGGGATACGGTAGATAGAGTTTGTTTGTGCAGGGTATATTCTGTTGTGATCTTTCGTTTTGATCTTGTGACATGCATGATATGGCATTTACTGATGTTGAAGCTCATCTTCCATTTCTGCTCCCATTCTGCTAGCTTGTCTAGATCATACTGTAATTGCATGGAGTCTGGAGCAGAATGAATGGCTCTATAAATAACGCAGTCATCAGCAAAAAGTCTGATATGGGACTTTACAATTGCTGGAAGGTCATTTATGCATAGCAGAAACAGAAGAGGCCCCAACACCGACCCTTGGGGGACTCCTGATAGTACAGGTGCCGAAGTAGATGTCGCCCCATCTACAACAACGTGTTGCGTTCTATGACTTCAGAGAGCTTTCACCCAAGAAACAGCACTACCCCCGATACCATAGTGAGCTAGCGTATGCTGTAATCTACCATTATGGACCACATCAAACGCCTTACTAAAATCCATTATGGCGACATCCACCTGGCGCCGCTGTATTGACTGTGATAGGCCATGTATGAAACCCACAAGTTGGGTTTCGCAAGACTGCCGAGCACGGAACCCATGCTGGTTGTCTATTAGGATGTTATTTAAGTCTAAGTTCTTCATAAAGAGTAGACGAGCTATTATATTGCACCAATTGTTTTCTGACCATACATAAGTGTACATACTTACCCAAATATGCACCCGTGTGTATACATTATATACGTATACGTGCATACTTACACACTTACACAAATATGCACCCGTGTGTATACATTATATACGTATACGTGCATACGTACACACTTGACATTACTGTGCTTTCAAAGTAAAGTAATAATACCGTTGGAATATTACACCTCTGTATAGGTAAGGCAATATACGATAGTTTACAGGTACTGTGATTTATTGTTTATTTTAACACGACCCAGCTAATAACATACATACTTGTAGAGTAGAATCTACCTCGGGTTATTCTGCGATATACCTACCTTGAACTATGCTGCGCGCGCACCGTGTTTTGGCTATTCCATGTATACGATGCGTGTAAAGTTTTATGAATGAAAGTCACGTGATGTTTGTAAATAATACCGTGGGAATTCGCGGAAGTGAGCTATTTTTAGAATCAGATAATCTCTTGTCCGTCTTGTTTTTCTGTTAAGTAACGTTTCAGTTACAGTTTTATTTGACAACATAAATAAAATTATTGATCAGTTACAACTTGTGTTCATTTATGCACTAGATTGATATTTTCCATAAAAAATAACGTCATCACCCCTTACGCGGGATAAAATTTCGAAAGCCAAATGCAGCGGACTAAAGTGAAGAAAATACTCCTTTGATTCTCGTCTAAAATTATTAGAAGTAAGTCGTGTTAGAATCGAAATAATAAGTATCAACCGTGGTATATCGCAGAATAACCCTCGTTTCATAAATAGGTTATACCTGACTTACCTATAATGCAATAGTGTATCGAATGTTTGTTTACAACCGTTATTACTTTACTTTGAAAGCACAGTACGTCTTAACATCTCAACAATGTTTACTAATAGACAAACATATCATCTGCTCGTACATGATACACATGCGTCTATTCCTCGTGACATAAAATAACAGAACACTTTACATTCAATATAGCCAATACTACACAGCAATGCGCACGAGCGTCTACACTTGTCACATGATCTATACCATCTGTATATTGCACGTGGTTTCATAAAGATCAGATATTTGCTATACTTGATATACTCTATATTGTACCAAGTTTATTGAGCATATTAACATAGCCACAAGTTATATAGTTTCCATAACACACTTGTATGTATGATGTACACGTCATTTGCATATAGTTTTCTGGAACAATGGGAATTCATGTGATAAGAATTACTGCTAAGTATTCCTATTATAGGTATTAAAAGTGTACAATTGTTTTCAGGGAACTAGTTCCAAGCTTTCACTGGTGTGCCCATAGAAATACAGGCTTGAGCTGGAATCCAGAAATGACCAGGTCAATATATTTACGTTGTTGAAATTCTGAAATTTGGTTCCCATATGATTCGCGGATGTTCTAGCAGGGATGTGGTATATACTATTATTTTGGGCTGAGTTTCGTGTTATTGTCAACATGTATGCATTTAATTACTAAATTATGCGCTTTATAATCAATATACACTATCCGAGTGTGTACTAAGCAGAGTTCTTCTATTACATATGTATATGTAATAGTTTTTCTTGTTACATTTTATTAATTTAAGTTTATTTAACGTCGCTACCGGTTTCCCATTTGAGCGACGGGCAGTTTACCTAACAACACCTTTCCTGGGCAGACTCCAGCGGTTAACCAGTACTTGGGTGCACCAACCTCCGTAAGAAACTGCCAACTTTTTCATATAAATGAGACACGGTTTGAGCGGAGCTCGAACCAGTTACCATCAGAAATTGTTACATATATATATATATATTTTTTTAAATAACATATTTACTGTACATTTTGAATGGTATATGTCCATTTAATATCTAATATATATATATATATATATATATATATAGACTTGTCACTTATCACTATGAACCAAGTGTTAGGATTAAATCGCAGTTCGAGTTGTTTGTCCATATAATATTTCCAACGATTGACAACAAAGAATCCAATCGCGTGTAGAGAGAGCCGCTCAGCCAGTGTCGGTTTCATCTGCATCATCAAGTCGATTCCTCTTGGCTGGTGTTGGCGGTGAACGATCCATTACTAGTTGTGGCCTCCCTCTCGTGTGTGTCTCCGTATTGTTCCGCATGGTTTTAACGTACTGGCCAATGAGTGTTTTACGTTTATTTATCGTCGCTACCGGTTGCCCATATGAACGACGCCTCCTGAAGAGATTAGTCATTTTAGATTGTTGGAGGACAGTGCACTGATACAGACAGAGACCCATTCCAGAGTCTCCTCTGGTTCTTTTACGTGCACGGTGTAAAGCACCGACACGAGACCTCGGTTTAACGTCCCATCTGAAAGACTGTTAATTTTATTATGTTCAGACGGGGGATCGAACCTGCGATCCATGGATTACCAGTCCAGCATGTTACCACTGGACTACAGATCCGTCTGTACTGGTCAATGATCTGTTGACCGGATATTGTATTCGGCTTTCTTGCATATACAATAATGGAACAATGTAATGCAAAGACACATCGTATATTAAATCTTGTTGATGATTCTTTTTCCCTAGAATTACGTTGCTCATGGGATAAATGATTTATTTACGTTTAAGAGTAGCGAATCAGAAAATAAGTTATATATCTCTGTCTACCTCTATAACCAGGGTATCAATGTTCACGTTCATCTCGTCTGTCTGGACGGCTATTATACCTATGTTCACGTTCATCTCGTCTGTCTGGACGGCTATTATACCTATGTTCACGCTCATCTCGTCTGTCTGGACGGCTATTATACCTATGTTCACGTTCATCTCGTCTGTCTGGACGGCTATTATACCTATGTTCACGTTCATCTCGTCTGTCTGGACGGCTATTATACCTATGTTCACGCTCATCTCGTCTGTCTGGACGGCTATTATACCTATGTTCACGTTCATCTCGTCTGTCTGGACGGCTATTATACCTATGTTCACGTTCATCTCGTCTGTCTGGACGGCTATTATACCTATGTTCACGCTCATCTCGTCTGTCTGGACGGCTATTATACCTATGTTCACGTTCATCTCGTCTGTCTGGACGGCTATTATACCTATGTTCACGTTCATCTCGTCTGTCTGGACGGCTATTATACCTATGTTCACGCTCATCTCGTCTGTCTGGACGGCTATTATACCTATGTTCACGTTCATCTCGTCTGTCTGGACGGCTATTATACCTATGTTCACGTTCATCTCGTCTGTCTGGACGGCTATTATACCTATGTTCACGCTCATCTCGTCTGTCTGGACGGCTATTATACCTATGTTCATGCTAACGATGATTATCACTCACCTTTATTTGACCTTTGTGGCGCATGACAATTGTCGTGTTCCGTCTGACGATTTGTGTAAGAGATACGGGACATCCACGGTCTGTATGTGTCTGCATACCCCGAAGCCAAACAATACTGATCAATATTGAGATAACGTGGTTTGCCATTGATATATCATAGTTTACCATTGAGATTTCGTGGTTTACCATTGAGATATCGTGGTTTACCATTGAGATTTCGTGGTTTACCATTGAGATATCGTAGTTTACCATTGATATTTCGTGGTTTACCATTGATATTTCGTGGTTTACCATTGATATAACGTGGTTTACCATTGATATATCGTGGTTTACCATTGAGATATCGTGGTTTACCATTGCCCCTGACATTGATGCGTCCAGTACTCTGAACGTATTTAGTTACATGTGCGTCCTTGATGATTTGCTTAACATCGTTGTGTACGCATTCATACGAATCGAATGAAACTTCGATGGCGACAGACACGTCGTGTTCTCCTTGTGTAGGCATGTGCGTAGCATATTATCATGTGGGGGTTGGGCGTACTTATATCGCGCATAATTAGGTGAACCATTATGTTCGTAGAATTATAGCATCTACATATATTACCGACGTAGTGGGATGGTACGGTGGTCGCCAAATCGGACAGGTGGGTTTTCTCCTGGTACTCCGGTTTCCTCCCACAAGAATGACCACATTTACGCTTTCATCCGCGCCAACGAGAGTGATTAATATAAGTTGTTAAAATGTATTAATTGTGTGTCTTTTCAAAGTGCAGTCTTATCAAATTTATTAATCACTCCTTACATTAGTGATAACTAGAATTGAATTGTGCAAATTCAGCCAAGTCAAGCAAAGATATTGCAAGGTAATCCATGGGTGTGTTTAGTGTTCCAGTTCCCAATTCGCCAATACAAGTTCAACACGAAATACACACACTGTGTGCTAATTTGTTCACATTACACTAATGAAATAATTCAGTATATACTGGTTAACTGGTATAATATTAAAAGATATAGATAGATATACTTCTTTATTTATAAAGGGTGGCCTAATTATTTCTGAACTAATCTTCCTTATGGCCCTCTTAAATTTCTTAACGCTATAGCATTAATGCACATACACAATAATTATAACCAACGTACGCAGTTACGCCATGCAATATACGTGTATAATGTTGTACAATGTAACTTAAACAAATCAGGTAATGTTATCGAAATACAAAACAACATAAGCGTATTGAATGACAATCATTATATAATAATATATATATATAACTTTCTAGTGTCTACCGATTAAAAAGTTGTTGTATCCATAATTTACATTTTGTCTTAGTTTATACAAATTTATTTTAGCTCGATTGCGAAATAAGTTATTTTAACTTATATAAATTACTCTCGAGACCTCATTCCTGGTGGAATCCATCGCCACGAGTGAGAGAGAAGAGGCAACGTGGAATTTAAATGCCTTGCTTAAGGGCACAATCGTGACGGCTCCAGTGGGGCTCGAACTCCGGACCTTTCGCACATTTTGTCTTGAATATATTTAAAGATCTGGATGTCTTAATTTCCAATGGTAGACAATTCCATATCTTTGGCCAAGAGTATTCTAAAGATTTCGTGTTCTATTCACATCTAGGTCTTGGAATATAGAGATCAATATTTGAAGCATATCTCAATGTCATATCTGAAGTAACTGTATTGTGATGTCTTAATCGAAAATGTTCATTCAAATAATTCGGCATAAAATTGTGCATAAGTGTGTACATTGTTCCTGCTTTGATATCTAGTATTGCTGTCCGATTAGCGCAGTGTGTTGGCGCGGATGGAAGCGTAAATGTGGTCTGAACCAGAAAACGACAACGCAGTTAGAAGTAGAATACAACGTTATCCAGCTGATGGGAAGTAACCACGTATACCTAGCGACATGTAGACTACTTGTTGAGAGCTGAGTTACATTTGCGTGTTAACCACTGCGCGGTGTTGGTGTTTTACGTTTATTTATCGTCGCTACCGGTTGCCCATATGAGCGACGCCTCCTGAAGATATTAGTCATTTTAGATTGTTGGAGGATAGTGCAATGATACAGACAGAGACCCATTCCAGAGTCTCCTCTGGTTCTTTTACGTGCAAGGTGTACAGCACCGACATGAGACCTCGGTTTAAAGTCCCATCTGAAAGACTGTTAATTTTATTAGGGACAGACGGGGAATCGAACCTGAGATCCCTAGATTACCAGTCCGACGTGTTAACCACTGGACTACAGATCAGTCTGTAAATCAGATTGTATTGCATTCATTCCATATATATATATTTATATTATTATACATTGTTTATATATAATGTACATTCCAGTCATGAATTTCTGTCCTTAAACGGGAAGATGAAGACAAATGTACAAACGTGCATAATTATACATAATATACGATTGGTGACAAATTGCAAAATAACTGTTAATATATGCTGAAGCAAAAGGGTTGGGCCACAAGTTCTAACAACATTATCTTTTAATCCTCTTGTAATCCACGTCTCCCTCCTCCATTCAATCTAAATGTTATAAATGTTGTTTTGCAAATTGCAAATGCTACATTCTTGTTTTCAAAACAGGCCAGATTTAGAATCTTTTTTTGTATTTTATAAATATATTTTAAACACGTGCATGACCTATTATAACAATAACTAGACTGACTGGAACCATGTAGCAAACGATGCTACTTTACAGCGCAGGGGACTGCTGCCAGATTTCACGAACAAATCATATTACATAATCGGGTTAGGATCTACCTTCCTCTCGGGTTAGGATCTACCTTCCTCTCGGGTTAGGATCTACCTTCCTCTCGGATCTACCTTCCTCTCGGGTTAGGATCTACCTTCCTCTCGGGTTAGGATCTACCTTCCTCTCGGGTTGGTTAGGATCTACCTTCCTCTCGGGTTAGGATCTACCTTCCTCTCGGGTTAGGATCTACCTTCCTCTCGGGTTAGGATCTACCTTCCTCTCGGGTTAGGATCTACCTTCCTCTCGGGTTAGGATCTACCTTCCTCTCGGGTTAGGATCTACATTCCTCTCGGGTTAGGATCTACCTTCCTCTCGGGTTAGGATCTACCTTCCTCTCGGGTTAGGATCGGTTAGGATCTACCTTCCTCTCGGGTTAGGATCTACCTTCCTCTCGGGTTAGGATCTACCTTCCTCTCGGGTCAGGATCTACCTTCCTCTCGGGTTAGGATCTACCTTCCTCTCGGGTTAGGATCTACCTTCCTCTCGGGTTAGGATCTACCTTCCTCTCGCGTTAGGATCTACCTTCCTCTCGGGTGAGGATCTACCTTCCTCTCGGGTTAGGATCTACCTTCCTCTCGGGTTAGGATCTACCTTCCTCTCGGGTTAGGATCTACCTTCCTCTCGGGTTAGGATCTACCTTCCTCTCGGGTTAGGATCGGGTTAGGATCTACCTTCCTCTCGGGTTAGGATCTACCTTCCTCTCGGGTTAGGATCTACCTTCCTCTCGGGTTAGGATCTACCTTCCTCTCGGGTTAGGATCTACCTTCCTCTCGGGTTAGGATCTACCTTCCTCTCGGGTTAGGATCTACCTTCCTCTCGGGTTAGGATCTACCTTCCTCTCGGGTTAGGATCTACCTTCCTCTCGGGTTAGGATCTACCTTCCTCTCGGGTTAGGATCTACCTTCCTCTCGGGTTAGGATCGGGTTAGGATCTACCTTCCTCTCGGGTTAGGATCTACCTTCCTCTCGGGTTAGGATCTACCTTCCTCTCGGGTTAGGATCTACCTTCCTCTCGGGTTAGGATCTACCTTCCTCTCGGGTTAGGATCTACCTTCCTCTCGGGTTAGGATCTACCTTCCTCTCGGGTTAGGATCTACCTTCCTCTCGGGTTAGGATCTACCTTCCTCTCGGGTTAGGATCTACCTTCCTCTCGGGTTAGGATCTACCTTCCTCTCGGGTTAGGATCTACCTTCCTCTCGGGTTAGGATCTACCTTCCTCTCGGGTTAGGATCTACCTTCCTCTCGGGTTAGGTCCTACCTTCCTCTCGGGTTAGGATCTACCTTCCTCTCGGGTTAGGATCTACCTTCCTCTCGGGTTAGGATCTACCTTCCTCTCGGGTTAGGATCTACCTTCCTCTCGGGTTAGGATCGGGTTAGGATCTACCTTCCTCTCGGGTTAGGATCTACCTTCCTCTCGGGTTAGGATCTACCTTCCACTCGGGTTAGGATCTACCTTCCTCTCGGGTTAGGATCTACCTTCCTCTCGGGTTAGGATCTACATTCCTCTCGGGTTAGGATCTACCTTCCTCTCGGGTTAGGATCTACCTTCCTCTCGGGTTAGGATCTACCTTCCTCAATAGCCAATTTATTTGGAACACACACTATAACTGAGAAGCCATTTGCAATGTGCAAGGCTCGAACTGACCTAGCTTGATGACGTCCCGATACACTGCAGCCGTGTGCAAGGCTCGAACTGACCTAGCTTGATGACGTCCCGATACATTGCAGCCGTATGCAAGGCTTGAACTGACCTAGCTGGGTGACGTCCCGATACATTGCAGCCGTATGCAAGGCTCGAACTGACCTAGCTTCATGACGTCCCGATACACTGCAGCCGTGTGCAAGGCTTGAACTGACCTAGCTGGGTTACGTCCCGATACACTGCAGTCGTGGGCAAGGCTCGAACTGACCTAGCTGGATGACGTTCAGATACACTGCAGTCGTGGGCAAGGCTTGAACTGACCTAGCTGTGTGACGTCCCGATACACTGCAGTCGTGGGCAAGGCTCGAACTGACCTAGCTTGATGACGTCCCGATACACTGCAGCCGTATGCAAGGCTCGAACTGACCTAGCTTGATGACGTCCCGATACACTGCAGCCGTGTGCAATGCTTGAACTGACCTAGCTTGATGACGTCCCGATACACAGCAGCCGTGTGCAATGCTTGAACTGACCTAGCTTGATGACGTCCCGATACATTTCAGCCGTGGGCAAGGCTCGAACTGACCTAGCTTGATGACGTCCCGATACACTGCAGCCGTGTGCAAGGCTCGAACTGACCTAGCTGGATGACCTTCCAGATACACTGCAGCCGTGGGCAAGGCTCATACTGACCTAGCTTGATGACGTCCCGATACACTGCAGCCATGGGCAAGGCTCGAACTGACCTAGCTGGATGACCTTCCATATACACTGCAGCCATGGGCAAGGCTAGAACTGACCTAGCTTGATGACGTCCCGATACACTGCAGCCGTGGGCAAGGCTCGAACTGACCTAGCTGGATGACGTCCCGATACACTGCAGCCGTATGCAAGGCTCGAACTGACCTAGCTGGATGACGTCCCGATACACTGCAGCCGTGTGCAAGGCTAGAACTGACCTAGCTGGATGACGTCCAGATACACTGCAGCCGTGTGCAAGGCTCGAACTGACCTAGCTGGATGACGTCCAGATACACTGCAGAAGTTCAACGATCTAACCAATAATAAGAGTAGTTGCACATTATATTATATTATTCCTGCTACATTTATTAGACTATATGCATTTTAGATTGTTTTCTATATTTCTACAAGTACTTTTCTTTGTCTGTAAAGCATACTGTCAATTGTGTGTGTGTTTTACGTTTATTTATCGTCGCTACCGGTTTCCCATATGAGCGACGCCTCCTGAAGAGATTAGTTATTTTAGATGTTGGAGGATAGTGCATGATACAGACAGAGACCCATTCCAGAATATCCTCTGGTTCTTTTACGTGCACGGTGTAAAGCACCGACACGAGACCTCGGTTTAACGTCCCATCTGAAAGACTGTTAATTTTATTAGGGTCAGATTAGGGTCAATTGTCAATGATGATGTCTATATATTGAGTTTTAGTCTCTTGTAATTCATATATTGAATGGCAATGCATATTATTATTTGTGAATGTGTTATGTGATATGCATTGATGAGACGATAATAAAGATTTATATTTATACTGTAGCTCACTGAGAGACATCGCCGGGTTTTTCTATTACCTCCCTTGGCAGATAAAGTGCGATTGATCCGGTGTAGCGTGAGCCCCGTAAGTCCGTGAGGATTGAAAGTTCGCTAGTTGTGACTTACGGGGCTCACGCTACGGGTATAAGAATCGTAAGTTGTGAGAATTGAAAGTCAATAACAATATCTTTCCTCAACTTTAGTTCAAACATTTTATTTCTCAATTATTCATAGAAATAAATGATAGTAGATAAAGGATACTAATGTGACTCCAATTTCCAGTATATGGGATTTAAAAACGTTGATGTTTGTGTATAACCATGACTTACCGATTACGCGGTTCAATTGGTGGAACAGCCTTCTGGTTATCGCTATATGACATGACCTAAGGTGTTGACCCTTACATTTTCTAATACATTGTGACTGTATTAATAATTTATACAATTTTACCATAAAATTATTGGGTAAAAACAAAATCGTATCTGTGTATAATTGTGTATGACCCTTTTGACTGTCATAAATCATTCCCCCCACGCATGGCCATAATAGCTCAATTGTTGACTTGTTAGCCATTAACAGAGAAGAATAAGATATCGATTGTTGCAGACCTGCATCGAGTTGATCTAGATAAAATTCCGTCGAATTCTCGGTTTTATTTCACCCAGATAAGAATATCTCGTTGAAAGCAAGACAGCAAGGATTTAGGTTCTTTAGTGAAGGTTATTTCTCTAAAGTACAGATCTATTTAACTGATGAGGACGTGTTAAGTGTTCGTGGAAAATGCTTTCGCAGTCAACGGAAGAGTGAACCACCACATCGTGTAAACTTTGACATCAAAAGAAATGAAATATGCTACGCATATTGCTCTTGTCAAGCAGGGTATGTATTTTGTATTTGACAATAGATCTAATTATTCCGTGACTTACTCGTTATACATGCACTGTATTGAAATCAAATTTTGTGTCTTGACCTACTTTCGAAAATATCCTGAAATTGCAAATGGCGACGCTCGTTTTTTTTTTTTTATCTACATGTATGAGGAATATTCCGACCAACATATTCATACTAATACAAGGTGTGACCAGGAATCATCTTGGTGTTCCATAATTGGAAGGACATACGGAGGAAAAGAAGAAAGAAAGAAGTAACTAGTCAGTAGGCCTACTAGTCACTTCCGCCAACGTCTGAAAATAGTTTTAGTATAGCGGTGTTGCTAAATCATTTATATTAATCATTATGATTACAACAAATAGCGTTTCTGAAAATACCAGTGCCCCGGTCGGGATTCGAACCAGGGATACCTGGATTGGTAGTCTAGCTATATATCAAATGTTTTTCAATAAATAACGAGAGCCTACACGGAGTGCTAAATAATTATACACATGTTTATAACTGTGTCTTCAAAGCAGATATAGCAGTTATAAAATGTAACAGGGTGAGCAAAATGGGCAGTCTGACTGGGGCTCGAACCCGGGACCATTCACTTACAGGGTGAATGCTCTACCGACTGAGCTATCCGGCCGCCTACACAAGTTTCTCACCTATTAGTAATTATAACCTATAGACACTACTACATATGAATGGATACAACTCACTAACACTCCTCCCATTTTTTATATTTGGTCTCTTCATAAGATTGATAGTGATCCCATGTATAGTCTGATTGTATCGAAGTAACAAGTAAAAGTACAAATGGCATTTTGTTTGTTGATATATTTCAGACTGAGTGGTTCCTGCTCACATGTGATTGGTTTAGTAACAGCGGTACATCAGTGGCAACTGATGGGCTTTGCCAGTATCCCTGAAGAAGTTTCGTGTACGTCATTACCACAGGCGTGGCATGCTCCGCGAGGGCGAAGATTGAACCAGAGCCTGTTTCTAGTATACGTTTCGTGAACCCGAAGATGGATCGAAAGCGTGTTCCAGTGCAGAACAAAATAACAGAATGCAGGTACTGTTTCATAGTTATTAACAGAATTTTAATGTTGCCATACATGATACTTGGATAATTCGGTCATACAAAATATATATTCAATAAATATAAAATTGTCTCATGCGCATATCAAGCTATTTTTTTCAGGGGATCAATCTCAATACCTTGACATTTCTGTACCGGTATTGTGCATTACAGTAAAACCTCAGCTTAAAACCACCTCAATAACATGACCACCTCAACATAAAGACCACAATTTTCAGGTCAATTTCTACTGTTTTTGCACTTTATTTAACCTCAATATTAAGACCAACTCAATAATGAGACCAATTTTCAAGGGTCCCAAGGGTGGTCTTATTATTGAGGTTTTTCGCCAATTGGACCCCAGTCTCCCTCTGGATATGCGCATGGACCAAGCAGGCCTCGACAAATGTTTAATTTCTTACTCGTCCTACTGGGCGAGTGATGCCACTGTCCCACTCGTCCAGATTGGACTATCACTCGTCCCATGTATTTTAGGAAAATTAAAAATCGTCACAGATTTGCACTTTAATTTATTAATAAATGCAATTATGTTGCAGCATAAACACATTAAAATATCCTCGGTGATTTCCCATTATGACGCCTGGTAATCATTCCGAAGAAAGTAAAACGGATATTATTTTATTTTGTTCCTTCGATTTGTATTGGATATTTAGCTGAAATTTTCACTCGTCCGACTGGGCAAGCGACTTGGAATTTCTACTAGTCCAGATCAAAAAGTCACTCGTAAATACGTGCGGACGAGTGGATTTGTCGAGCCCTGCCAAGTAAACAATAAGAATAAGACATTATGTTCTTTAGATACTAATTTTATTTTTATTGAATTACATTTCTAAAACATATTTTTGCAAACAATAATTCATCATCATAATTTAACAACAACAGCCCATACCATAAATATGTTTCACAACATTCATAACGATCATGTGTCTGACATGAAAGTCCTTTACATTTCAGAAAAATCCGTGTCAAAGAAGAAGATGTAACTTTTCTTCAATCAACGAGTGATTGTGCAATCAGCTACCTGGTGTCCAAACCACCATTGACTGTCAACACACATCTTGGAAATGTACCTGTTGGTAGTACACTTGCAACACAGGTATGTACAGTTAATTTTTAAGACTTTATACACAGTGGCATAAAATTGGTTAAAAATGAGCAGACATTCCAAATTTGATTTACACTAGACATATGAACAACTGGAAATCTATTAGTCATTATTTTAAATGACTTGATTCTTCTGATTGCACGTTCAACATGTACTCGGTGTTTGGCGATTTTTCTTGTTGTAGCAACATCATTCTCACTCATTTGCATCCCACTGACAGCAAAAGGAGGGATGTTCAATTTTAAGTTCAATTCTTCCACACAAGATTCTATATTGAAACCCTTGTCGGCCATTAATCCATCTCCAGGCTTTAGATAATTACAGTCAATCAACTGGAGTAATTGTTCTTTTATTCCACATTGTTCAAACAGTTGTTTATCAGATATGGAACCACTGTATAGCATCGAGGAGAAAATAACCGATCCTCGGGGATCCACTATAACCAGGGATTTCAGGGTGTTGCTCGATTTATAGTCACTATAAGTTTGTGATTGTGCCTTCAGTGATGCGGGCTTCTGTATTTTTATTTCCGTACAATCTAAAATTGCGAAAGTGTTTAGAAAGTCTGATTTATATTCAGGTGGCATATTTTCCGTAATAATTTCTCTATCTGGCCAGATAGGTACTTCACCAAATCTCAGAAACATGAAGTTAATCCATGAATTGAATATCACCCCAGCCGTATGTTGAGATATGGAAAACCGAAGACCAAGGTCGACTAAATCAAAGTCATTTCTCAGTTTGCATAGTGTTATTAGCAACTGGTTTTTTAATGTGACACTTTTGATTTCTTTCAACTTTCCTTTTCCCACATACGTTAATGGTTCAACAGACTCGTCTGGTACCAGGAAAGTGTAAATATTCATGAATGCCTGCTTTGTAAATCCTGTATAATATTTAATGAGTTTTTCGTCATTAATGATAAGTTCTAAGCAGAATGTTGGCACTGGTTCTTGGGCCTTGAAACTTGTCGTGGCATGTCAATAAATTCCAATGTAGTCTTCGCAACTTTCTGCTGTAATGACTTGTTTTCGGCTACCAATACCATGACATCCATTGGATCAACCCCTGTAATGTAAAGAAATATGACTATGTATCAGGTACTAAAATGAATATCTGTTGTATTTGTAGGCAAAATTCTATGTGGAAGAGTGTCATCAACAGCCAGTAACATCAAATTGTGGTGACATCCGGTACCCAAAACCATCTGTAATTAATGTTACGGACATGAATTTCGTGCCAACTTTGACAATGGAGCAATGCTGCAAGTTGGAGGAAGCTACACGCGACCAAGCGGACTGTAGTATGTGGGCTCCGGAGAGGAAACACAGACTGACATCATCACAGTTTGGTCTTATTATGAAAAGGAAGAAAGTGACAGAGAAATTTATCGACATGTTGAAAAATCCTAAGCCTTTCACCGCTAAGGCCACTTCTTACGGAAGTGCAAATGAAAGAAAAGCATTAACTGAATACTGTGCGAAAAAGGGTTATCATGTACATAAGTGTGGGTTGATTGTGAACCCAAAGTTCTCATTCCTTGGAGCTTCCCCGGATTCAAAAGTTTGTGTTGGTGACGGACAAAGTGGGTTGGTTGAGGTTAAATGCCCGTTCAGTGCAAGAGTCAAAACAATCATAGACGCTTGTGAAATTAGAGATTTCTGCCTTGCGCAAGTTGATGGTCAGGTTCTTTTGAAAAAGAACCACAACTACTTTTACCAGGTACAAGGTCAACTTCTTATAAGTGGTGCTGAATTTTGTGACTTTGTTGTGTACACAAAGAAAGATCTCTTCACACAAAGGATTACAACTGACACCGAGTTCTGTCAAAATATGGTGCAGTGTTTGTACAGGTTTTACTGTAAATATATAAAAGATTGATTAATATAAATGCTTACATGAACTCTCTGTTTGTGAAGCGATGTCATTTGGAGTTCTATCTTCTATAGGTGGTAACTGGTTTTCCTGGTTGCTCTCGTGACTGTTGTTCTCTGTTAATGGTCCACCATCTATCCTAGTCTCTGATTGTGTGCTGAAAAGGAAAACATGTTTGTTAATATTTCTAGATACATAAGTATAGGTCATGCTACTTTGTGCATGTGTTAACCCTTTCAACACCACATGCCTCTAAATAGGCTTACAAAAAGTGTAGATCCAGATGAGCCGGCTCGTGACGAGCCGTCTCATCAGGATCTGCACTTTTTGCCAGTGATATGACTATTTTTAGACATAAATACCCATTTTGATAAATGAACTTGTCCAAATGTGATTTATTGGTTTATGAATATCATGGACCAGTCCATGTGAGTTATTTGGTGTTGAATGGGTTAAGTTTGTATTTGTTAACAATAAATAATCATATGGCAATCTTCACGTAACTTTGCCAGAGTTTGTCTGACACCGGTCAGACAAATGATTAAAATGCACTTAAACTTTCAATATATTTTGTCTGACCGAAGGATTGTTGACCAGGCGGTCCTACGGATTTCGGGAAGACTGATATGGAAATAATTCATTTCTGTCAAACCTCAATAACAAGACCACCTTGAAGTTGAGACCCTTGAAAACTGGTGTGTGTCATTAAATTGTAGCATTGAGATTTAAAAAACCCTGTTGAATCAATGGAATCAAACTCCTCATTATGATCTTAATTTAGAGGTGGTTGTTAAGTGAGGTTTTACTGTAATGTTAATACTAGGATAGTCAAAACATTTGGTTTTCAGTTACTTGCTTGTTTTAACCAGTTGGTTTTTTTCCTACATGTACATTTCATTTCTGTGAAACTTTATTTGTCCGAAATTAATCTGGCAAAATAATGCAGCACACGAGCATGAACAAGTTATTCCATATTTCTTGTAGATATGAGTGGGTTATGCTTAGTGTGTGAATCATGCCTGGATCCAGCAATTGCATGTATTAGTGTATAAGTGCTTGTGAGTTCATGTGCATGCGTTTGTTTTAAATACCAATATATTTATAAATGTAATCTATTGATAATTAATAAAAATAAAAGTTAAATGAGTGACTGGTTCGTTTTAATTCCTGCACATTTTATTATGACAATAGTTAATAAAACAACATGAATGTCGGTTTTGGCTTATAGTGTTTGCATAAAATATTGGTACTGACCCAAGTTCGATTCATGGTCGTATAAATTATCTAGTCAAACTATACCAAAATCAAGCGGACATGTCTGGCAGGTGTCAACATACATATGACTGGCAATAAAATCATTTATACCTTGGTGGAGTGTGATACAGAAGTCGCCTTCTTTTCAATGGTAGAGCTCTCTGTGGCTTAGGTCGTGGTGTGTAAGGATCTGCCGGTTCTGGATCTGGGAATTCCTGAGTAGGCCACTGATGGTCGACGAAGTGCTGAAAAAATAACATTTATAAATCTAAACGTATGTCATACACTAAACTGGCAACATTACATCATTAAACCATGGAGAAACTCAGAAAAGTACTGTTGATAGACTCTGACCTATGCATACTAGAACGTAAGAAGACTTCAACATTGGTACAGTATGGTGCTCTCTCATATTGGAAACCAGCAACATATTTAAGTTAATCATTGAGAAAAACTGCATTTTTCCGTCTTGAGAGACTCGACCCTATGCCTCCTAGAAGACTCGAACATTATTAGGCCCATAAACTGAACACCAGTACGTTCACTGAGCTAATATGGGAATCCCACAGCTCTGCACATGCATGGGTACTATTACTACTATCTGATCCCTAGTCCACCATCCACGACAATATGTATGAACCACATGTATAATTTTAATCACCATTATACTCACATATCTCTTGTGAACAGTAGATCTATAAATGCAGAATATATTTTTGGGAAATATTTTATTCTGTATAAATAAATTAATTTCAACTTACTTTTGTGCAAATATATCTGTTTGCATTAATTTTGGATGTATTTAGCTGGTCGTTTGGTCGTCCACACAGCTTGATCCACCTTAGACATTTTTCCAGATTTGTCTTAGGTTTCGGAAATGGCACGAATTTTACGTCACCTATCAATCGATCTAGATATCTACTATCACTGTCACACAGCCCGTAACTACATCGTTTCACCATTATCAATGACAGACAGCATTAATTAATTGCAATTAATTTGTAATTTATTTCAGATCACGATCACTCGTTATCAGATTTGATTAAAATGTTACTAAATAACTCGTTTGTCTGACAACGATAAAACAATGACTCGGTAATCAATATTATAAATATGGGCACACATTTTATAACTGACCAATTAGCACAATCAGTGCTAAATTCCGATGTGCAATACTTTGATCTTGATCATTCAATATTCAACTTGTTTATTGCATAAAGCATATACATGCAGATAATAGCAGTATCGGGATATTTTATCAGTCGGCGATCTCTGTGATGTACCAGTAGTCGGGCAAGTTGTTGATTACTTTCCAATAAACAGTGTGACACGCTTAAATTTGATTGCTGTGTTTACCAGAACAGAATGACAGTATGGGGGGGTCAGTTGGTGTTTTTATAGATGCATTGTTTTTAAAGCAGCTGTCTGGTATTTTGTGGTTCATATACACACTTTTAGATTTGTCCAAGGATTTTGAAATGGGTTGAATTTAACGTCGATCACCAGGATATCGACTAATTTTGTACTATAACTAACCCAGACACCAAAGCTACACATTTTCAACATCATCAAAACAATTTAAAACCCGTATTTTCGATCAAATTCACGCCTTTTCAAATTTGTCTACTCGTTACTAGTTTGTCTAATATGCATTGTTTGTCTAACAAAATGGCGGCGCTAAAGCGTTGCCGGGGGTGCGTGCGAATGGTGCGATGCGATTGGCTAACGTCAGCTGTCAATCAAAATCGGCAGAAAGGTCAATTTAGGTTATACAAATTTACCTTAGCTAGATTGCAGAACAAGTGTTTACTACATTAGATTAATCGCTCTCAATGCCTCATTACTGGTGGAATCCATCTCCATGGGGGAGAGAAGAGGACATTTAATCCATCTCCCTCATAATCGGGGAGAGAAGAGGAAATTTAATCCATCTCCACGCGGGAGAGAAGATAAAATTTTAATCCATCTCCACGAGGGAGAGAAGAGGAAATTTAATCCTGGGAGAGAGAAGAGGACATTTAATCCATCTCCATGGGGGAGAGAAGAGGAAATTTAATCCATCTCCATGGGGGAGAGAAGAGGAAATTTAATCCATCTCCATGGGGGAGAGAAGAGGAAATTTAATCCATCTCCATGGGGGAGAGAAGAGGAAATTTAATCCATCTCCCTCATTATGAGTCAATCTAAAATGACTAACTTCTAAAAAAAGCCTCTTGCTACTGTATATGTCTTTAATACGTTCAAAAATAGATTATGGTGCACAAATCTATTCTAGTGCATGCCCCACTCATCTCAAATCCCTAGACAGGTTACAGAATTCCGCCCTGAGACTAACTCTGAGAGCCCTTCCTTCAACCCCAAGTTATATGCTTGAAATTGAGTCAGGGATTGAGCCGTTGGCGATCCGACGCCAGGCTCAATGCATTAAATATTGGGACAATCCCGTGAACGCGATCTTCGGGACCGGATACCACCGCAAGGCCCGATTCAGTGACAAAACACTCCCTTTCGGAGCCCATGTCCAAGAACTTGTGGCGGGGTTCGGTCTCGAGGGTGTCCAGGTGGCAGACTTCAGGACTGGCTCGGTACCGCCCTGGACACAGTCAGATCCAGTGATAGATATATCTTTATCAGAAAAAGTGAAGAAAACTGATCTAGTTCACCTCGCTAGATTGGAAGCTCAATGCCACAAAGAGGAAAATTACAGTCAACACATATACAGATGGATCAAAATGTCCTGACTCTGGCAAGGTAGCTGCAGCCGTAGTTATTCCATCCCTACAATGTGAATATGTAGAAAGGTTAGCCGATAAGGTATCCATCTATACGGCTGAGCTAATTGCAATTAAGAAAGCAATGTGCTGGATAGTAGATAATAATTCACCGAAAAATGTGATATTATCTGATTCACTTTCATCACTGGTCTCCTTACAATCAAGGAATAGTAAGTCTAGACCAGATCTAATTACGGATATAGTCAAGTTATACAACGAGGGCTTGAACCAAAACCTCCTGGGTACCATAGCATGGTGTCCAGCACATATTGGTATCACTGGAAATGAGATGGCGGACAGGGCTGCCAAGTCTGGCTTGGAGCACACTAATGTGGAGAATAGTGTAAGGCTCGCACCCACGGAGATCTACTCCATTGTTAAGACCCAAACGAATCTACGTTGGGGCCACTCACTCCTGGATAGGCCTTTCAAACAAACTTATAAAAGGAGCTCCGTGGGGTTCAGCCGTCCGGTGCAGTACTCTAAGTCTTTAAGAATAGATAAGTGCATCACTCGGCTGAGACTTGGGACAAACCTGTTGGCAGGCAATAGCGGCCAACATATACTTAACCTAAATCCAGTTTGTCCCAAGTGCGATGTCAGATACACTACTGAACATTTTCTGCTGGACTGTTGCGATCACGAGACTCATCGGGCTGTCTTGCGGGCGGCAATTGCCGGGGTTGGTAAAACTTTCTCAATTGAGAACATTCTCAGCCCCAGCAAGGTTGTCCGCACCTCAGTATTTAAAGCTCTGGAAATGTACATTCTAGACTGTCAGATGTCCGACAAAATTTAGAGGACATTTGCAGTTATTAAGCTCAGACAAGGTTCCCATATCTCTCCAGGTTGTTTGTGGATACATTTACCCTTCTGTAGTGCTGTTATTGGCCCAACCGGAGCCCTTTTGAAAAGCAATTCCACTGCAGGCTTCTCACCTGAGATGAGTAATTTCCAACCCCAGATGAAAGAGTTTACTTAAATTTCATCTTAGGGGCTCCGTGCGGGCCAATACGAGCACAAAAACTTCTTTTGTATCCTAATATACTTAACTCGATCATTTTTACAGATCGATATACAAATCAATAAGTATATTTTAGTTATTCATCTACTCAGATGAAACTTGGTATAATCTACCAACTCACTGTTTAATGGACACAACCTATTAACCTACATATTACCAGGGTCTAATGTACATTAAGCAACCAAAAAACACCACGTCACCTCTATGTATGGTGTTATAAAATATATACAATATAATATCAGTGTATAATATACAATTGTTAACTTTTTGAGTTAACATCACTTGCAATTCACTATTGTAAGTTTCATAAATACCGGTTGTTTAAACATCACAACAACTTCATTTTTACTTCATTGGAATAAGTAAACCAATGTGGGACAATCCACAACAACCTGGACAATCCAAATCCACTCAAACCGTCTCTACCTCTCAAACTAAACTATTAAGACAGATTTCTGGCTATGCACCTGTCAAACCAATAGCTCATAAATAGCTATTACTTTGCTATATGCAACCTATCCCATTTAAATTAGTGACCCTCCTGTTTTACTAATTCATTTCTTACCTTATAGCTAAGCTTACCTTAGCTATTCATTATCGCCTTTCCCCCTGTGACCATTTACATAGGAAAATATAGTATTTATTAAATTAGTATTTGAAAATCCCCAAGCGATTAAGCTTGTAACATGTATATGGGAACATATTTGTCTGAGAAACTTAAATTGGGACCAAGAGCCCCTGGTCCAAGTTACCCGGATTGGTAGCATGACAGCGCGCAGAACAACCAGTGGACTCAGTCCGGCCGGGTAAAGCCCATACTGCCGGTGCTTTGTGACTTTGTAACTCTAAAACTAAATAAAGCTAGTTTAAATTGTATTGGTTTGTGATCAATAAGATTATTTCAACACAATTGTAAATTCAGGAAATTATTAGCTAAATTTTTTGTAACAAGGATTGATAAATCCTATATAATTATAACTTTCTAGTAACTTCATACTGTTGTTTATCCAAAATAAACATCAACATTTTTTTATATCCACCAATATTCAAATTGAGGCCCTTATGCTATGTCATAAGCAAAATGCTGAATTTGTACAATTTTGGCCGGTGTTTGGTCAATTTTAAGGTCCAAATAAAATTTAAAGGGTCTATATTCATAATCTACATGTAAATTTCTATTTTAAACTCTAATTACCTCAATATAGAGCCCTTAGTACAATATTTAAAAAAAAATGTCATCTGATATTTTTAAATATGTTTAGTTGGAGCCGATTACCATCCTGGTATAGTCTAGTCGCAACAAGTACATATTCATCTTAAATCTAAATATTCTTGTACATGAGTGTGCTTCATAAGATACTCGAGTTCCTAAGTTACGGTTATGTAATTATCTACCTCATTCATCTTGTTAGTACACTCAATTTGACCAGGTGGTTGAATTGAGGCCCTAACTTTCCTACATAATAAAGTACGACAGAAATGTCTAATTTCTGGAAATTAGGGTCAGAAATTATCAAATTTCTGGTGGTTGTAATTTAATTTGTTACAAACTTCCCTACATTACTAGTAACAATAACATGTTATTGACTTGGACAGAACTATTATTCTGACCAGGCCCTGTCAGTATTCACCTTGAGGCCCTTCTCCTATGGCACAAGGAAATATCCAAAATCACAAATTTTCCATAGTAATTTGGTAAATTCCACTACCATACATGGATATTATTATTTTTATACACCTTGGTACATTGAACCTACTATCCTGTAGATTATCTACCACATAATTGTTACATCAACACAGTATTTGGAAAAAATGCCATCTGAAGTTTCAATATGCAGTTGGACATTCCTATTTACTGACTCTGTGCAGCCATACGGCAAAATTGTGTAATTTCAATCAATGATCTAATGATCATCTGATTAAATTATCTAGAGTTTTTAGTGTTCTGTATTAAGGTCGACATTATGTTAACAAAGTTTGATCAACTTCAAGAAGTAATCTTCAGTAAATATAAAACTGAAGCTCAAATGCTATGACACTAGCCCAAATTCACGTCTTTATTTTTTTTTTTTAACAATTCTTCATTAATCTTAATACCACTCCAGTAGGTATTAGACTGTAAAACCTAATCTATAAATATATATTAGTTCTGAATAAGCTTAACAAATAACTTAAAACAAACAAGGACACCCAACATCATCCTCTACTTTAATTACGGTCATCAGATACCCTCAAGTTGCATGAGTAGCCTGGCCAGCTGAGTAGTTATATGAGCAATTACTGCGTGCGGTCGGTCTCCGAAATCACCGAGTAAACAACGGAACTGGTACTCCTGCCATGAAATCTTCATCTCGCGAGCGATCGCTAATTTTTATTAGTTTGGCATTCCCCTGTGTGACTTTTTATTGTAAATAGCCAAGAACCGATTGTTTTTTATACTTAAATGTAATTTTAAAGGCCCTACGAAGGTGACCGTTGTTTGTACGGAAGTGTATTTTACCACATTATTTTTAAATGCTGTCACGCAGGGGTTAAGCCGCCTTTTTTAGATGTAATTTTTATGATCCCAGTACACGGGGGCATATAGGGGGGGGTATTATTTTTGGGTACACATATCACACATTGTACAACCTACTATGGAATTAGTTTTATGTAAATATTTTTAGGGGTAACCCATGATAGTTTAGTTTGGTGATACTTATATATGTTAAAAGAGTTGACCAAACATCATAGTAGGCTGATACCTCTAATGGTTTAGTCGTTTGTGATATGTGAAATTTTCTATCCTGTTGACATTTTCCATAACTATGGAAGATATTTTACTACCAGTTATATATCTGTATGACTGGTAGTAACTATACTGAGTCAAAAAAGAAACGATACCAAACTAAAAATGACGTAAAACGGATAAAACCATAGAAAGGTTTAATATATTATTACGTATCAGTACCGGGTATCTTATTGCAACGTCAGCCAACCATAAACACAGGTAAATAAACACCCGATAATCCTGGAACGCCGAATTTCCGATTTGCACGTGCTCCTCAACAAAGACACCTTCCTGCACATGTACAAATC
>CM026390.1:89860711-90076736 GCA_014843695.1 Archivesica marissinica | reverse complement strand
TGTTATTATTTATGCGTGCTTGACCTGTATATTTGGCAAGTAATGGATTTACCATCTCGGTATTTTCACATGAGTTCACTGGCTCATTGGTTATAAAGGCTGAACTATGAGTAGTGTTTGACACGTGGTGTCCGTTTGCTAGGTTTCTAGTACCCCTGTACCTAGGTGAATTGGGATCTGCCCAACACTCTGTTCGTCCGTGGCCATTACGCCTACAATAACTACAATATTTTTCTCTCCGGGGAGTTCTATGGGTAGCTTGGGAATTATCTATCCTAATATTGGGTCGATACATGGGTGATGGGATATATGGCCTTGGGGCTGGAGGTCGGTGTTCTGTATCTCTGGGTTTCACATTCGGATTTGAATTAATCCGTGTCCTGGGCGCTAATCTGCGATTGAGGTTATATTCATCAGCCAGGGAAATACATTCCTGGAGAGTAGATGCTTTCTTATCCAGAATGAACAAATTAAGCTCATCACTTAGCTGGGAATCGAATCTATATCTCAAGAGCAGCTCGATCCAGTTGACCTCGCTCGGATCATTGTTCTCCGTCCATAGAGTCATTTGCTCCCTTAATTCCTTAATGAATTCGGAATATGTCTGCTGAGGTTTCTTTACCCAAGAGAAGAAATTCTTTCTATATACAGTGGGTGAGAGTTTATATTCATCCAAGATGGCGGCCTTGAGGGTATCGTAATTATTAGCGTCTTGGACCGGAAGAGTGGCATATATATTTCTGGCCTTGTCGGACAACTTGTCTATAATATGGCCTACCCATGTTTGTTTGGCGACCTGGCTAGCTTCGAACAGTCTCTCACATGTTGCGAAGAATTTATCTGGCCTCATAGTCTGGGTCCAAATAGGAACAGAAATGTTTGTCTTAGAGGGCCTATTATCTGTATGGAGGGGGTTATTTTGCTGAGATTCCTGATCTCTCTGGATTTCTCTCAGGCGAATCTCCATCTGCATTTTCTCCCGTTGCATTCTTTCCTCCCTGTCCCTTTCTTTCTCTTCTCTTTCCCCTCTTTGTTTTACTTCTTCCCTCTCTCTTTCTCTCTCTCTTTCTCTCTCTCTTTCTTCTCTTTCCCTCTCTCTTTCTCTCTCTCTCTCTTTCTTCTCTTTGTTTTACTTCTTCCCTTTCTTTCTCATAAATCTCACCCTGACGTTCCAGATTTGCCTGATTAAAGAAGGGAAGTCTCATTAATTTGTCCCATATCTCATCACCTGTTGTCTGCAAGTCGGGGTGAACCGGCCCCTCAGTTTCCTTATTAGCACTCCTAGTTGTAGCCATTTTATTTTTTTATTTCCCAAAATTTTAATCCCCAGAATGTATCTCCAAATGTATTATAGAATTGAGTTCAATAAAAGGAAGTAAATCACTAATATAATTTTAATGATAATATTAAGCCTCTATGAAAAGAAAACTGGTACTTACCGAAGTCTGTCTCGTCCGTTAATCCAATATCTAATTTATCACATATTCAAAGTTTGCACATTTCCAATAATTTAATCCATTTCATTAATTTAATAATTCGTTGACGTCTTTCACTTATTTCCAAATTCTAACACTGTCTCGCATGCACTTCTGTTTTCCCACGTTAATTAATAGTCCCTTGTATTCTTCATGTATAAATCCTAGTGTCCTTCACAATATTCCATATATAAATTCTAGTGTCCTTCACAATATGTCACGGTATGTCACCTCTTCTTTATTTCCAATCCCGGACGAGCGTCCCAATTGTCGCAAACTCTCCTTTTTCTTCTCGTAATAATATGTCTCGGTTGCTACGGCTCTTACCAGGGTCTATCCTATTGTAGACTCGCTGGAGTTGTCTAGGGGTTTTCTTCGTTATTATATGTATTAATGATAACTCAACACAGTATTACATTTCTTCTATATAATATCTTGTTTAAATTGGCATCAGAAATATCCATATATATATAATCAGTGATCTATATATATATATATATACATCGTATCATTAAAAGCTTATTTAACAATCCATTTGTGTGAGCCGACTATGCGCTTACACAGTATATTTAACATCCAATCTTTCTAATCCGTCATTACTCAATATCACTATAATCTAATCACTGTTTATGATTAGATTAACTTTTAATCAACTTCGATATGGTTCGCCGAAACTCTATGTTTCTTCTGTGGCTGAACAATTTAATTATTCGACAAATCTTTATAAGTTATATTTCTTATAATGTCCATAATATCTAAGTATCATAAATACAGTTTATATGTTCTATATACTAGATTGAGATCACGACCTTTCTCGCTCCTGGAGTTAGGCTCTAGTTTGTCTGATTTATGTTAATAAAATCCATTTCTTATATACATAATTGAATCAGTGTATATATGATATAACAATTCCTAAAACATCTGTTATTCCTAAACATCTGTTATGTTATCTAATATTACACCATCAAACCAGTTCGGTGCCTTTGTATAACATAACTGGACACCTGCAACCACGGCCTGTTATCTAATATTACACCATCAAACCAGTTCGGTGCCTTTGTATTACATAACTGGACACCTGCAACCACGGCCTTGATAAACTGAGATTAGGCCTAACATCTTAAGTCCTTTCCCGCGCGAAGCGAGATTGATAATTTTAGGCGCGAAAATAATAGCAGACGATTATGCATAATACAAATATATATATTACATGGTAAACATTTGGCCATATATAGAAACAGTTTAATGTATTTATATAATACATTACTATTTATATATAACAATAATAAACATTTCGTGCAAATTGGGGATGGTAAACATTTGGCCATATATAGAAACAGTTTAATGTATTTATATAATACATTACTATTTATATATAACAATAATAAACATTTCGTGCAAATTGGGGTTTTGCACACTTGCTACACGTGTATATGTATTATATATTAATGTATAACTTGCTACACGTGTATAGTATTATATTTAATGTATAACTTGCTACACGTGTATATGTATTATATATTTGTATAACTTGCTACACGTGTATATGTATTATATATTAATGTATAACTTGCTACACGTGTATATGTATTATATATTAATGTATAACTTGCTACACGTGTATATGTATTATATATTAATGTATAACTTGCTACACGTGTATATGTATTATATATTAATGTATAACTTGCTACACGTGTATATGTATTATATATTTATGTATAACTTGCTACACGTGTATATTTATTATATGTTAATGTACAACTTGCTACACGTGTATATGTATTATATATTAATGTATAACTTGCTACACGTGTATATGTATTATATATTAATGTATAACTTGCTACACGTGTATATGTATTATATATTAATGTATAACTTGCTACACGTGTATATGTATTATATATTAATGTATAACTTGCTACACGTTTGGCGATTCATATTTTTTCTATTTTCTATTTAAACTATCTTTATGTATTTTCAACAATGTCAGTTGTTCCATTCCATCCACAATACTAGTACGGACTGACCAGGGTCAGTCTACATGTGGAAATAATACAATGTGTGCCCCTTCATTCATTCCATCCACAATCATAGTACGGACTGACAAGGGTCAGTTTCCATGGGGAAATACTACAATGTGTGCCCCTTCATTCATTCCATCCACAATAATAGTACGCACTGACCAGGGTCAGTCTACATGGGGAAATAATACAATGTGCGCCCCTTCATTCATTCCATCAGTTTTACAGTGATTTGCATTTCTGCTATATTTGATTTCCTTATCTCTGATGTCTAAATTTATTCATAGCAATTTTGAATATCACGTGAAAAATCACGTTTAATAAACATTAAATATCACTTTAAATATAACGTTAAATATCACAAACTATGAAATAAATGTACTCATTTTTGCAATTTACGGAAACCCTAATTCACAATAAAGTCATTAAACCGCTCTGGGTAAAGCAATAACTTGACAAACAAACAAAAGCGCATGTCTGTTCTTCATTTGTTTAATGCCACGCTCAATAATTGTACTTCTCTTTCTCTTTCAGTCGCAGAAGCTATTTATTTTGCCCACCGGAGACCAGAATTGTGTTTACATGTACCAGCTGAAAGCGGGGCGACAGCTGGTAGGGTGTATGCTTACCTCAACAAGAAGGACTGGTGTGGGACACAGCAAGACAAGCCGGACGTCATAGCATATAACATCATAGGAGGAAATGATCTCTTTACAATAAATTCGTCTGGATGGATCATTCTAAAAACAAGTGTCACCGACAATTTAGTTGGTAATATATCTATTTCCATACTGTAAGAGTTCCGTGTTCCGTGTTTAGGTGTCGCATGCAAATGGATAAGGTTGTGATAGTGCGTTCGCTTCAGGTGCGAAACGCCTGGAGCTCGCGCCCAGCTGAAGCCGTTACGAGTGTGCACTTAGGCAAGGCATTTTAAAGACCACATGACTCTTCTCTCTCTCCCTCGTGGCGATGGATTCCATCAGGAATGAGGTCACGAGAGTGATTAATATAAGTTGTAAGAACTTGTTTCGCAATCCAGCTAAAATGAATTTGCATAAACTAAATAAAGCTATCCCAAGAGTTATCAAACCTTGTGGAGAACTGTCTTTCAAAGTAACATTGGTTTATTTCGCAAACCACAACAGTTATATTAATGAATGACATTTTTTCGGAAGTGGTTTTGTACACATTTATACTAGAGGGCATAGAAAACACACACTTCGGATAAGTGTGTTTTACATGAAAAACAATAACTATAATAAAGTCTATATAAATACATATTTTTAAACATTTTCGAATATTTTTAGTTGGTCAGTTTGTGTTTTGTAATAAAGTTGTGATATATCTTTGAATCCTTCGTGTTTCGTGTTCATGTAATAATACTCATATAATGTAGGTGTGCGTTTACTATGTCCTCTAGACTATAATGTAAGTGTGCGTTTTCTATGTCCTCTAGTATATAATATAGGTGTGCGTTTTCTATGTCCTCTAGTATATAATGTAGGTGTGCGTTTTCTATGTCCTCTAGTATATAATATAGGTGTGCGTTTTCTATGTCCTCTAGTATACAATGTAGGTGTGCGTTTTCTATGTCCTCTAGTATATAATATAGGTGTGCGTTTTCTCTGTCCTCTAGCATATAATGTAGGTGTGCGTTTTCTCTGTCCTCTAGAATATAATGTAAGTGTGCGTTTTCTATGTCCTCTAGTATATAATATAGGTGTGCGTTTTCAATGTCATCTAGTATATAATGTAGGTGTGCGTTTTCTATGTCCTCTAGTATATATATTGTAGGTGTGTGTTTTCTATGTCCTCTAGTATATAATGTAGGTGTGCGTTTTCTATGTCCTCTAGCATATAATGTAGGTTTGCGTTTTCTATGTCCTCTAGTATATAATGTAGGTGTGCGTTTTCTATGTACTCTTGTATATAATGTAGGTGTGCGTTTTCTATGTCCTCTAGTATATAATGTAGGTGTGCGTTTTCTATGTCATCTAGTATATAATGTAGGTGTACGTTTTCTATGTCCTCTAGTATAAAATGTAGGTGTGCGTTTTCTATGCCCTCTAGTATATAATGTAGGTGTGCATTTTCTATGTCCTCTAGTATATAATGTAGGTGTGTGTTTTCTAGTCATCTAGTATATAATGTAGGTGTGCGTTTTCTATGTCCTCTAGTATATAATGTAGGTGTGTGTTTTCTAGTCATCTAGTATATAATGTAGTTGTGCGTTTTCTATGTCCTCTAGTATATAATGTAGGTGTGCGTTTTCTATGTCCTCTAGTATATAATGTAGGTGTGCGTTTTCTATGTCCTCTAGTATATAATGTAGGTGTGCGTTTTCTATGTCCTCTAGTATATAATGTAGGTGTGCGTTTTCTATGTCCTCTAGTATATAATGTAGGTGTGCGTTTTCTATGTCCTCTAGTATATAATGTAGGTGTGTGTTTTCTATATCCTCTAGTACATACTTACGTTAAGCCGGTTAAGGTAAGACATATGCCACTAATAACTTTAATTTATAATATGCCTAATCATTAGAATACAGATGATTCATCTATGATCTTGTATCTATTACATACACATATAAGAAATACACATTACCAATTAAATCGTGAACTAGGCACTTGTTTTGTAGATCCAGTTACCTATGACGTCTCTGCCTCATGCACACCTACAAGCGTCACCGTCATTGCTGCACGTACTCGGGTCACTGTTACATTCCACAGCACAGCAGACACAAACCAAATCGATCCAAACATATCCGATTCTACAATAGACCATGTGTGTTTTTCGCACCTATCCGATGACTCGTCTTTTGTCGTGGAGGAAAATGCTAAGGACATTGTTTTAGGACGATTGAATACATGCTGGCAGGACCGGAAGTACGACAGAACATACAAGGTAGATAAACGTAAGTATGTGTATTTGTCTTAGGACGATTGAATACATGCTGGAAGGACCGGAAGTACGACAGAACATACAAGGTAGAGAAACGTAAGTAGGTGTATTTGTCTTAGGACGATTGAATACATGCTGGAAGGACCGGAAGTACGACAGAACATACAAGGTAGATAAGCGTAAGTATGTGTATTTGTCTTAGGACGATTGAATACATGCTAGAAGAACCGGAAGTACGACAGAACATACAAGGTAGAGAAACGTAAGTATGTGTAAATAAGATTCAACAAAAAATATATAAAATACATACATAAATAGCAAGAGTATTCATGATTAATTTAGAATGTATGAACTTAATCTTTCTTAGCTAAGGTTTAGCGCGCTAATGTAGGGAATGTATATATCACTTGAAACAGGATTTAATTAATTGATTCACTTCCTGTGTCATTTAGGGTCAGTACTCCACTTCCTGTGCCATTAGTGCTATCTTTTGATTGCATTTGATTGTATATATGTTGAGGGCCTCATGGTAGATTAACTTTTGTTAAATGAGTACTCTCGTTAAATAAAGTCTTTATAAATTATTATTATTATTATTATTAGGGTCAGTCATCCACTGCCTTTGTCATTAGGGTCAGTCATCCACTCCCTGTGCCATTAGGGTCAGTCATCCACTCCCTGTGCCATTAGGGTCAGTCATCCACTTCCTGTGTCATTAGGGTCAGTCATCCACTTCCTGTGCCATTATGGTCAGTCATCCACTTCATGTGCCATTAGGGTCAGCCATCCACTGCCTGTGTCATGTAGGGTCAGTCATCCACTTCATGTGCCATTAGGGTCAGTCATCCACTTCCTGTGTCATGTAGGGTCAGTCATCCACTTCCTGTGTCATTAGGGTCAGTCATCCACTTCCTGTGTCATGTAGGGTCAGTCATCCACTTCCTGTGCCATTATGGTCAGTCATCCACTTCCTGTGTCATGTAGGGTAAGTCATCCACTTCCTGTGTCATTAGGGTCAGTCATCCACTTCCTGTGTCATGTAGGGTCAGTCATCCACTTCCTGTGCCATTATGGTCAGTCATCCACTTCATGTGCCATTATGGTCAGTCATCCACTTCCTGTGTCATGTAGGGTCAGTCATGCACTTCCTGTGTCATGTAGGGTCAGTCATGCACTTCCTGTGTCATGTAGGGTCAGTCATGCACTTCCTATGCCATTAGGGTCAGTCGTCCACTTCCTGTGTCATGTAGGGTCAGTCATCCACTTCCTGTGTCATGTAGGGTCAGTCATGCACTTCCTGTGTCATGTAGGGTCAGTCATGCACTTCCTATGCCATTAGGGTCAGTCATCCACTTACTGTGTCATGTAGGGTCAGTCATCCACTTCCTGTGTCATGTAGGGTCAGTCATCCACTTCATGTGTCATGTAGGGTCAGTCATGCACTTCCTGTGCCATTAGGGTCAGCCATCCACTGCCTGTGCCATTATGGTCAGTCATCCACTTCATGTGCCATTAGGGTCAGTCATCCACTTCCTGTGTCATGTAGGGTCAGTCATGCACTTCCTATGTCATGTAGGGTCAGTCATGCACTTCCTATGTCATGTAGGGTCAGTCATGCACTTCCTATGTCATGTAGGGTCAGTCATCCACTTCCTGTGTCATGTAGGGTCAGTCATGCACTTCCTGTGTCATGTAGGTCAGTCATGCACTTCCTATGTCATGTAGGGTCAGTCATGCACTTCCTATGTCATGTAGGGTCAGTCATCCACTTCCTGTGTCATGTAGGGTCAGTCATGCACTTCCTGTGTCATGTAGGGTCAGTCATGCACTTCCTATGCCATTAGGGTCAGTCATCCACTTACTGTGTCATGTAGGGTCAGTCATCCACTTCCTGTGTCATGTAGGGTCAGTCATCCACTTCATGTGTCATGTAGGGTCAGTCATCCACTTCCTGTGTCATGTAGGGTCAGTCATGCACTTCCTGTGCCATTAGGGTCAGCCATCCACTGCCTGTGCCATTATGGTCAGTCATCCACTTCATGTGCCATTAGGGTCAGTCATCCACTTCCTGTGTCATGTAGGGTCAGTCATGCACTTCCTATGTCATGTAGGGTCAGTCATGCACTTCCTATGTCATGTAGGGTCAGTCATCCACTTCCTGTGTCATGTAGGGTCAGTCATGCACTTCCTGTGTCATGTAAGGTCAGTCATGCACTTCCTATGTCATGTAGGGTCAGTCATGCACTTCCTATGTCATGTAGGGTCAGTCATCCACTTCCTGTGTCATGTAGGGTCAGTCATACACTTCCTGTGTCATGTAGGGTCAGTCATGCACTTCCTATGTAATGTAGGGTCAGTCATCCACTTCCTGTGTCATTTAGGGTCAGTCATGCACTTCCTGTGTCATGTAGGGTCAGTCATGCACTTCCTGTGTCATGTAGGGTCAGTCATGCACTTCCTATGTCATGTAGGGTCAGTCATCCACTTCCTGTGTCATGTAGGGTCAGTCATGCACTTCCTATGTCATGTAGGGTCAGTCATCCACATCCTATGCCATTAGGGTCAGTCATCCACTTACTGTGTCATTAGGGTCAGTCATCCACTTCCTGTGTAATGTTGGGTCAGTCATCCACTTACTATGTCATGTAGGGTCAGTCATCCACTTCCTGTGTAATGTTGGGTCAGTCATGCACTTATGGTGTTATCTAGGGTCAGTCATGCACTTACGGTGTTATGTAGGATCAGTCATGCACTTCCTGTGTCATGTAGGGTCAGTCGTCCACTTCCTGTGTAATATAGGGTCAGTCATCCACTCCCTGTGTAATGTAGGGTCAGTCATCCAATTCATGTGTTATGTAGGGTCAGTCATCCACTTCATGTGTTATGTAGGGTCAGTCATCCACTTCATGTGTTATGTAGGGTCAGTCAGCCACTTCCTGTGTCATGTAGGGTCAGTCATCCACTTCCCGTGTTATGTAGGGTCAGTCATCCACTTCCTGGGTTATGTAGGGTCAGTCATCCACTTCCTGTGTCATGTAGGGTCAGTCATCCACTTCCTGTGTCATGTAGGGTCAGTCATCCACTTCCTGTGTCATGTAGGGTCAGTCATCCACTTCCCGTGTTATGTAGGGTCAGTCATCCACTTCCTATGCCATTAGGGTCAGTCATCCACTTCCTGTGTCATATAGTGTCAGTCATCCACTTCCCGTGTTATGTAGGGTCAGTCATCCACTTCCTATGCCATTAGGGTCAGTCATCCACTGCCTGTGTCATGTAGGGTCAGTCATCCACTTCCTGTGTCATGTAGGGTCAGTCATCCACTTCCTGTGTAATGTAGGGTCAGTCAGCCACTTCCTGTGTCATGTAGGGTCAGTCATCCACTTCCTGTGTCATGTAGGGTCAGTCATCCAGTTCCTATGTCATGTAGGGTCAGTCATCCACTTCCGGTGTCATGTAGGGTCAGTCATCCACTTCCTGTGTCATGTAGGGTCAGTCATCCACTTCCTGTGGCATTAGGGTCAGTCATCCACTTCCTGTGTAATGTAGGGTCAGTCATCCACTTCCTGTGTCATGTAGGGTCAGTCATCCACTTCCTGTGTCATGTAGGGTCAGTCATCCACTTACTGTGTCATGTAGGGTCAGTCATCCACTTCCTGTGTCATGTAGGGTCAGTCATCCACTTCCTGTGTCATGTAGGGTCCCCACTTCTATGTCATGTAGGGTCAGTCATCCACTTCCTATGTCATGTAGGGTCAGTCATCCACTTCCTGTGGCATTAGGGTCAGTCATCCACTTCCTGTGTCATGTAGGGTCAGTCATCCACTTCCTGTGTCATGTAGGGTCAGTCATCCACTTCCTGTGTCATGTAGGGTCAGTCATCCACTTCCTGTGTCATGTAGGGTCAGTCATCCACTTCCTGTGTCATGTAGGGTCAGTCATCCACTTCCTATGTCATGTAGGGTCAGTCATCCACTTCCTATGTCATGTAGGGTCAGTCATCCACTTCCTTGGCATTAGGGTCAGTCATCCACTTCCGTGTCATGTAGGTCAGTCATCCACTTCCTGTGTAATTTAGGGTCAGTCATCCACTTCCTGTGTCATGTAGGGTCAGTCATCCACTTCCTGTGGCATTAGGGTCAGTCATCCACTTCCTGTGGCATTAGGGTCAGTCATCCACTTCCTGTGTCATGTAGGGTCAGTCATCCACTTCCTGTGGCATTAGGGTCAGTCATCCACTTCCTGTGGCATTAGGGTCAGTCATAAACTTCATGTGCCATTAGGGTCAGTCATCCACTTCCTATGTCATGTAGGGTCAGTCATCCACTTCATATGTCATGTAGGGTCAGTCATCCACTTCCTGTGGCATTAGGGTCAGTCATCCACTTCCTGTGGCATTAGGGTCAGTCATCCACTTCCTATGTCATTAGGGCTAGGTTTCCTCTTCACTAGACAATTCCATATATCATCATATTTCATAACATAATACATATAGTTTCTCTACATTTCAGCTTTAACATTACAATATAATTCCAAATGTGTAGTTTTCACATAGTCCTATCGTTTGATTGCATTTGATTGATATATATATATGCTAATAGCCTCATGGTAGATTAACTTTTGTTAAATGAGTTCTCTTGGAAAATAAAGTCTTTATTATTATTATTATTATTATTAGCATTATTATTATTGTGTATATGTATAGGATATAAGCCTAAAACGATCCAATATATAAAAGTATTATACTGTGTGAAGGGCGTAGCACCGAAGACAGTACCCATATTTTACATATTGGATCCGTTTGAGGCTTATATCGTACTTAAAACACACACTTATATAACAAGATCCTACTAATTAAAATTGTTAATTTCGTACATGTACGCGTAGGATTTAATATAATACTCTGGCCTTTTGACACCAGTCCAATATTAATAATAATGGACTGCAAGTACAAAGGTATGACGTCACGATAGTGTTTAATTAGACTAGTGTTAAGCATTCAGTTACTACACCATTATAGATATGCACCCACACGTATAACGTCAGTGTGTATTTTGATCATCGTAGTTCTAATATTCGTTATATTATCTATCGACGACTCCTATAACCTCTTAAAATATATAGAGCGGTTATTTGCATCATCCCTTATTGGTACTCGTATGCTAGTTGAGGTATGGAACAGCCACACTATAGTGTTTGATCTTACATCAGATAAGTTTAGCTAACTTTCTGATTGATGTTATCCATGTGTTCATAGTCAGTGATGTAATGGTCTTGTTGGCCAGGAACAGCCAAGTAGTGGAGTGCATACATATACTAGCTAAATGTCTTTGATAAACTTTGAGAATAACAATCGAATATGTGGTTAACACGCTGGACTTTGTAATCCAGGGATCGCAGGTTCGATCCCCCGTCTGACCCTAATACAAATAACAGTCTTTTAGATGATACTTTAAACCGAGGTCTAGTGTCGGTGCTGTACGTCGTGCAAGTAAAAACCAGAGGAGACTCTGGAAAGGGGTCTCTGTCTGTATCATTGCAATATCATCCAACAATCTAAAATGACTAATCTCTTCAGGAGGCGTCACTCATATGGGCAACCGGTAGCGACGATAAATAAACGTACACCACACACTTTGAGAATATTGCCAAATCGCAAAGATGCAATACCAAGGCAGTACATAGCAAACGACAACACGCATGTGCAATCACGAGAACGAACACATCACAAATTCGTAAGAATAAGCGAACTAAACCATCCCTTAACAGAACACTTCGTAATTCTTGGGAATTAACTGATTTGGGACACCTAAGTGATTCTAATCTTCTACGGCTATGCCAGGACATTGGCCTTAGTAATTATTTCGAATATCACTGTCTCTATTACATAAATTGGCACTTAGATTCGGCAGTATTATGAGCAAACAATACATAGAGACGGGTTTCTCTATTAATACAAGTATATCTTCCAAATTCAATTTCAACACAACGGGAACGCAATCTTAAAAAGCATCACCATGTTCAGTTTCATAGTACAGACGGATCTGTAGTCCAGTGGTTAACACGCTGGTCTGGTAATCCAGGGATCACAGGTTCGATCCACAAATCTGACACTAATAATATTAACAGTCTTTCAGATGGGACTTTAAACCGAGGTCTCGTGTCGGTGCTGTACAACGTGCACGTAAAAGAACCAAAGGAGACTCTGGAATGGGTCTTTGTATCATTGCACTATCCTCCAACAATCTAAAATGACTACCCGGGTGCTCGTCTGTGCCTCAAATACTGCTCAGTGGGTACCCGTGATCTTCCTCCACCAATAATGGCTGGAGTGTCAAACAACTGTTATAGTACATGCTGTTCATCCAGGAGGCATCGCTCATATGTGTAACCGGTAGCGACGATAAAGAACCGTAAAACACACACGTTTCATAGTAGAACATAATTCAAACTTTCAATAATAATGGATATGTTCGTATATTGTTGACAGACGTAGAGCAATGCTGCATTTGTTCGATCCCCCGTCTGACCCTAATAAAATTAACAGTCTTTCAGATGGGACGTTAAACCGAGGTCTCATGTCGGTGCTTTACACCGTGCAAGTAAAAGAACCAGAGGAGACTCTGGAATGGGTCTTTGTCTGTATCATTGCACTATCCTCCAACATTCTAAAATGACTAATCTCTTCAGGAGGCGTGGCTCATATGTGCAACCGGTAGCGACGATAAATAAACGTAAAAACACACACAATGCTGCATTTGGCATGATCATGTATGCACCCACTGAACACGTACAGCTAATTACGACTAGTCAGACGACTCAACAGCATAATCTGTCAATCACTGATTGGTTGACGAATATACGTTAATTAGATTAGTAAATCTATTGATATTTGGGTGTGTGTGTGTGTTACGTTTTACGTCTCTCAGGTGGGACTTTAAACCGAGGTCTCGTATCGGTGCTTTACAACGTGTACGTCAAAGACCCAAAGGAGACTCTGGAATGGGTCTCTGTCTGTATCATAGCACTATCCTCCAAAAATCTAAAACCTCTTCAGGAGGCGTCGCTCATACGGGCAACCGGTAGTGACGATAAATACACGTAAAACACAGCCAGTCCGTACCGCAAATGTCATATTTGGATCAAGAGTGACATATCTATAAGCGTCTAGAGACAATTAGATTGCCATCGTTCCTCATATTGTTATTAGGTTCATTGGCCCTTTCAACTAGCGTATCAGACTCACACAAATCAAGAGTTTGAGTCAATAAAGCCATATGTTTGCAAATAAAGAACTGGGAAACTATCGAACGTCTACTGGGAATTCTGCTATGCTTTTAGCCGATTATACAGACGATAATGTCGCATGGCAAGCATAATTCATACAATTCATGAGGAACGCGTGTGGTCAATTTATTATTCTAACACGACCCAGCTAATAACATACATACTTGTAGAGTAAAATCTACCTCGGGTTATTCTGCGATATACCTACCTTGAACTATGCTGCGCGCGCACCGTGTTTTGGCTATTTCATTTATACAATGCATGTATAGTTTTATGAATGAAAGTCACGTGATGTTTGTAAATACTACCGTGGGAATTCGCGGAAGTGAGCTATTTTTAGAATCAGATAATCTCGTGTCCGTCTTGTTTTTCTGTTAAGTAACGTTTCAGTTACTATTCTGTACAGTTTTATTTAACAAAATAAATAAAATTATTGATCAGTTACAACTTTTGTTCATTTATGCACTAAATTGATATTTTCCATAAAAAATAACGTCATCACCCTCTACGCGGGAGGAAATTTCGAAAGTCAAATACAGCGGAGTAGCACGGCGTTTGAAGAAAATACTCCCTTAATTCTCGTCTAAAATTATTAGAAGTAAGTCGTGTTAGAATCGAAATAATAAGTATCAACAGTGGTATATCGCAGAATAACCCGAGTTTGAAGTTCTTATGCGTAGAAATATACCACGAAGGCCGAACCACGGTTGATACTTATTATTTCTTAATTAAATTACCTAATCCATGACTAATCACTGAACTGGAGTAGAACAAGCGCATATATTATGCCAATAAATCTAAATATAGATTAATGGTACATTGCATTATAGTAACTTTAAAATACGTTTGTTTTTGGAATCGGACATACTCAATCTGACCACAGGAAATTGTATACATACGCCACAAAAGGTCTTGTACCTCTATCGTAATCAAGATGTTGTGAGTTCGCACCTCGCCATAACCACTGTTGTGATGTCCTTAGATAAGATTAAATCCTCATTGCCTCTCTCTCTCTCTTTCTCTCTATATCTCTCTCTCTCTATCTCTCTCGCTCTCTCTCTCTCTCTCTATCTCTCTATTTCTCTCTATATATATATCTCTATATCACTCTCTCTATCTCTCTCTCTCTATTTCTCTCTCTATATATATCTCTATATCTCTCTCTTTCTCTCTCTCTCTCTCTCTCTCTCTTCTCTCTCTCTCTCTCTCTCTCTATCTCTCTCTCCTCTCTTCTCTCTCTCTCTCTCTTTCTCTATCCCCCCTCTCTCTCTCTCTATCTCTCTTTCTCTCTCTCCCCCTCTCTCTCTCTCTCTATCCTCCATGGCGATGGATTCCATCAAATATGAGGACGCAAGCGCGATTAAACTAATGCTATAAGAACGTGTTCTCAATCGAGCTAAATTTCAGTTGTATATAAATACATCTAAACTTCCAAGTAAAATAGTGCACATCATATAGATTGGGAAGCTAAGATACAGAACGTGGATTCGGCTTACTTCCGATAAGGATCTACGACTTAAATATACTGTACTGGAGTTAGCGTAACTGTACGAGAGTTAGCGCAACTGTTCGAGAGTTACCGTAACAATACGGGAGTTAGCGTAACTGTTCGAGCGTTACCGTAACAATACGGGAGTTAGCGTTCTGTACGGAGTCAATGTTACTGTATGGGAGTTAGCGTAACTGTTCGAGAGTTACCGTATCTATACGGGAGTTAGCGTAGCTGTTCGAGAGTTACCGTAACAATACGGGAGTTAGCGTTCTGTACAGAGTTAATGTTACTGTATGGGAGTTAGCGTAACTGTTCGAGAGTTACCGTAACAATACGGGAGTTAGCGTTCTGTACGGAGTTAATGTTACTGTATGGGAGTTAGCGTAACTGTACGACCGTTACCGTAACTGTACGAGAGTTACCGTAACTGTACGGAGTTAACGTTACTGTACGGAGTTAATGTTACTGTACGGAGTTAGTATAACTGTACGGGAGTTAGCGTAGCTGTACGGGAGTTAGCGTAACTGTACGAGAGTTAATGTTACTGTATGGGAGTTAGCGTAACTGTACGAGAGTTACCGTAACTGTACAAGAGTTACCGTAACTGTACGGAGTTAACGTTGCTGTATGGAGTTAATGTTACTGTACGGAGTTAACGTTAATGTACGGGAGTTAGCGTAACTGTACAGGAGTTAGTGTTACTGTACGGAGTTAGTATAACTGTACGGGAGTTAGCGTAGCTGTACGGGAGTTAGCGTAACTGTACGAGAGTTAACGTAACCGTACGGGAGTTAGCGTATCTGTACGGTAGATGTCATGGAACCATGTTGTCAGGATTCATAGTATATTCTATGAGATTTCTTTACAGTGCACGTGCATATATTCCGGGTTCAACATGTAGAACGTGTGTTCTGTATGTAGAACGTGCAGAAAACACGCTAAAGGTTTATATATAATGTGGAGCAACGAACAGACAGCTATATAACATATATTGATCAATTATTGGCACATTGAATTATTACACACTTATATAAATTCTTTGATATTATTAAATTTTTATTGTTATTATTGTTTTATTATTATCAGTTCGTTATCTCCCTGCACTGTACTCTACTATATTGGCAACGTCGCTCTATTGCAATAAGGGTGACGTCATCAGTTCGTTATCTCCCTGCACTGTACTCTACTATATTGGCAACGTCGCTCTATTGCAATAAGGGTGACGTCATCAGTTCGTTATCTCCCTGCACTGTACTCTACTATATTGGCAACGTCGCTCTATTGCAATAAGGGTGACGTCATCAGTTCGTTATCTCCCTGCACTGTACTCTACTATATTGGCAACGTCGCTCTATTGCAATAAGGGTGACGTCATCAGTTCGTTATCTCCCTGCACTGTACTCTACTATATTGGCAACGTCGCTCTATTGCAATAAGGGTGACGTCATCAGTTCGTTATCTCCCTGCACTGTACTCTACTATATTGGCAACGTCGCTCTATTGCAATAAGGGTGACGTCATCAGTTCGTTATCTCCCTGCACTGTACTCTACTATATTGGCAACGTCGCTCTATTGCAATAAGGGTGACGTCATCAGTTCGTTATCTCCCTGCACTGTACTCTACTATATTGGCAACGTCGCTCTATTGCAATAAGGGTGACGTCATCAGTTCGTTATCTCCCTGCACTGTACTCTACTATATTGGCAACGTCGCTCTATTGCAATAAGGGTGACGTCATCAGTTCGTTATCTCCCTGCACTGTACTCTACTATATTGGCAACGTCGCTCTATTGCAATAAGGGTGACGTCATCAGTTCGTTATCTCCCTGCACTGTACTCTACTATATTGGCAACGTCGCTCTATTGCAATAAGGGTGACGTCATCAGTTCGTTATCTCCCTGCACTGTACTCTACTATATTGGCAACGTCGCTCTATTGCAATAAGGGTGACGTCATCAGTTCGTTATCTCCCTGCACTGTACTCTACTATATTGGCAACGTCGCTCTATTGCAATAAGGGTGACGTCATCAGTTCGTTATCTCCCTGCACTGTACTCTACTATATTGGCAACGTCGCTCTATTGCAATAAGGGTGACGTCATCAGTTCGTTATCTCCCTGCACTGTACTCTACTATATTGGCAACGTCGCTCTATTGCAATAAGGGTGACGTCATCAGTTCGTTATCTCCCTGCACTGTACTCTACTATATTGGCAACGTCGCTCTATTGCAATAAGGGTGACGTCATCAGTTCGTTATCTCCCTGCACTGTACTCTACTATATTGGCAACGTCGCTCTATTGCAATAAGGGTGACGTCATCAGTTCGTTATCTCCCTGCACTGTACTCTACTATATTGGCAACGTCGCTCTATTGCAATAAGGGTGACGTCATCAGTTCGTTATCTCCCTGCACTGTACTCTACTATATTGGCAACGTCGCTCTATTGCAATAAGGGTGACGTCATCAGTTCGTTATCTCCCTGCACTGTACTCTACTATATTGGCAACGTCGCTCTATTGCAATAAGGGTGACGTCATCAGTTCGTTATCTCCCTGCACTGTACTCTACTATATTGGCAACGTCGCTCTATTGCAATAAGGGTGACGTCATCAGTTCGTTATCTCCCTGCACTGTACTCTACTATATTGGCAACGTCGCTCTATTGCAATAAGGGTGACGTCATCAGTTCGTTATCTCCCTGCACTGTACTCTACTATATTGGCAACGTCGCTCTATTGCAATAAGGGTGACGTCATCAGTTCGTTATCTCCCTGCACTGTACTCTACTATATTGGCAACGTCGCTCTATTGCAATAAGGGTGACGTCATCAGTTCGTTATCTTACTTTATTTATTGTTATATAGATTTATTGTCAACTAATTGTCTCATTCCCCTTTTTCTACTCTACTAGCCAATTCCATATAGCATCATATTCCATAACATATTACATATAGTTTCTCTACTGTTCAGCGATAACATTACTATATAATTCCAATATGCAGTTTTCACTTGTAGTCCTATCTTTTGATTGCATTGGATTTGTATATATGTTTATGGCTTCATGGTAGATTAACTTTTGAATTATCTCGTAAAATAAAGTATTTATTATTATTATTATTTTATTATTATTTTATTACTATTATTATTATTATTATTCTGACAAATGTACCGTTGAAGCCGATATATTCACAGTTAAATACAAAAGCCTTACTTAGTCTGGACATTATTTCTGAAGCACTTTATTACATATTAAGTAATTGTCTTTTTATTATAATAATGTGTTCATAACCTGACTGTGAATAACGAGCTAACATGCGCAAAGGCATCAAAACGACACAATAATATTATAAAGTACGTCTTCTGTGTGTATGCTGACAATGGACGTGTGTGTTTTACGTTTATTTATCGTCGCTACCGGTTGCCCATATGAGCGACGCCTCCTGGAGAGATTAATCATTTTAGTACCCGGGTAGTCATTTTAGATTTTTGGAGGATAGTGCAATGATACAGACAGAGACCCATTCCAGAGTCTCCTCTGGTTCTTTTACGTGCACGATGTAAAGCACCGACACGAGACCTCGGTTTAACGTCCCATCTGAAAGACAGTTACTTTTATTAGGGTCAGACGGGGGATCGAACCTGCGATACCTGGATTACCAATCCAGCGTGTTACCACTGGACTACAGATCCGTCTGTTGACAATGGACGCTACACCGAAACTCGCCTTTAATGGATTGCATAATATAACGATTGTGTGAGACAACATTGCTAGCAGTAAGAGACAATGTTCTGGCGATCGTTGTATAGTACGTTAACAATGGATTATTCATTTATTTTGTACTGGGACATGTTCGCATTGCTTTTCTATTTCCCCGTCAACAACAGGCAAGGTTCACCACAATAAGTTCTCTAGGCATTTCATGTAACATCGGAAATTGGCTTTTTTTCTTCAATACAAGCTTGTGAAAAAAGGGATAAATCTAGGACAATGTGTGATTGATCATTATAATTTAAAAAGGGGAAATGAATAGATGGGTTTAGAGAATTGTTGCGATGGACTTACGTGGTCACAGATGCTATCCCGTGTGGCTGTATTCACCTGATTGTATCTCTCAATGCCTGTCTCTATTGCTCTCCTGGCATGATGAGCCTGGTTACCATTTGGCAATTATTATCATCCGCTATAATGGTATTTCCAGCGGAGATGGCTCAATCATTGTGCCATAATCCCGCGACATTTGATACGGTGACATAATAACTACATAACATCGCCCGTGCTAAGAGTGATTATGGTCGCTAGGTCTGATGACATGTCTGTAATAACACGTAAATAGATGACATGTAAAGATACACATTGATAAATAATTGTGGGTTGATCAATTATAGATGCGCTTGCTTATTTTATCATGCATAATATTGTACAAGTTCAAAGGAAATCCATCACTAAAATCGATGATACTCGTAACATACAAAGGGAATACATCACCAAATTCATGACAATCGTAAACTACAAAGGAAAGCCATCACCAAATCCATGATAATCGTACACTACAAAGGAAAGCCATCACCAAATTCATGACAATCGTAAACTACAAAGGAAAGCCATCACCAAATTCATGATAATCGTAAACTACAAAGGAAAGCCATCACCAAATTCATTATAATCGTAAACTACAAAGTTCACTAATATCTTCAAAATTTGTTTGCAAATGACGTCATGTTGTCAGTAGCAGGTACTTGGATTATATGGTTGCCGCTAAAACTTCAAACACAAAAAGAAGCAAAAACAGATCAATATTCATCTTTTATTTCGAAGTCTCATACATGTGTACCCTAAAACGCCCTTACACAGTGATAGATAGATGCAAAGAAATATTTATTTATTTTTGTATCGCGAGAAATCTAATGCTTGGCTTTACAGGGTCACGTGTCAAGCATGTGCCAATAACGGAACACACATTTCCCTTACATGTAATTTGATTGGTGTCCGAAACGTAGGTTCTTTTTTTGTCGCCATCTTAAATTCACATGTGATTGAAATTGGTGTTTTTATTTTAAAAGATGTTATGCAATCTGAGTTTAGTCAAACGTATTAACTCTTTCACCGCCAATGTCGCATAAAAGCGACTTTGCAAAAAAAATCAGAGAACCTGATCAGACAGAACAGAACGCGCAGTCTGATCAGACTGTATGATGAGTGCTCTTCAGACAGTGGAGCTGAAGCACCTACCCGAATAGCAAACAACACAGATCCTGATCTGGATCTATGTTGTTTGCACATGCTCTGAATTTATTCGACGCTGAAAGAGTTAAATGCAAGAATGATCACTTTACATATCAATATTATTTCATCTGCTAAACAAGAGACCGACTAGAAGTTATTCACATTCAAACCTTGGGTGACCGAATACCGGTACGTCCATGGTACATGAATATGAATAGAGTCATGTCACATGACTTATAAAAACCATTCAACATCACTTGATCACTTGTCACAGTCTCCTCTGGTTCTTTTACGTGCACGGTGTAAATCACCGACACGAGACCTCGGTTTAACGTCCCATCTGAAAGACTGTTAATTTTATTAGGGTCAGACGGGGAATCGAACCTGCGATCCCTGGATTACCAGTCCAACGTGTTACCACTGCACTACATATCCGTCAAATAACTTCCTAATTTTCATATTTATATATCTCTCAATGCAATCAGCTTGCCGACGTGTTGCCATTGAATTTATACAGTGTTTTCATTTCCAGCTAAAAGTCGTTTCACCATAGACCCGGACACATCTGAAGTAACGATCGTAAAGCAGCTGGACAGAGAAGCATCAGGGGAGGGCAACGGTCTATCGGACAACATTTCCGGTGTCCAACCGTTAAAGATAATTTGTGAAGTGAAAATTGATGGGGTTATACGTACATCAGAGAGGCACCGAATTAACATCAGTATTCTTGATGTAAATGACAACCCACCAAGATTCCATTACCACAATGATTCACAACATATTACAAAAGACGTGGAAATACAGACAGATACAGCGCAGCAGGTTTGTAGATAAAACAAATAGTTACTGGGTGATTAGGGTACAAGTAAGTAAGTGAGTGAGTGAGTGAGTGAGTGAATGAGTGAGTGAGTGAGTGAGGAGTGAGTTCGTCTGTTGAGTGAATGAGTGAGTGAGTGTGTTGAGTCACTCAACTTGAGTGAATGAGTGAGTGAGTGTGTTGAGTGAGTGAGTGAGTGAGTGAGGAGTGAGTGAGTGAGTGAGTGAGCAGTGAGTGTGTTGAGTGAGTGAATAAATGGGAGTGAATGAGGAGTGAATGAGTGAGAGAGTGAATGTGTGAGTGAGTGAGAAGTGAGTGAGTGAGTGAGTGAGTGAGTGAGGAGTGAGTTCGTCTGTTGAGTGAATGAGTGAGTGAGTGAGTGTGTTGAGTCACTCAACTTGAGTGAGTTAGTGAGTGTGTTGAGTGAGTGAGTGAGGAGTGAGTGAGTGAGTGAGTGAGTGAGTGAGCAGTGAGTGTGTTGAGTGAGTGAATAAGTGGGAGTGAATGAGGAGTGAATGAGCGAGAGAGTGAATGTGTGAGTGAGTGAGAAGTGAGTGAGTGAGTGAGTGAGTGTGTGAGTGAGTGAGTGAGTGAGTGAGTGAGTGAGTGAGTGAGTGAGTGAGTGTGAGTGAGTAAATATTTTATTATAGCGACATGCATACATATATGTATATGTTTGTACCGTTATGCCATGTCTAATAGAGAGTTCTAAGCGAGATTTACGGTAACGCGAGTTGAGAAAAGAGTGTTGGTATTGATCTAAGCAATGTGTGTCCCGGAAGTATGCGTTACCGGACATCATGCTTCCCGGAAGTATGCTTTGTCGGATATCGTGTAGACTGAGCTGATGAGCGTTCTATGATCTAGATTAATACATCTATGTCATCTGGAATCAAGCGAATCAAATGAGATTTCACTGTTACTATTCATCAGTAAGTATTTTTCCAAATATACAACCTAACGGTCATTTCCTTTATGAGTTACCAATCTTACATTGAAGGTTACGTTTGAACAACAGTAATAAGCTGCAGCATGTGGTCCGGACCCGTATCTCGAGCAAGAATTTGGCATATACTGTAGTCTTAATTCCTTACATATACAGTCTACATCCGCTATGTCAAAGTCGGCTATGTCGAATTCTCCGGTTATCTCGAAGTCGGATCAACGTCCGTTTCAGACACTATCATTTTACATATAACTGGATCTGTTTATATCGACTTTCGTTAAGTCAAACTTCGGTTATGTCGCAGTATTTTGTTCGGTCCGACGGGGAATTCGACATAACGGATATATACTATAGTTAGTTCTATTGCCGGATCCGTTTCAAAATGTAATGATATAGAACAGAGATCAATCAATCAGCCTCCGTCCGTCTTATGAGACGATGGATTGCGCTCTTGTTGAGGAACATCTTCTGCGGTGACTGAGTAGGCCTATTCTTGAGTGGCAGTCTCTGTTGCAGTCATCGCAGGTGAAGATCGAGTCATCCAGTGTGGTTGATGCCATGCGCTTCTGTCGTTTCTGCTCACGAAGCGTAGTTCGCTCAGCCTCGGCTCGTCTGACCCCAGCTTTCACAACGTGTCTCCATGATGACCGGTTTGATGCTGTGTCCTCCCAAGATTCTATGTTGATTTGCGCTGAACGCAGGTCCCTCTTACAAGCGTCCCTGTATCTTAGGTGGGGGCGACCAGTTGGACGTGATCATTGTTAATGTTGACCGTATAGTAGATCTTTGGGGATGCGTCCTTTATCCATGCGTCGGACATGACCTAGCCAGCGCAGGCGGCGTTCACTGAGCATTGCATAGATGGTTGTTGAACTCGCTCTGCTGAGGACCTCTGTATTGGTGACCCTATCGTCCCAAGTGATTCCCAAGATCCTGCGAAGGCACCTCATATGGTATGAGTTCAGCTTTGTCTCTTGTCTGGCATATGTCGTCCATGACTCACTGCCGTAGAGGAGCGTGCTGAGTATGCAGGCCTGGTAGACCTTCAACTTGGTGTTCAGCGTTAGGTTTCTGTCCTCCCAGACTCTCTTGGTGAGTTTTGACATGGCGGTGGCTGCTTTCCCAATCCGTGCATTGATCTCAGCATCGAGGACAGGTTGTTGGATATCAGTGATCCTAGATATCTGAAGTTGTCGACCATGGCGAGTGTAGAGCCGTTAATGGCTATGGGAGCTGGATCTGCAACGTCCTGGGTCATGACCTCTGTTTTCTTTATGCTGATGGTTAGGGCAAACTCACGGCATGCATTGGAGAACTGATCCATGAGGCGCTGGAGGCCATCGTGTGTGTGGCTTGCGAGGGCTGCATCGTCAGCGAACAGCATCTCCCTGAGTAGGACACGAGTTGTTTTGGTTTTGGCACGCAAGCGGGCCAAGTTGTATAGCTTGCCATCGTGTCGGGTGTGGATGTAGACACCGTCAGATGAGGATTGGAAGGCATGTCAGGAGGAGTGAGAAGAGGATGCCGAAGAGCGTATGTGCGAGGACGCAGCCTTGCTTGACTCCGCTGAGGATGGGAAAAGGCCTGGAAATGTCGCCGTCGAAGCTGACGGTGCTCTTCATGTCTTTGTGGAACGACGTGATCATGCTTAGCAATTTTGGTGGACAGCCAATCTTGTGTAGCAGTTTGAAAAGTCCACAGCGACTGACCAGATCGAATGCCTTTGTTAGGTCCACGAATGCGAGGTACAGTGGTTGTTGTTGCTCCCTACACTTTTCCTGGAGTTGCCTCACTGAACAGATCATGTCAACGGTGGATCGGCCAGATCGGAAACCACACTGGGATTCTGGGTATATGCGCTCTGCTACCACCTGCAGTCTTGCGAGAATAACCCGAGCAAATACTTTGCCAACAATGCTGAGTAGGGATATGCCGCGATAGTTGTTGCAGTCGCTTCTGTCACCCTTATTCTTGAAGAGTGTGACTATCTTTGCATCGCGCATGTCTTGTGGCACTTCACCTTCCTTCCAGCATAGACAGAGAAGTTCATGGAGAAGTGGTAGTAGAGCTGGCTTCCCTTGTTTAATCAGCTCAGGGGGTATGGTATCAGTTCCTGCTGCTTTTCCGCTGGTGAGGGCTTTGATGGCTTTTTCAAGTTCAGTCATGGTTGGCTCGCTGTCGAGCTCCTCAAGTACGGGAAGTGTCGGGATGCTGTTGAGGGCCTCCTCGGAGACTGTGTTCTCTGTGGAGTACAGTTCACGGTAATGCTCTACCCATCTCTCCATCTGCTTGCTTCGGTCGGTGATTACCTCGCCTGACTTGGTTTTGAGTGGAGCCGTTTTCTTCACATTGGGACCAGTGGCCTGTTTGATGCCTTCGTACATGGACTTTTTGTTGCCGGAGGAGGAAGCATGCTCTATGGTGGAGCATAGCTGGAGTATAGCTGGAGCCAATAGTCGTTGGCACATTTCCTGGCTGTCTTCTGGCAGTCACTCCTGGATTTCCTGAGTGATTCCAAGTTTTGCTGGGTTGGCGCTTTCTTCCAGTTGATACGGGTCCTTATATCTATCCCTAGCGGCTAGAGATATGGACCAGAGATACGGGTCCTTATATTTAACCCTAGCGGCTAGAGATATGGACCAGAATATCTTGCAGTTGTCAATGCACAAAGAAATAACATGACAAATCACGAACTGACATCATTCATTGGGCACTCAAATATTTAATAGTTGAATACAATCAACAAACACAATGTACAGTATATACACCTTCGGAAAATAAAATACATGCCAAATGAACGTATGTAATAACTCATTGTTGGACAGTTTCAATAATCGGAATTGAAAGAGACTCAGTTGAAATCGAATCGAGAGAAACAGGCGTCCATTTTTTAAAATTCTTTTTACAGAAAACTTAACAACCACGATCACATGCATCATATTATAATATAATAAATAAATAAATTGTGGAATAGTGCATTGTACATATATTATATGTACAATGCACTATTCCACAATTTGAGCATGTTGAACATTTTGAACTAATATGACATGACCAACTGGAACGCCATTGGTCAATAGTATACACTCCGTTAAAGTGACATTGCATTGCAAAAAGCCAAAACAATGCATTTGTTAACGTATAAATACATTGCTACTACAAATTCTTCCGAATACATTCGAACACTAACATTGAATCAATAAACAGTGTTTTTGTGGTCTACAAACTTTCACAAGTGAAAGTAGGATTTCATATAACGGTCACCCACGCTCCTGTGTTGACGTTTGTTTGTCATTGGAGTCAATACGTAACGCGTGATACTGTCGTCTAGAGATAATTCAACTAAGATTAGTCTACAACTAAATATGCATAGGCACAAATGTGAGATATAACGGTAAATATGTACAATAAATCGTGTTATTCGTGATACACGAGTTGTATTACGCATGGGTATCTACACTATTTACATTATTTTGTTATGTCAACAAACTTCGTTTACGACGTTTGTTTATTAGTTGAAATACTGAGGCAAATATTTGAAAAAAATATACCATATAATAGGAAATTACATTCTGTATTTGTGTTTTCACTGATGTAGTGTCGCTTTAAGATAGCGAATCTTACACATTCTTCATATATTCATTTCTATAGTGTTGGTAATACTAACGCTGCGTGTATATGATAGATAGATAAATGTCTATTAACGTCTCATTGTTGTACAAGCATACACAACATATTGAAACAGTAGTATTAAAACAATGTACAAAACCACCCATGTTTGAGTTATAAGAGACAATCTAAGATATAATAAAACAGCATCTAAAAACTTACTTTCAATTCAATTTAAAGAAATACAGATTTATAAAACAGTAAAAGTATACATCACAGGTTAAAATGTTGCATTTACATATATGTATACAAAAGTTAATCGTAATAGTATTATAAAGCTGTTTGATTTCTATATACATGATTCAGGTTTTATATAAAATATTACGTCTTTCCATTAAAATACTATTGCAGGTTTTGGCACATAATTTAGCAATATATGTATCAGACATTAAATAAGCAAACTGTTGAGAGAAACTAAGAGTGTTGAATGATGTATTAATAGTGTGTTTTACGTTTATTTATCGTCGCTACCGGTTGCCCATATGAACGACACCTCTTGAAGAGATTAGTCATTTTAGATGTTGGAGGATAGTGCATGATACAGAGAGAGACCCATTCCAGAGTCTTCTCTGGTTCTTTTACGTGCACGGTGTAAAGCACCGACACGAGACCTCAGCGTAACGTCCCATCTGAAAGACTGTTAATTTTTATTAGGATCAGACGGGGGATCGATCTAACCTGCGATCCCTGATTACCAGTCCAGCGTGTTACCACTGGACTACAGATCCGTCTGTGTGTGTATTAATAGGATGCGCATCAGTTCTTATATAACTATACGAGAGTTAAAGTAACCTTGCGGGGGTTAACGTAACTGTACGAGAGTCTGATCTATCTGATATAATCGAGACAGCATTAATTTATTACACTGTGTAATAAACTAATGTCATCCACATAATTGTCCATGTAATCGTTATATGGAGATGCGTGGTGATTTATATGTGTGGTGCTTTTTATGGAGATGTGCGGTGCTTTATATGTGCGGTGCTTTATATGTGTGGTGCTTTTTATGTGCGGTGCTTTATATGTGTGGTGCTTTTTATGGAGATGTGCGGTGCTTTATATGTGCGGTGATTTATATGTGTGGTGCTTTATATGTGTGGTGATTTATATGTGCGGTGATTTATATGTGCGGTGCTTTATATGTGTGGTGCTTTTTATGGAGATGTGCGGTGCTTTATATGTGCGGTGATTTATATGTGCGGTGATTTATATGTGTGGTGCTTTATATGTGTGGTGATTTATATGTGCGGTGATTTATATGTGCGGTGATTTATATGTGTGGTGCTTTATATGTGTGGTGATTTATATGTGCGGTGATTTATATGTGCGGTGCTTTATATGTGTGGTGCTTTTTATGGAGATGTGCGGTGCTTTATATGTGCGGTGATTTATATGTGCGGTGATTTATATGTGTGGTGCTTTATATGTGTGGTGCTTTATATGTGCGGTGATTTATATGTGTGGTGCTTTATATGTGTGGTGATTTATATGTGCGGTGATTTATATGTGCGGTGCTTTATATGTGTGGTGATTTATATGTGCGGTGCTTTATATGTGTGGTGCTTTTTATGTGTGGTGCTTTTTATGTGTGGTGCTTTATATGTGTGGTGCTTTATATGGAGATGCGTGGTGCTTTATATGTGTGGTGCTTTATATGTGTGGTGCTTTATATGTGTGGTGATTTATATGTGCGGTGATTTATATGTGCGGTGCTTTATATGTGTGGTGCTTTTTATGGAGATGTGCGGTGCTTTATATGTGCGGTGATTTATATGTGCGGTGATTTATATGTGTGGTGCTTTATATGTGTGGTGCTTTATATGTGCGGTGATTTATATGTGTGGTGCTTTATATGTGTGGTGATTTATATGTGCGGTGATTTATATGTGCGGTGATTTATATGTGTGGTGCTTTATATGTGTGGTGATTTATATGTGCGGTGATTTATATGTGCGGTGCTTTATATGTGTGGTGCTTTTTATGGAGATGTGCGGTGCTTTATATGTGCGGTGATTTATATGTGCGGTGATTTATATGTGTGGTGCTTTATATGTGTGGTGCTTTATATGTGCGGTGATTTATATGTGTGGTGCTTTATATGTGTGGTGATTTATATGTGCGGTGATTTATATGTGCGGTGCTTTATATGTGTGGTGCTTTTTATGTGTGGTGCTTTATATGTGTGGTGCTTTATATGGAGATGCGTGGTGCTTTATATGTGTGGTGCTTTATATGTGTGGTGCTTTTTATGTGTGGTGCTTTATATGTGTGGTGCTTTATATGGAGATGCGTGGTGATTTATATGTGCGGTGCTTTATATGGAGATGCGTGGTGATTTATATGTGCGGTGCTTTATATGGAGATGCGTGGTGCTTTATATGTGTGGTGCTTTATATGGAGATGCGTGGTGATTTATATGTGCGGTGATTTATATGTGTGGTGCTTTATATGTGTGGTGATTTATATGTGCGGTGCTTTATATGGAGATGCGTGGTGATTTATATGTGCGGTGCTTTATATGGAGATGCGTGGTGCTTTATATGTGTGGTGCTTTATATGGAGATGCGTGGTGATTTATATGTGCGGTGCTTTATATGGAGATGCGTGGTGATTTATATGTGCGGTGCTTTATATGGAGATGCGTGGTGCTTTATATGTGTGGTGCTTTATATGGAGATGCGTGGTGATTTATATGTGTGGTGCTTTTTATGGAGATGCGTGGTGATTTATATGTGTGGTGCTTTTTATGGAGATGTGCGGTGCTTTATTCTAATTACCACAGTGGCAGTGCATATGGTGCTTATATAACATCTTAATGCTTGAGCTTTACTATGTAATTATCGTTCTTCTACCAACGACCATTCAATCCAACTATTGTATAGTGACAATGTGAGAATAGAGATCAGACCATTTAGTCATTATATACATTATTGAGAATGCGGGCGTGATTACTAGGTACTATTTATAGCACAGAATGCGGACGAGAGTATGCACTATTTATAATGCAGAATGCCGACGAGATTAGGCACTATTTATAATGAAGATTTCCGACGAGATTAGACACTATTTATAGCACAGAATGCGGACGAGATTATGCACTATTGATAATGAAGAATTCCGACGAGATTAGACACTATTTATAGCACAGAATGCGGACGAGATTATGTACAATTGATCACACAGAATGCCGACGAGATTAGGCACTATTGATAACACGGAATGCCGACGAGATTAGGCACTATTGATAATACAGAATGCCGACGAGATTAGGTACTATTTATAATGCAGATTGCCGACGAGATTAGGCACTATATAATGCAGATTGCCGACGATATTAGGCACTATTGATAACACAGAATGCCGACGAGATTAGGCACGATTGATAATGCAGAATGCCGACGAGATTAGGCACGATTGATAATGCAGAATGCCGACGATATTAGGCACTATTGATAATGCAGATTGCCGACGATATTAGGCACTATTGATAATGCAGAATGCCGACGAGATTAGGCACGATTGATAATGCAGAATGCCGACGAGGTTAGGCACGATTGATAATGCAGATTGCCGACGAGATTAGGCACTATTGATAATGCATATTGCCGACGAGATTATGTACTATTGATAATGCAGAATGCCGACGAGATTAGGCACGATTGATAATGCAGAATGCCGACGAGGTTAGGCACGATTGATAATGCAGATTGCCGACGAGATTAGGCACTATTGATAATGCAGATTGCCGACGAGATTATGTACTATTGATAATGCATATTGCGGACGAGTTTATGTACTATTGATAATGCAGAATGCGGACGAGATTAGGCACTATTGATAATGCATATTGCAGACAAGTTTATGTACTATTGATAATGCAGAATGCGGACGAGATTAGGCACTATTTATAACATGCAAGCAGACTACACATGCAAGAAGACTACACATGCAAGCAGACTACACATGCAAGCAGACTGCACATGCAAGCAGACTACACATGCAAACAGACTGCACATGCAAGAAGACTACACATGCAAGCAGACTGCACATGCAAGAAGACTACACATGCTAGCAGATTGCGGTGTACATAATAAATAAGAATTTGCAAACATCAACTTTGCCTGAAGCTTGGAAATTTGCAAAAGTCAAACCATTATTCAAAAGTGGAAAAACCAATGACGTCAATAACTATAGACCTATTTCAATTTTACCATCTTTGTCGAAACTTTTTGAAAGACACGTGCATAAATCGCTGCAGACTTTTTTGGATAACTTCAATTTACTTCACAAAACACAAAGTGGTTTCAGAACTGGCCACTCAACTGAATCAGCTTTACTTTATATGATAGATAAATGGATTCGAGCACTGAATGAGGGAAAATTGATTGTAATTGTAATGGTCTATTTTCGAAAAGCTTTTGATCTTGTCGATCATACTGTTTTGTTAAAGAAATTATCATCATACAAATGTAGCAATAATACTTTGAAGCTTTTTCAATCATATCTTTGTGATAGAAAGCAAACTGTTTCTATAAATGACGTTTTATCTGAAAATAGAACTGTTAATTGTGGAGTCCCGCAGGGCTCAATATTAGGACCTCTTTTATTCTTACTTTTTATCAATGACTTACCACTAATGTTTTCAAATAAAATTACCGGTAGCCATTTATATGCAGATTATACTACATTATATGATATCCATAATAAGAAAGAAGTGTTAGAAACAAGATTACAACAAGCTTTGGAAGACTTGAAATACTGGTGTTTCCAAAATGGAATGAAGATTAATACAGACAAAACGAATGTTCTATTTATGATGACAGCCCAGCGAAAATGTGCTTTTCCTAATCCTACACTCTCTCTTAAATATGAAAATATATTATTGAAAACCAGCAAATCAGAGAAGTTGCTTGGAGTACACATTCAGGATTCATTAAAATGGGACTCACATATCAAATATATTGTGAAAAAGATTTCAACTAACATTTGGCTATTGGGTAAAATACGGTATATTGTGAATCTGAACTACAGAATACTTTATTACAAGGCATATATCCAACCACATTTTGATTATTGTTGTATCATATGGGGAAACACCACACAACAAAATATTAACACACTATTAAGATTGCAGAGACGAGCTTGTAAATTCATTCTGGGCCAAGATTATATTTCTTTGCGTGAATCAATGTCTGAAATTAATATAATGACTTTTGACCAACGGATTATTTTTCAAAAAGCAGTAACAATGTACAAAATTATGAACAATCTTGTACCGAATTATTTGAATGAACATTTTCAATTAAGACATTGCAATCCAGTTACTTCAGATATGACATTGAGAAATGTTTCAAATATGGATCTCTATATTCCAAGACCTAGATGTGAAATGTATAAGAAATCATTAGAATACTCTGGTCCAAAGATATGGAATTGTCTACCATTTGAAATTAAGACGTCCAGATCTTTAAATATATTCAAGACAAAATGTAAAGTATGGATACAACGTTTTAATCGGTAGACACTAGACAGTTATATATATATAATGATTGTAAATCAATATGCTTATGTCGTTTTGTATTTCTATCAAAGTACCTGATTTATTTAGGCTGTTGTTTAAGTTACATTGTACAACATTATGCATGTATATTGTACGGCGTAACTATGTTATATTTATTGTGTATGTACATTTATTCTAAGGGTGTTAACAAATTGAAGAGGGCCCTAAGGAGGATTAGTTCAAAACTAATTAGGTCACCCTCTATAAATAAAGAAATCTATCTATCTCTATCTATCTACATTATGCCAATAGCGTAAGCATGCATAGTAGAGTTGTGCAATGCATTGTAACTGAGTGAGCGTGAGTTCGACTACAACCAGAATCACAGTGGTCGTGTATTTATGCAAGACAAATAACAAGTAAATCCACGTCGTCTATCTCTCTATAGGCGATGTATTCCATCGGGTGCGAGTTCTCGAGAGCGATTTTTCTAATATTGTATGTTTCGCAAAGCAGCTAAAATATAAATGTATATGAACTAATCAAAGAAGCCTTTCATGATATATGTAACAGTTCACTGTAGCATATGCCTTTCGTATGTGTCTGCGGAATTCCGCATTGTTCTATTCTACTTTTTTTTTTAACTCTTTCACCGCCAATGTCGCATAAAAGCGACTTTGTAAAAAAGTAGAGAACGCGATCGGACAGAACAGAACATGCAGTCTGATCAGGCTATATGCTGATTGTTCTTCAGACAGTGAAGCTGAAGCACCTGTCCGAATAGCAAACAACAGAGATCCTGATCAGACGCGGCGTTACACCGCGGCTGATCTGGATCTTTGTTGTTTGCACATGCTCTGAATTTATTCGGCGCTGAAAGAGTTAAATTGAATCCACATATGGCTGAAATGTAATCAAAACAAAGCAGTAAGATTGAGAGAAAAAAGAAAGATTGAAATTAGCTTAACGACTGGATGGAGGACAAGATACAAATTTAAACTTTATTTATTTTACAACGATTGCGAACAAGTTCTAACAACTTATATTAATCACTCTCGTTGGCGCGGATGAAAACGTATATGTGGTCATTCGTGTGTGAGGAAATCGGTGTACCGGGAGAAAACCAATATGTCCGATCTGGCGACCATCGTTCCATCTCACATACTTCCCGGTCCGAGGATCAAACCCGGGTTGCATTGATGAGAAGCGAGTGCGCTAACCACTGTGCTAATCAGACAGCCAAGGAAAAGCTAAGACAATCAAACAGCGATTCTCCGAATGTTTCATGAAAGTTCACCAAGAATCTACAAGACGTTTTCAGTGAGAAAATAAGTACTAAGTCTTACTTTGCTGTAGTGTGGAATGTAAAATGGCCGAAACAGATACCGTCTCCGTGGCCTAGTGGTTAAAGCATCCGCCTATACGAATGCCTTGGGGGCGGATGGTCGATGGTTGGTACCTCGTCAGGGGTTCGTTCTTATATGGCCGGTTGGTGAGACACAAGCAAGTTAAATAATGGTTACCGATTGCGCCTGGCCTATAAGCATAGGATTCGGGAAGTACTGATGTTCATAAAAAGGGTGTCTCATAAGTTATTAATGGATGTCCCTTTCAATATTGTTGACACTGTAATAAACAAACACTTTCATTTACTTTACTTTTACATCATTTGTAGATCTATATAATTATTTAGTCGAATAAACGTTTAATTCTTCATGTCATAAACATATTTTCAAAAGAATTCCAGCTGTAAATTGAACATCGCATATGAAATAATCCATTAGGTGTCTAACGGATATTTGGTTTTGTCAATGTTAATTGCAATGTTATGTAGTGAGCTGATATGATTAAATGCACGAAACATGTTATAATAAAAGTGGTGCCAGAAAAGTGAGTTCGCGCCAGTTTTCTCATAAATGTCCGAGTGTACATTACACATATCATTGAAAGAAGCAATCAATGACAATGATTGATTGCTTAATCTAGGATGCAACAATTTGCTGCTATTCTAATAATATAATGAATCGGTTGGAAGAAAGATTGGACTAAACCTCCGTAGATTAGAGCAACCTGGAACACGGAATGCTTGACGACGAGAAGCTCGTGTTTGTTAGTAATAGAATGAACATAATCTCCCGGTAGATACAAAATGGTGCTTACGAGGAAACATAGCAAAACTGTGTAAAAGCAAAAGTGTAAATATATCTCCCATAAGAAACCATTGGTGAGCCATATTGTGTTTGTCTTTCGCTCTGGCTGGCTGTGCGATCGTCACGAATCATATCATCGATGTTCCTCCAAAATAGCAAAACTGTTCAAGTTCGTCAACATTATGATGAGGTCTATGTGCCCTTGTTATTACCGTGTCATCTCGTGTTACCGTCTATTTGCGGCGTTATAGCTATTTGAACATTTTAGATGGAACATTTTCTTGCATACTGCATGGACCCGCATATTTTCCAAATCATTTCTAGACTTTCTATTAGTAGTTTAGCTTAATCATATTTTGTTTCTCGATTCGTTTTACGTATACACGTGAATATAAAGCATGGCAAATTAAATAACGGCAAACGGGTCAGGCCACAAGGTCTAGCAACATTAGTCACGTCCCTTCTATTAGTAAATACAATGGTACTTCAAGCTGAGTTGAATAAAGACTGGACACTATTGGTAGATCGCATCTTTCCATAGGGACAGTATTCTAGATTAGAATTTCTTTAATATATCTGCATACTTTGTTCTTCAATTCACTTGAAGAGCATACGCATGCACTCATGGACTGTATCCTAATTGCAATCAGAGCACATTTGACTGTCCGATTGTTCTTGCCACCATTACGACTATTAATGTCGACTGTATATGTATGCATCCATCATGGTCCCCCTTTCAATGATCAGAATATATCAGTGGTATATAAATTGAACCAGATGAAAGTGTAGTCGGCGTCACCATGCTTACTCCCAGCTTGATGAGTAATGCAATTAACATGGCGTGAGCTGTCGATCAACCCAACAAGTGATAATCCGATAAGCTAATCAACGATCGATAAAGCGACACATCTGCAGCAACCATAAGCGTTATCAAACAGCCGCCATTTTCCTCGACAACTTGTCGTGATTATCGATGTCTAGAAAGGTCTCATCACGTGACTAGTGGGAGGAGCTATAGTCTCATCGGCGTCATGTTAATTGACATCACATGGTACTACAGTGGTTCACATTTAGTTTCATCGTTATTGTCTTTATCAGAATATTTATATCTGTTTAAACTTTATTTATTTTACAACGATTGCGAAGCAAGTTTTAACAACTTATATTAATCACTCTCGTTGGCGCGGATGAAAGCGTAAATGTGGTCATTCGTGTGGGAGGAAACCGGAGTACCCGAAGAAAACCCACCTGTCCGATATGGCGACAATCGTGCCCATCTCACATACTTCCCGGTCCGAGGATCGAACCCGGCTTGTATTGGTGGGAAGCGAGCGCGCTAACCACTGCACTAATCAGACATCCATATATTTATTTCATAATGTATTAATAACATTGCTCGTAATTTTGAAAAAAAGCCTGGTTCTTCCAATATGTCCATTGGAACATTAGCATGGATCGTTGACTGAATAAGCAGATACACGTTTCATTTGTAGACTATTCAGTTCATTTATTCGACATACAAACATGCCTCTGATATACAGGCATGAATAATGAATTGCCGACGCAGGTCTGAACTCTTAGAATAGTTTATTACACAATTACATAAACGAATATTTTCTACCTGGGCAATTCCCATTGACTTTTGTCTACTCATCTTGGTCAAAATATCAGCAGAATATTGAAAGACATTTAAATCTTTAAGTATAATTTCCTGACTTCAGTAATTATTTCATAGTTTGTACCTTTGTTTTAAGTCCCCGTTTCTAATGATTATATTGGTATTCCATCATTTAGTTTTGCAAATAATGGATGCCAGGCTTCCGGGTTATAACATACTGTTCAAATCTCAAACTTAAGCTCCAGGGATATGGAGTAACGAAGTAAGAGAGCTCAGCCAATCGGAAAGGCTGATAGTAAGCTTGCGTTTGGGCAATAACCCGGGTTCGATACTCGGACCGGGAAGTATGTGAGATGGTACGGTGGACGCCATATCGGACAGGTGGGTTTTCTCCGGGTACTCCGGTTTCCTCCCACACGAATGATCACATTTACGCTTTCATCCACGCCAATGAGAGATATTAATATAAGTTGTTAGAACTTGCTTCACAATCGTTGTAAAATAAATAAAGTTTAAACTTTTTAACTACTGAGTTGGCTTTGTGACAAACTGATATATGTAGGCAACTGTTATACCCATGCATCGCACGATATGTTACATTACATAAAGTCGTTGTCTTGTCAACAAATATTCGTTCTGTTCCAGTCCATTGATGACATAGAAGAAGTGGTTGAGGATATAGACGCCAGCAACAGCAACAACACACACGAGTTAAGGCTGCTCACAGACCCTCTAAATATATGCAAGCCCAATCTACATTGTCCGCTAAGCCCAAAATTAGCAAACACTGTCTGCAGATTCCGTAAGTATTTGATGAAATCTTAATACAAACATTGTATGCAACACTGTCGGCATATTCCGTAAGTAGTTGATGAAGTCTTAGTACAAACATTGTATGCAACACTGTCGGCAGATTCCGTAAGTATTTGATGAAGTCTTAGTACACATATTGTATGCAACACTAACGGCATATTCCGTAAGTAGTTGATGAAGTCTTAGTACACATATTGTATGCAACACTAACGGCATATTCCGTAAGTATTTGATGATGTCTTAGTACACACATTGTATGCAACACTGTCGGCAGATTCCGTAAGTAGTTGATGAAGTCTTAGTACACACATTGTATGCAACATTGTCAGGTTGTATTGTTCAAACTCTTGAATATGTAATATAGGACTGTTAGATTACCGTTGTATAATAATAATAATAATAATAAGGACTAAGGAGAGAACTCATTTGAACAAGTATGTCAATCTACCATGAGGCCCTCAACACATTAAAACATCAAATAGCATAATGAGACATGTAAACAGTAACCAGTAAAACTTTCATAGGAAATAAGATATAAGCTGCAAGAACTAATACTTATATACAGTCATGTATAATTGTAATTTATGAATTTATTATGTTAACAGTCTGTTCTTTGCACCATCTGATATATACAAATTTGAAGTGTGGAACAGAATGTGCTGTTGTGATGTGATAAGTGAAGGAATTACACAAGCGTGACCCTGAATAAAAGAAAGATTTCTAAACTGTTCAGTATTTGGCTTAGGAGTGTAACGTTGGATATTGGCGGATGATCGTAAATGTTGAGGTCCACCATCGGAAGTAAATCTGAATGACTGTTGCCGATAGACAGGTGATTGTGTGTGGGTATGAATGTACCTGGGTTCACCAATGGGACATTTGTCTATTTTTTATATTTAGACATGTACGTCTCTCTCTCGTTTACGACCCACTAATGTAGACAACACTATCTTCATTAAGATTTACAGTTTTTGTGAAGAGCTTTCTCTGTTTTATGTTATAATTAACACAGGAGCATTGGCTAAGTCAACAATGTTATGTTTTATAGAAGTCACACAATTTCACAAACCATCATTACAATTATATATTCACATTTTCAACATCTGAGTACAGTAAATTCTGATTCGAGAGTATCATAGTCCGCTTATCTGAACGGATTGTCCTAGAATTAGGCATAATATTTATAAGGCGATACTGGATTTATAACTGAAGAGCACATTTTCTTTCTTCCCTTGAACACATATACAATGGCAATACACTTGAATTTATTCATCTCAATGTAACTTTCCGAGCATATTAGTGTTTTCATTGTATCGTTTGTTTTTGTTTGTTTTTCAACATTCACCGTGATATTAGTTCAAATAGCAACACTATACAGTCTACATCCGTTATGTCGGACCGAACAAAAATTCTTCGACATAACCGAAGTTTGACTTAACGAAATTCGATATGAACGGATATCATATATGTACAATGATAGCGTCTGAAACTGGACTTTGATCCGACTTCGAGATAACCGGAAAATTCGACATAACCGACTTTGACATAACGGTTGTAGACGGAAGCTCGTATTTCAGGAAGTGTGCTAAAATGGATCATTTAGTGACACACTGTAACCAGAACTAATATACAATATAAACAGCGTATAATATGTATTAGCCCTTTAAATACCACAGACTAGCCTGGGTTCGAGTCTTTCGATCTTTAACTTTTTAACTTCTGGCAAAATGACATTATCAGAAACTCAATACGGCCCAGTTAATAGTATCGGTGATAAAATATATTTATTTGACTGACCAGGCAAATATATCGACGCCTGTTCCCAGGCTAACCACACACCTCTAAATAGGCTTATAAAAAGTGCAGATCCTGATGAGACGGCTTTGATAATGAACTGGTCCAAATGGCATTGTCTTTCTAATGTATTGGTTTAAAAATAGCATGCACAAGTCCATGTCAGTTACTTGGTGTTTATTGGGTTTAGGAAAGTGGTACGGAAGTATGTAATTTATTTATCACCCAGTTTCTGAGTTTGTAGATAAACTTACGCCTAGACAATACCATGTCTCCAGCTTGATTCTATAACAAATCTGGTCTGTCACAGTCTATCTCTGTATTGTTCCACAACAATCTTTGCAACATGTCTCTCGTTGAGGAGAATCAACACCTAATTGCCAACAGAGAGTATCGTAACGGTATATTCTGATATGATTCATCACCGATAGACAGCCTCCTTGTAAACCGATATATGCATTATTCACCAAATACCGTCTCTTGGGTAGATATTGTTTCCGTCTAATATTGTTTCGGTCAGGAGAAAAGAATTATGAAAGTCCGTAAGTATTTATTCTACATTGACATACAATGTTACAATTGCAGATTCCGAATAAAGGATATATCATAATCACGTGTGATTTCTTTTCCTATAAACGTCTGTGGAAGTATTCCCTTGTAGTCAATGTTTCGCCTCCAATATCATTGCCGGATACATGTTTATTACAAGAGGCAATATCGTAACACACTTTCCGAGTTATCTGAAGATTCAACAAACAATTAATTTAAGTTTATTCAACGTCGCTACCGGTTGCCCATTTGAGCGACGGACAGTTTACCTAACAACGCCTTTCATGAGCAGGCTCCAGCGGTTAACCAGTACATGGCGCACCAACCTCCGAAATTAACAGCCAACATTTTCATATAGAGAGACACGGTCTGAGCTAGGCTCGATCCCGTGACCATCAGCGATGATAAGTTACAGTGGTATACAATTCGGCGACCTTATCCACTAGGCCACGGAGGCTGGCAAATTATAATTATACTGAATTCAACGTGAAACTGTATTAAATTCTAGTTATGCGTTCAAGCACATGAGGACATACATACATATGATATTTAGTTAACGAACAGTGCAAACATAATGCATAAGTTATATACAAAACAATGCGAGTTCCAGCAAGCATAGCCGTGTATATGTATTTCTATGTAATATTTATCTGATATGTGTCTTATAATTAAAGCAAACCCGTTCTTTATTTCTAACACGGAGAAGGTCAATAGACGCAATAAAACACAAAACCGAACATACAAAATTGAAGTTGTAGCATATATTAATATCAAAATGTAGGTGTGCCCACACTTGTTAGCCTGGGTGCCAGTCTGTCGATGTTTCACTTTTTAACTTCTGGCAAGATGACATTTGATATGATAAGAAACTCAATATGGTCCAATTAATATGCTCGGTGTTAAAATATATTTATTTGACTGACCAGGCAAAATATATCGACGCCTGTTGCCAGGCTACACACACTTGTGTACATGTTGCAAAGTTGTATAGCATGGCCAATTGAAGTAAATATACTGCATATACCGGAACTATTATTATTAAATTATAATGGCTTCTCATATATCTTTAATTGCAACCATACATACATAAATACGTAGTACGTCATATGAGGAATATAACATTTACAATATATACAACGAGGCATACAATCATAGTTATATAATGTTAAAGCATACTATATTTAAGCTACTTTTCTTCAATCTCAAATTCAGTCTCAAGCTTCTCATTGGATTAGCTGGGTGTATATATCAGAGTCGACAAACCAATCAAATCACTTCAGCTAAAGTTTATGACCACACTATGGAATACTGAGAAACTGCCTTTGTTACCCTGGTAACGACGCAGCAATGTTGCTTAGAGTGTGGTTAGTAAACATTGTATGGCGGCAGAGGGAAATTTCGGTTTTTACTTTTTATGCAAATTAGTTGTAAACAACTGACATTTCATACCTCGATGAAACGCAGAAAATGAACATCCAATTGTTATAATTACAACTAATATTTTACAAATTACAAAACAAGCTGTCGTTTTGAGACGTCACACCATAACAAAAAGTAGTCCACTATGTATATTAATGAGACTAGAATATTGTGCAATGTATTGGGTTATGAACTGCGATCACATGGGCTGAATCAGCCAATCAGAATCGCGATATTGCAAGAAGTTGTAAGTATGTAGTATTATTATTAAGACATGATATTGTTAGATATATCTTTATATTGTAATAAGATGAACAAAGCACCAATACAAAACATCACAAGATGAAACAGTATGAATATATGGTGACGGACACTAATCGCAACGAACAATTATGGGAGAGACATACAAATATTACAAACTAAACAAAGCAACACACAAAAATAAAAACAACTAAGTATTCATCACTGAAATCAATACTAAGTAGATATGCTTGGAAATTGACATATGATCTACGACGTTCATATTAAAAACGTATAAATTGACACATGATCTACGACGTTCATATTAAAAACGTATAAATTGACACATGATCTACGACGTTCATATTAAAAACGTATAAATTGACACATGATCTACGACGTTCATATTAAAAACGTATAAATTGACACATGATCTACGACGTTCATATTAAAAACGTATAAATTGACACATGATCTACGACGTTCATATTAAAAACGTATAAATTGACACATGATCTACGACGTTCATATTAAAAACGTATAAATTGACACATGATCTACGACGTTCATATTAAAAACGTATAAATTGACACATGATCTACGACGTTCATATTAAAAACGTATAAATTGACACATGATCTACGACGTTCATATTAAAAACGTATAAATTGACACATGATCTACGACGTTCATATTAAAAACGTATAAATTGACACATGATCTACGACGTTCATATTAAAAACGTATAAATTGACAAATGATCTACGACGTTCATATTAAAAACGTATAAATTGACAAATGATCTACGACGTTCATATTAAAAACGTATAAATTGACACATGATCTACGACGTTCATATTAAAAACGTATAAATTGACACATGATCTACGACGTTCATATTAAAAACGTATAAATTGACACATGATCTACGACGTTCATATTAAAAACGTATAAATTGACACATGATCTACGACGTTCATATTAAAAACGTATAAATTGACACATGATCTACGACGTTCATATTAAAAACGTATAAATTGACACATGATCTACGACGTTCATATTAAAAACGTATAAATTGACACATGATCTACGACGTTCATATTAAAAACGTATAAATTGACACATGATCTACGACGTTCATATTAAAAACGTATAAATTGACACATGATCTACGACGTTCATATTAAAAACGTATAAATTGACACATGATCTACGACGTTCATATTAAAAACGTATAAATTGACACATGATCTACGACGTTCATATTAAAAACGTATAAATTGACACATGATCTACGACGTTCATATTAAAAACATATAAAGATAATTTCCGAACTGATATAATTATATCTAATAATGTTACAATACTATTAATGGGACAACTTACCTTTGATGCGACGTACATTAGTTTAGTATAATCATATTGCATTGCATTCAGCATGACACAACATGCAACATGCAACATATGTACACAAGCATAGCATGATAATAGAAATGGGTTGGGTAATACGTTTTAATAGGATTGGAAAATGTTTCTCACAAGAGACACCGACCCGAACCATGACTTACCAGGTTATTAATTACTAGGGCCATTTCTAATTCCAATGTCTTCATTGTTCCTGTATTGATTTGATGTTAAACTATTTGCGAATGTGAAAATATGCCATTTACTACAGACATAATTGCATATTTCCCCAAAAACGTTTTCCTCGAATGTTGTAAAAATGTCATTAAGTTCCCCCAGTGGCTCTGGTTTAACGTGAAACACGACACGTAGTACCATAACCTCAATCAACATGTAGTGTGACATTGACTGTCAGGAAACTACTAGATGTGGTTTAAAGCATTATAATGCTGTATAGCTCGTGTGTACTTACTTTGCAGGTATTCACCTGCAGAACTTGGATACTATATCTGCCAACCTGTACCGCTGTGAAGTGGCTGTGATAGATACAGAATTCGTGACACCTGATGACAAGTTGATGAATAACTCGGTAATTACCACGAATAAAAGTTAGAATAAGAATACAATATTGTCGTCTATGTAGTATATGTAGTCTATGTCGTCTATGTCGTCTATGTTGAGTATTGGATGCGATGATGATTGAACTTATTTACCCTCGCCTCCGGCGACCCATGTGGGCGAGCGTTATTGGATGCGATAATCCTTCTTTTCTTTTATTTCGAAGATAGAGATAGTACTGAGCCATGAATGTCAGAAAAAGCAACCATTATCATTGTCAACCTGTGTGTTCCGGTTGAACGCACACAATGTCCTATCCGACAGCTTGTATTTTGGAAAGCAAATTCATCAAACTTAACGATGATCTTGCCTAAGCGACTGGTTTGTGGCTACTGGATACTTACCATACACGTATATGCAAGTAAAGCTACGCGATGATTGATGGCTACTGTATACTTGCCATACACGTATATGCAAGTAAAGCTACACGATGATTGATGGCTACTGTATACTTGCCATACACGTATATGCAAGTAAAGCTACGCGATGATTGATGGCTACTGTATACTTGCCATACACGTATATGCAAGTAAAGCTACGCGCTGATTGGTGGCTACTGGATACTTGTCATACACGTATAAGCAAGTAAAGCTACGCACTGATTGGTGGCTACTGGATACTTACCATACACGTATAAGCAAGTAAAGCTACGCGCTGATTGGTGGCTACTGGATACTTACCATACACGTATAAGCAAGTAAAGCTACACGCTGATTGGTGGCTACTGGATACTTACCATACACGTATAAGCAAGTAAAGCTACGCGCTGATTGATGGCTACTGGATACCTGCCATACACGTATAAGCAAGTAAAGCTACGCGCTGATTGATGGCTACTGGATACTTACCATACACGTATAAGCAAGTAAAGCTACGCGCTGATTGATGGCTACTGGATACTTGCCCTACACATATAAGCAAGTAAAGCTACGCGCTGATTGATGGCTACTGGATACTTGCCATACACGTATATGCAAGTAAAGCTACGCGCTGATTGGTGGCTACTGGATACTTGCCATACACGTATAAGCAAGTAAAGCTACGCGCTGATTGGTGGCTACTGGATACTTACCATACACGTATAAGCAAGTAATACTACGCGTTGATTGGTGGCTACTGGATACTTACCATACACGTATAAGCAAGTAAAGCTACGCGCTGATTGGTGGCTACTGGATACTTACCATACACGTATAAGCAAGTAAAGCTACGCGCTGATTGGTGGCTACTGGATACTTACCATACACGTATAAGCAAGTAAAGCTACGCGCTGATTGATGGCTACTGGATACTTGCCATACACGTATAAGCAAGTAAAGCTACGCGCTGATTGATGGCTACTGGATACTTACCATACACGTATAAGCAAGTAAAGCTACGCGCTGATTGATGGCTACTGGATACTTGCCCTACACATATAAGCAAGTAAAGCTACGCTCTGATTGATGGCTACTGGATACTTGCCCTACACGTATAAGCAAGTAAAGCTACGCGCTGATTGGTGGCTACTGGATACTTGCCATACACGTATAAGCAAGTAATGCTACGCGCTGATTGGTGGCTACTGGATACTTGCCATACACGTATAAACAAGTAAAGCTATGCGCTGATTGGTGGCTACTGGATACTTGCCCTATACGTATAAGCAAGTAAAGCTATGCGCTGATTGGTGGCTACTGGATACTTGCCATACACGTATAAGCAAGTAAAGCTATGCGCTGATTGGTGGCTACTGGATACTTGCCATACACGTATAAGCAAGTAAAGCTACGCGCTGTTTGATGGCTACTGGATACTTGCCCTACACGTATAAGCTAGTAAAGCTAGGCGCTGATTGGTGGCTACTGGATACTTGCCCTACACGTATAATCAATTAAAGCTACGCACTGATTTGTGGCTACTGGATACTTACCATACAGGTATAAGCAAGTAAAGCTACGCGCTGATTGGTGGCTACTGGATACTTGCCCTACAAGTATAAACAAGTAAAGCTACGTGCTGATTGGTGGCTACTGGATACTTGCCCTACAAGTATAAACAAGTAAAGCTACGCGCTGATTGGTGGCTACTGGATACTTGCCCTACAAGTATAAACAAGTAAAGCTACGCGCTGATTGGTGGCTACTGGATACTGTATTTATTTACATTCGTACCAATGGATGCACACAACTTATTGTTCTCCTTCTTCGCTCTATGGTCAATCTATCAACTGTCATTCTCGAATTCTTAGTTAAAAACAGGATTCAACTTATAACATATGCAATTCTGTAAACTCCAATACTTCTGCTTGAAGTTAAACACCATTATGTCATGGCATCACATTGGTCGTTTTTCTCCAAGTGTCAATGTTTACAAACACCGTTCATAAATAGAACGCGTAGGGATCTTAGCTGATACATGTTGATTACTTATTCATGCGCAGTAGCAAGTAGTACTGAACTAAATTCAAAAGCAGCCTCATTAAGGTGAACACAAATTGCTCACAATACGAAATGCAAACAGTCCCTGGCTCTACAATAAAACTCATCAAAGTATGGTCTGCTTGTTTGCAAACAACTACTTTCAAGACCAGGAACCGATTCCTTCAGTGGTGACATGCGCACTGACACAGTTGTCCAAATACAATGTTGTTTGTGAATAGGGATATATGCGGGAGGGTATTAGCAGCGGACCACACCGTCTTAATGGATCGTATGATCATGTACACGTGTGTACGCAACCTATTATATACTGTGTAAGCTAATATAATGTACATAAATAAACATGTCCAATGTACCTCAATGTTTCTATTATGTACTGCATATACTACTGGAATTGACTAATGATAATAATGCCCAATGTATGTCAATATTTCTATTATATGCTGCAAAGACTAATGGAATGCACATAACGTAATGATAATAATGCCCAATGTACCTCAATGTTTCTATTATGTACTGCATATACTACTGGAATTGACTATTGATAATAATGCCCAATGTACGTCAATGTTTCTATTATATGCTGCAAAGACTAATGGAATGCACATAGCGTAATTATAATAATGCCCAATGTACCTCAATGTTTCTATGATATGTTGCAAAGACTTCTTTTTTAAATAATATTTTATTGCATTTTTTTCATTCATTACATTACAATTATACACACAATGAAATACGTAGAAAACAATATGAACTTATAGTAGGATTTATTAGTATTGCTGTATACTATTTAATATGGTGGGGAAAAGTTATGACAACATTATTTACAGCCATTGCCATTAGCTGCGTAGACTAATGAATGCACATATCCGAATGGTAATAATGTCCAATGTAACTGAATGTTTGTATCATAAGTATATACTGTACAAACCGGGTAGGGTGGTCGCCAGACCGGACAGGTGGGTTTTCTCTGGGTACTCCGGTTTCCTCCCACACGAATGACCACATATGAGATGGTACGGTGGTCGCCAGATCGGACAGGTGGGTTTTCTCCGGGTACTCCGGTTTCCTCCCACACGAATGACCACATATGAGATGGTACGGTGGTCGCCAGATCTGACAGGTGGGTTTTCTCCGGGTACTCCGGTTTCCTCCCACACGAATAACCACATATGAGATGGTACGGTGGTCGCCAGATCGGACAGGTGGGTTTTCTCCGAGTACTCCGGTTTCCTCCCACATGGATCACCACATTTACGCTTTCATCCGCGCCAATGAGAGTGATTAATATATTAAGCTGTTAGAACTTGCTTCGCAATCGTTGTATAATAAATCAAGTTTAAACTGTGTAAACTAATGGAATGCACGTATATAACAAATGTCAAATGTAACTCTACGTTTCTTTTCTTTGCAGGCTACAATAGTAGTGAACATACATAAGCCAACATCTGGTGCACATCGAGCAATAACTTTAAAGTCGAGGCTATCTCTCAACTTCTACAGGAATGCTACTCGCCTTGGCAGGGTATTAATTACATATGTCTATATCACCAACGGTTTAACGACACGTCCATAGCAATAGCAAAACATCAAACGATGTTACTGTTCTGTATATCATAGTATATTCTTATTGTACCCTCGAACACACTAGTCATAGCAGCTGGCTATCACGATAATACACATATATATATTCTTACGGAAACTTTCATCAAATACTGATTAACCGCTGGAGCCTGCGCATGAAAGGTAGATAGTTAACTGCCTACTGGCGATATAGGCCAAAATTGTGCTGATGCAAACATAACGGTACCAAATCACAAAACACATTGAATAACGGTAAGAAATCCTGCCCAATCGCTGTATTCCATTCCAATATAAAATAGTTAAAAGTTGTGTATATTTACGTCGATAAATAAGATTTTAAACACGGGGAGCAAAATTCAACAGCCGTAGCCGTTGTTTATTGCTAATTTAAAAGGCAAAATTCAACAGCCGTAGCCGTTGTTTATTGCTAATTTAAAAGGCAAAATTCAACAGCCGTAGCCGTTGTTTATTGCTAATTTATAATGGCAAAATTCAACAGCCGTAGCTGTTGTTTATTGCTATTTAAAAGGCAAAATTCAACAGCCGAAGCCGTTGTTTATTGCTAATTTAAAAGGCAAAATTCAACAGCCGTAGCCGTTGTTTATTGCTAATTTAAAAGGCAAAATTCAACAGCCGTAGCCGTTGTTTATTGCTAATTTAAAAGTGGTAGACATGTTCTCATAAACAAGTTTCAAGTTTATTGGCATTATCAGCAATACATTGCCTTTGGTCATTTACATAAGTATAAACTATGGCAAAGACATACACAAATAAATACATACATACACATGTTAAGAAACAGTGATATTATCTAGGGTATTTTTTCTTAGTAACATAGATTCCTTTATATACTTAGATAGTTTTAACAATTCTATTTTATTCTTAGAAGACATGATATTATTGAATTTCTGTACACACGGCCACGATATATTACCAAGGTATTTAGTTCTTAAACTTGTGTATCTCGTACAACATAGCAAAAAGTGATACTCCGATTCAACCGACTTTTGTTTACATAATTTATATAATCGATGTTCTCTTACTATAGCATTATATCTACCAAATTCAATTTCTAACGTGTGTGAACATAATCTTAAGCATGTGAAACACTTTCGCAAGTCATCACTAACAATCGTATCAATATATTCTTCAAATATAAATTCATTTTTAAATTTACAATAATAGTCTAATTTTGTCATTGTGCTAAATGAACGAGCATGAATCAGAAAACAACAATGACCACTAGGCCACGGAGACGATATCTGTTTCGACCCTTTTACATTCCACGCTACTGCAAAATAAGACTTGGGGCTTATTTTACTCACTGAAAACGTCTTGTAGATTCTTGATGAACTTTTATAAAACATTCGGAGAAACGCTGTTTGTGATTGTCTTATCTTTTCCTTGGCTGTCTGATTAGCGCAGTGGTTAGCGCGCTCGCTTATCACCAATGCAACCCGGGTTCGATCCTCGGACCGGGAAGTATGTGAGATGGTACGGTGGTCGCCAGATCGGACAGGTGGGTTTTCTCCGGGTACTCCGGTTTCCTCCCCACACGAATGACCACATGTACGCTTGCATCCGCGCCAACGAGAGTGATTAATATAAGTTGCTAAAAACGTGCTTCGCAATCGTTGTAAACTTTTAAACCCTTTAGTTTGTGTTCAATATCGCACTAAGATGTCAGTGACACACGGAACAACAGTTTCATGTTTCAAACTACGTATGTGATATAGCAGTTTCCCTACGTGTCCATGTTTTATTTGATAAACATGACAGTATATCCGAAATTAACCACAATTCAATGTCAATTTCATTTGTTCAAAATTATATCGAGGGTCTTCCGGGGTCGAGTGGTGAAGGTCGTTGACTTCAAATCACTTACCACTCACCGCTGTAGGTTCGAATTCCACAGGGGATGTCGAAATATTTCATGTGAGGAAGCCATCCAGCTGGTTTGCGATAGGTCTATGGTTCTATCTGGGTGTCCGTCTGTACGTGCAATACTGCTCGGATGGGCATCATGTGTCTTCCTCCACCAATAATAGCCGAAGATTCGGCATATGACCTAAATTAAACTCCAAAAACAAAGACAAAATGATATCAATATATATATATAATTATGTTATATTTCGGGTTTTACGCCTGCATCAGCACCATTTCGGGCTATATCGCCGGCGGGCAGTTTACTTAACAACACCTTTCCTGGGCAGGCTCCAGCGGTTACTCCAGCAGTACTTGGGTGCACCACACTCCGTAAGAAACTGCTAACTTTTTCATATAAATAAGACACGGCCTGAGCGGGGCTCGAACCCGTGACCATCAGTGATGATAGGTTACAGTGGTATACAAATCAGCGACCTTAACCACTCGACCACGTAGGCGGACTATTTAATTAACTAACATATGGAATTGGAACTGAGGCAATGAAGAATATTTACACAACAGATGTGGCAATCGTCAAAATGAGTATTTATGTCCTTATGTGCGCTATATTTCTATTAAACACTTCAGTCAACGTTGCTGTGTTGACAATAATTTATGATATGTCAATATGTACTATCGGCAGAATAAAAACTTTAATGATGGAAATGAATAAAAACTATTTCCAATATATAGCGTATGCACGGTGACGCATCTCATATTTACACACACACCTGTCGTTTAGAGGTCTCGGCATGCGATGATTCCCGCAGGGTGATACCTCTTGTCTGTTGTCTTACTGTATGTTGATAATGTTCCTTGTAAAGACCGCGTTATGTTAATATGTGTGCCTCCAAAGCCCACTTGACTATTATAAATGTGCAATATATAATAAATATGTTCTAGAATGTGTAATATATATTAAATATGTTCTATAATGTGCAATATATAATAAATATGTTCTATAATGTGCAATATATAATAAATATGTTATAGAATGTGCAATATATATTAAATATGTTCTAGAATGTGCAATATATATTAAATATGTTCTATAATGTGCAATATATAATAAATATGTTCTATAATGTGCAATATATATTAAATATGTTATAGAATGTGCAATATATATTAAATATGTTATAGAATGTGCAATATATATTAAATATGTTCTATAATGTGCAATATATAATAAATATGTTATAGAATGTGCAATATATATTAAATATGTTATAGAATGTGCAATATATATTAAATATGTTCTATAATGTGCAATATATATTAAATATGTTATAGAATGTGCAATATATATTAAATATGTTCTATAATGTGCAATATATAATAAATATGTTATAGAATGTGCAATATATAACTTTCAAACTAATACTTACACGATGTATTGTATATATCTAGCTATACACCTTCAATGCCAACATGAGAACACACACACGGTATACGCTCACAGATAACGTATTTAGCATCACACCAAAGTTTGGCATAGTATATGTGGATAACACTGACGCCCTCTCCGCCGCACCAGACAGATACAGCATGACCGTCGGACAGTCGGACGGACCAGATAGTATGATCAATATTGTTTTACACGGACCTAGACGACAAGCAGATTACTGCGGTATGTCCTGAGCTACGTATTCTATTTACTTATTATTTCCATTCTGAACAATAAACTACATATTATTATCATATGGCAATATCAATTACACAAATTAATTTGAGCTCGATTGCAAAACAAGTTCTTACAACTTTTATTAATCACTCTCGATATCTTATTCTTGATGGAATCCATCGCCACGATGGAGAGAAAAGAGGCAACGTGGAGTTTAAATGCCTTGATGTATAGCTGTACGAAGGAAACAACAATGATGTATGTCTAACTATAGTTAATATACATGAACACATACTCTAAAATTGTTACACGCTGATTCAGTCGATCACGAAATGTTTATACAGTGGTAACACGCTGGACAGGTACTCCAGGGATCGCAGGTTCGATCCCCCGTCTGACCCTAATACAATTAACAGTCTTTCAGCTGGGACGTTAAACCGAGGTCTCGTGTCGGTGCTTTACACCGTGCACGTAAACGAACCAGAGAATACTCTGGAATGGGTCTCTGTCTGTATCATTGCACTATCCTCCGAAATCTAAAATTACTAATCTCTTCAGGAGGCGTCGCTCATATGGGTAACCGGTAGCGACGATAAATAAACATAAACACACACACGGCACTATGTACTCATTTACAATGCCGTCAACAAACCAAACAGCAGTTTTATTACGCTGACTACCTTGCTAATTCAGCTTAAGAACAATGTTTTCAGTCACTATTTTGCTTAAGAATTGTCATCGATTGTGTTTATCATTTTTACCCGTCGGCCGCCTCATTTGAGTAAATTCACGATGGGTGATTGTTACCTTGACACGGAACATCCAGATTTGGAATCACGCACATGTTCAATAGATGTTCATATCGTTGTTAGTATTACCATGTGTTAAGATATTTAGCATAATTAAATGGTGTAAATTGTCATATTTATTGCCGCACCTTTTAGTTTATACACATTTATTTTAACTCGATTGCGAAACAAGTTCTTGCAACTTATATTAATTAGTCTCGAGACCTCATTCCTGATGGAATCCATCGCCACGAGGGGGAGGGAAGACACAATGTGGAACTTAAATGTCTTGCCTAAGGGCACAATCGTAACGGCTCCAGCTGGGCTCGAACTCCGGACAGTTCGCATCTGAAGCGAACGCATCTTTTATAGATCCATTGGGTATTGTCGTACCAGGACTTTCGGTTTTATTTTGAGAATCGTGAGGCACGCGAAAGGTACCTATTTTATGGGTTATATACCAGATGTATGCAGTAGGTCACGAAATTTGGATGACCAATTCGTTGTATTTGTCTTTAATACTATATAATATCATGTCTTTATGAGTATGCACTTGCGCTTAGACTATAATTTATTTTTTTATCCATACAATTGTAACTAATATTTTAATATTCTTGAAGATTTTCCAATGAATAAAGGATAACGCTCCATTTCTAAATATAGAGACACTGAGTTTGTTGGCAGTGTTATCTTAATATGACTTTTACAAACGTTTCTGTGTACTTTTTCAATATTATCAGCGTTCGAGGCCCCATATTTCGCAACTGTAGCTTAAAATTGAGACTACGTACGTATCGAATAGATTAAACATTATATATATTGGTATACTTTGAAGCTCCGTAGTCATAGAAATTAGAGCTTTACCTGAAAGTGTGTTAGTTGCGGGTATAAAAGATCCACCACTAGACTGAACAGAAAATAGATAATATTAAATTTTAAAAAATATGAATCTGCGTCATGTTGCTTTATGGTCTGTGGACAGAATAACTACATCTTCGAAATCAGATAAATTTGAAGAAATAGAAAAAAAGGTAATATCTCGCTCATTGTCTTCCTGTTCTATAAATGTCAATATATTCACTTGCGTACACTTCAAGAATGACCTTCACAGAAGCTAGGTGAAATGACGTCCACGGATGGGTAGGTATAACGAGCACATGTCTGTATATTTCAGGTGCAATAATCGTACTTCGCATGCCATCAGAGTGGTGTATTAACACCTTTTATAGCCATTGAAGCATATTGAATTCGATTTTAAATTTGCCGATTCCGTGATGTTTGCAAGCAAAATAAATATTTGATAAGAATTACGCAGTATGCACACGCTCTTGAGCGCCATAAACATTACTTCTGCTGAAGCTGTGTAAATGATCGATTCCGTTTGTAATAAAGAACATTATAAATGCAATGCTAGTCCACCTTGTCTACAGCTATTTTGATATACTGCATATATACGAAGTTGCTAATGATGCTATATTTTATTTCATTAGTAATAAATCAAACCGAAAGGTCACGACAAGCCACATAAGTGATGAATGTTGATGGGTTGTGGATATATCCAGATCAGCCGGGCATAATGCCGTGTCTGATCAGGAGCTATGTTGTTTGCTATTCAGTGTTTTAGCTCCACTATCCGAATAGCAACCAGCATAGAGCCTGCTTGGACGGCAGGTTCTGTGTCGTCTGATTTGGCTCTATGATGTTTGCAAAAATAAATTTAGAGTTGTGACTAGCATTTTAAGGGTTAAAAATGTAGAGATGTAATCGGAGCCTTTTTACTTCTCGTTTCATATGTAGAAGAGAGTTGTTCAGGGCACGACTCTGCAAGGTCATGCACGGGCGCATGTGGACTGGGTCTTATCTCGGGTGGCTGTGTCATGCGGGGAAGCGATAGAAATACGGGCATGTCTAAATATTACGGCACGTGTACACCTGACATTGCGACATGTCCAGATTTAATGTGTGACGAACTAGAAGATACGTTCCCGCTGTTATGTCCACAAGACTGCACGAGTAAGTACACGTACACGTTCCCGCTGCTGTGTCCACAAGACTGCACGAGTAAGTACATGTACACCATCCCGCTGCTATGTCCACAAGACTGCACGAGTAAGTACAAGTACACGTTCCCGCTGCTATGTCCACAAACTGCACGAGTAAGTACAAGTACACTCCGCTGCTATGTCCACAGACTGCACGAGTAAGTACAAGTACACGTTCCCGCTGCTGTGTCCACAAGACTGCACGAGTAAGTACATGTCTGTACACCAACCCGCTGCTATGTCCACAAGACTGCACGAGTAAGTACATGTCTGTACACCAACCCGCTGCTATGTCCACAAGACTGCACGAGTAAGTACATGTCTGTACACCAACCCGCTGCTATGTCCACAAGACTGCACGAGTAAGTACATGTCTGTACACCAACCCGCTGCTATGTCCACAAGACTGCACGAGTAAGTACATGTCTGTACACCAACCCGCTGCTATGTCCACAAGACTGCACGAGTAAGTACATGTCTGTACACCAACCCGCTGCTATGTCCACAAGACTGCACGAGTAAGTACAAGCACACGTTCCCGCTGCTGTGTCCACAAGATTGCACGAGTAAGTACATGACTGTACACCATCCCGCTGCTATGTCCACAAAACTACACGAGTAAGTACAAGTACACGTTCCCGCTGCTGTGTCCACAAGACTGCACGAGTAAGTACAAGAACACAAGTAGATCAGGCCTCTGATGAACACTGACGCTGTAGATCAGGCCTCTGATGAACACTGACGCTGTAGAACAGGACTCTTGTGAACGCTGAAGCTGCTTACACTAAGGCAATGAGCTCGAGATACGATAACGACCTATAAAGGACACTCAAACAATTAACGTATTATATGGCTGTTTGTGTAATTAATTAGCCTATAGTTGTAGTTGCCACGGTAATTGTCCTCTGAAAGGACCCAATTAGGAAGAAAAACGATTTCCAGTGTACATACTGTTGTTAGATCTGGGTAATATTGAGAATATAATACATTATATTATATGTATTATGAACCATTATATGGACACGTTAACGTTATACTATTGCATAACCTTTCTCCAATTACAGCGAATGTTATAGGTGCGTTTTTACCCAACAAAAATAACCCTCCGCGAGGGATCGGAATGGCTGTGAGCCCTTGCTGGTGTGAGGAGGATTATGAAATCGTATGCACGTGTATGCCGCCAGTACTTCACGAGAATTTTACAATAACAAATACGGTATTACAACTACTCTATATTCGTTGTTTGTTGTCATTGTTACATCACATACACCTCCGTATACACAACTGTTGAAATACTCATCATTGATTATATTTTATAATTCACTTAATCCAGTTATTTATGGAGGGATTGGCTTAATCCGTTTAATTACTCCAATAAATTGACGTGGCTGTTTTTGCCCATATTGTCATCACGTTTCCATAGTTACTAAAATATAATAATCGGATCACACGACAGAGATTCGGTGCGTTTGGCGGGGAGGGGGTACCAGTATATAAATTTAAGTACACGGATTCTACTTGGTGGAATCCAGGGATCGCAGGCTCGATCCCCCGTCTGATTCTAATACAATTAACAATCTTTCAGATGGGAGTTTAAACCGAAGTCTCGTGTCGGTGCTGTACACCGTGCACGTAAATGAACCAGAGGAGATTCTGGAATGGGTCTCTGTCAGCAACATTTCACTATCCTCCACAAATCTAAAATCTCTTCAGGAGGCGTCGTTCATATGGGTAGCGACGATAAATAAACGTAAAACACACGCACCCAATAAACGTAAAACACACGCACACACGATTTGGTGGGATGTGAGATTTCGGACCGATCAACACAATGCTCCTATCTCAAATATAAACACGTCCGAATGTGACTCCTATCAAGAGTCTTTATATTGTTCTTCAAATAAAGCACAACTTTAAACTACAATATATTGGTAACCCCAACAAACTCGCCGACTCCCTATGCTTACACTGCATATTGTAGTTCGAGCCCCGCTGGAGCCGTTACGATTGTACCTTAGGCAAGGCATTTAATTTCCACATTGCCTCTTCTCTCTCCCTCGTGGCGATGGATTCTATCAGGAATGAGGTATCGAGAGTGATTAATATAAGTTATAAGAACTTGTTTCGCAATCGAGCTAAAATAAATTTGTATTAATTAACTGCATATTGTATAATATACCAATACGTCCTGATCAATCCGATTGGCTTCGTGCGGTGTGTGTGTGGTGGGGGGTGACAGCCACCGACAGTGTGGGTTAGGTTAAACAATATTGTATTCAAGAATGGTACATAACACAGGAATAGTTGCAACATGACAGTTAGAATTGGGAAACAAGTTACATAGTAACATATTCGAACCCCTTTCCCTAAATACAATTACATACACATAAATAATATGTTATGACATGTTACATTACAAGAATTGCTTGGTATGCAAATATTGTATAGTTTATACACATTTATTTTAGCTCAATTGCGAAACAATTTATTACAACTTATATTAGTCACTCTCGAGACCTCATTCCTGATGGAATCCATCACCACGAAGGCGAGAGAAGAGGCAACGTGGAATTTAAATGCATTGCCTAAGGGCACACTCGTAACGGCTCCAGCGGGGCTCGAACTCCGAATAGTTCGCACATGAAGCGAACGCACATCCACTACGCTGTCACACATATTGTATAATGCTATAAAGCGAGCTTAAGAACAAGAAGAAATCAGACATGCAGCAAAATGTTCGGAAATGTATACATTTGTTGGAATAGAATGTTTCGTTTTGATATAAACGGAAGAGAAAAAAAGACACAAAGGATCAGAGAAAAAAACACTTTTACTGCTCCAGACATTGTGGGTTATATATAGATCGCTAATTAGTTGTGTTTGAATGCGTGGTATTTTCATTTATTGTCATAATTCCGTCTCCGTGACCTAGTGGTTAAGACGTCCGCCTACGGAGCAAAATATCGAAGGTTCGAATCTCGTCAGTGGTTCGTTCTGATATGGCCTGTTGGTGAGCCGCCAGCTAGTTAAATAATGGTTACCGATTGCCTACCAGCCTGGCGCCTGGCATACAAGCATAGGATTCGGGAAGTACTGATGTTCATAAAAAGAGGTGTCGCATAAGTCAGAAATGGATGCTCTTAAATAGGGATGACACTATAATAGACAAACGCTATAAGATTACAATAAAACGTATATTTACGCGTTGTTTTCATTAATTTGATATTTCACTATTTTAGAATGTCGATTCTCCGGCACCTTCGCCGATAGACAGGACCAAATTAAGTAGCAAAGTTTCCACAGACGGTAGTGTCGGCTACTCATTTGAGAAGAAAACATACGGAGCAGACAAACTACAACCTGGTGCAGACCAAACCTCGAGGCAGTTGGAGAATGGAACACACCAAACAGATACCATCGGTTTGTTTAAACAAGAATATTTAACTGAATAAAAGTATATCAATATAAAACAATTAGCAATTTATAGTGCAATTAGTTTTAATAATAGTTTATTGCATTATATACATATATACAACAATACATGACTGACACACACATGAAAGCAAATGGGTTGGGCCACACGTTCTATCAACATTAGTAATTACCCCCCCCCCCCCCAGTGAAATTAAGCAAAAAGTTAAACTGAATTGGTGTACGTAATTATATTTCATGTATATAATAACAAGTTTAGTCTAAATAATAATTAGCAATTCTTAGTAAATGCATAAACCCTCGTGTTATGTGACCCCCCCCCCGCCCTCCCCACCGGGCAATTTCTACCTCTTCTTAGGTCCAGCTTCAACGACAACGCCCCCGTGATCAGCAAATGTATAACTAGAGGCATGGTTACAGAGTTTACATCATAATGAACATGTGTGAAATATATTAGTATTTTAAAACGTTTTGAATGCTTAATGAATTTCTGTACAGCGGTAAGTATTAGATTGTTATCGTCCGCGCTCCTCGCCCTACCAGATAATAACAAATCAACATTAAAGCAGCATTACATAGTAATAAAGGATGTTTTGGGTAAAATATAAATACTAATGTATGTGTGTTTACAAAAATCAAAATAGTCGCTCAGAAACGATAAAATTCCAATAAATTTAAACCGTCGTATACGCGAATTTGTTTATCAACACTAAGAAATATAAACACGCACAGTGCGCATGCGTGAAACAACAGAGGATGTAGAAAACAACGTATATATTTTGAACATGAAAGACTATCTATCTATCTAGTACATGCTAGCGTCACGTGCACGTATAAGCACGTAGAATATCAAAATGCACGACAACATGAAATGCGCATAATATGGTACAACATACGGAATATTTTTTCTAAAGCCACACATATTGTCAACAAATACCTAACATAAGTGTTGCATGATTTTGCGTACCTAAATAAAATACCAACGAATTATTCTTAGGAAATCCGTAGTATCTCCTGAAGCCGTGTAACATGCACACACCAATAATAATAATAATAATAATATAATAAAGACTTTATTTAACGAGAGAACTCATTTGAACAATTAAGTCAATGTACCATGAGGTCCTCCTTAAAACATGAAATAGCATAATGAAACATGTAAACAGTAACCAGTAAAACTTTCATAGGAAATAAGATATAAGCTGCAAAAAGTAATACTTATATTCATGTATAATTTATATTATCAGTTTATTAGGTTATTGGTCCGTTCTTTTGCACCAACTGATAAATAAAACAGTAACCAGTAAAACTTTCATAGGAAATAAGATATAAGCTGCAAGAACTAATACTTATATACAGTCATGTATAATTGTAATTTATGAATTTATTATGTTAACAGTCTGTTCTTTGCACCATCTGATATATACAAATTTGAAGTGTGGAACAGAATGTGCTGTTTTGATGTGATAAGGGAGGGAATTCCACAAGTGTGACCCTGAATATAAAAACAAATTCCTAACAACTTCAGTAGTTCGCTCGCCCATATGGTTCGCCGGAGGCGAGGGTAAATAAGCTCAATCGTTGGCCTAGGCAGGTAAAGTTGGAGATTGGCGTGACTGATTATCTGAAAAATGTTCATCATCTGATTGTGTTTCTTCCAATAAATTTGAGGATGCGCCATTCGAAACATGTTCAGCATTTTCTCTCTTTGTTCGCTATTCTAATTGTTGTACCAGGTCATGTAAACGAACAGGGTCTTCAACGGAAGAGGTATGTCTGTCTATCCGATGCTTTTCAGCTAATTTCTGACGACCACTTAAAGGCTTACACCTATTATTGCCGTCATTTTCATGTTCATTTTCACTCTATATAGCCCCACTTTCATCCTCACTAGTGACTTGACTCGGGAGGGAAACATATTTACTATTTTTTTACTGTCTCATGTCAGGATTGAATAATTTCTCCAAACAAATTGAAATGCTGTCGTTATCATTTTCTTTCATTTCACTAAGCAGGACAAATGAATGTGACGTGTCTGTCACTGGACTAAAACTTGAGACAAGTGCCACTTTTAAGTGTTCCCATTCTGAAGATAGATTGCCACTTAAATATCTACCAATGAAATCAGTTCGAGCCCCGCTGGAGCCGTTACGATTGTGCCCTTAGGCAAGGCATTTAAGTTCCACGTTGTCTGTTCTCTCTCCCTCGTGGCGATGGATTTCATCAGGAATGAGGTCTCGAGAGTGATTAATATAAGTTGTAAGAACTTGGTTCGCAATCGAGCTAAAATAAATTTGTATAAACTAATCTAACACGTGACACCCATAACATTTTATTGTATTAACAATATCAATAAACATGCATTCCATTGCTATCTAGCCTGGGTTTCAGTCTGTCGATTTTTCAATTTTTAACTCAGAAACTCAATACTCAATAATGGTGTATGTGTGTGTGTTTTACGTTTATTTATCGTCGCTACCGGTTGCCCATATGAGCGACGCCTCCTGAAGATATTAGTCATTTTAGATTTTGGAGAATAGTGCAATGATACAGACATAGACCCATTCCAGAGTCTCCTATGGTTCTTTTACGTGCACGGTGTAAAGCACCGACACGAGACCTCGGTTTAACGTCCCATCTGAAAGACTGTTAATTTTATTAGGGTCAGACGGGGGATCTAACCTGCGACCCCTGGATTACCAGCCCAGCGTGTTACCACTGGATTATAGATCCGTCTGTAATAATACTATTATGTAGTCTATAAAATTGAATGGTAACGTTTGCATATAAATAGTACTATAAAACTCCTATAACAAGTCAATGGACTCTTTCCAATAATGTTGTCATTATCGTGCGGTATTTATATCTCCCGTCGCACACTTGATTAGTCATACCGTAATTACACAAGGCGTACATCCTTCGAATTCGCTGCATATAACCAAGCAACCCCTGTATCAAACAATAAGCCTTCATATCCACTGTTTATAAAACCCTGCTTAAAGCGACATTACATCGCAAAAAGCCAAAACATGCATTTTTCACGTATAGATGCTACTACAAATTCTTCCGAACACATTCGAACACGACATTGAATCAATAAACAGTTTTGGTGTGGTCTACAACCTTTCAAAATTGAAAATAAGATTTCATATAACGGTCATCCATGTTCCTGAATTGACGTTTGTTTGTCATCGGAGTCAATACTAAGCGCGAGATAATGTCGTTTAGAGATAATATAACTAATATTAGTCTACAAATAAATATGCATAGGCACAAATGTGTGGTATAAACGTAAATATGTACCATACATCGTGTTATTCAGCATACACGAATTGTATTACGCATGACTGTCGACGCTATGTACATTATTTTGTTATGTCAACAAACCGAGTATACGACGTTTGTTTATTTGTTGAAATACTCAGCAAATATTTGGAAATTAATACCATATAATAGGAAATTACATTCTGTAGAACATTGCGTTTTCACTGATGTAGTGTCGCTTTAAGGTATTATGGATACTGCCCCCATATACTCCCACAACCATCGACAATATGTCCGCCAATCTACACATCAAAGTATAATGCTTCATCCCCAGACAGAACGCTCTCAAAATCAATTATTGATCAAACATTTGCGAACTAGCATTTGCCGTCGTGATGGTGCCATGGAGGTGACTGCCAGTGACAATACTCTGCAACAGGAGTATGCCTTATAACCCATGTTGGTAACCATAACTCTTTGGTATCCTATTGTGTTACATAGTGCACGCTAACTTCCCATGTACGTATACACACTATTGTTACATGCTAACTTCCCGTGTACGTATACAGAATATTGCTACATGCTAACTTCCCATGGAGGTATACAGAATATTGCTACATGCTAACTTCCCGTGTACGTATACACAATATTGCTACATGCTAACGTCCCATGTACGTATACATAACATTGTTACATGCTAACTTCCCGTGAACGTATACACAATATGGCTACATACTAACTTCCCATGTACGTATACACACTATTGTTACATGCTAACTTCCCATGTACGTATACACAATATTGCTACATGCTAACTTCCCATGTACGTATACACAATAGTGTTACATGCTACCTCCCCATGTACGTATACACAATATGGCTACATACTAACTTCCCATGTACGTATACACACTATTGTTACATGCTAACTTCCCATGTACGTATATACAATATTGCTACATGCTAACTTCCCATGACCGTATACACACTATTGCTACATGCTACCTCCCCATGTACGTATACACACTATTGTTACATGCTAACTTCCCATGTACGTATACACACTATTGCTACATGCTAACTTCCCGTGTACGTATACAGAATATTGTTACATGCTAACTTCCGATGTACGTATACACACTACTGTTACATGCTAACTTCCCGTGAACGTATACACACTATTGTTACATGCTAACTTCCCATGTACGTATACACACTATTGTTACATGCTAACTTCCCATGTACGTATACACACTATTGTTACATGCTAACTTCCCATGTACGTATACACACTAGTGTTACATGCTAACTTCCCATGTACGTATACACACTATTGTTACATGCTAATTTCCCATGTACGTATACACACTATTGTTACATGCTAACTTCCCATGTACATATACACACTATTGTTACATGCTAACTGCCCGTGTACGTATACACAATATTGTAACATGCTAACTTCCCGTGTACGTATACAGAATATTGCTACATGCTAACTTCCCATGAACGTATACACAATATTGTTACATGCTAACTTCCCGTGAACGTATACACACTATTGCTACATGCTAACTTCCCGTGAACGTATACACACTATTGTTACATGCTAACTTCCCATGTACGTATACACACTATTGCTACATACTAACTTTCCGTGAATGTATACACAATATTGCTACATGCTAACTTCCCGTGAACGTATACACATTATTGTTACATGCTAACTTCCCGTAAACGTATACACACTATTGCTACATACTAACTTCCCGTGAACGTATACACACTATTGCTACATGCTAACTTCCCGTGAACGTATACACATTATTGTTACATGCTAACTTCCCATGTACGTATACACAATGTTGCTACATGCTAACTTCCCATGTACGTATACACAATATTGCTACATGCTAACTTCCCATGAACGTATACACAATATTGCTACATGCTAACTTCCCATGTACGTATACACAATATTGCTACATGCTATCTTCCCATGTACGTATACACAATATGGCTACATGCTAGCTTCCCATGTACGTATACACAATATTGCTACATGCTAACTTCCCATGTACGCATACACAATATGGCTACATGCTAGCTTCCCATGTACGTATACACAATATTGCTACATACTACCTTCCCATGAACGTATACAGAAGGTTGCTACATGCTAACTTCCCATGAACGTATACACAATATTGCTACATGCTAACTTCCCATGTACGCATACACAATATGGCTACATGCTAGCTTCCCATGTACGTATACACAATATTGCTACATACTAACTTCCCATGTACGTATACACACTATTGCTACATACTAACTTCCCGTGAACGTATACACACTATTGCTACATACTAACTTCCCATGAACGTATACACAATATTGCTACATGCTAACTTCCCATGTACGTATACACAATATGGCTACATACTAACTTCCCATGTACGTATACACAATATTGCATGCTAACTTCCCATGTACGTATACACAATATGGCTACATGCTAGCTTCCCATGTACGTATACACAATATTGCTACATGCTAACTTCCCATGTACGCATACACAATATGGCTACATGCTAGCTTCCCATGTACGTATACACAATATTGCTACATACTAACTTCCCATGAACGTATACACAATATGGCTACATGCTAGCTTCCCATGTACGTATACACAATATTGCTACATACTAACTTCCCATGAACGTATACACAATATTGCTACATGCTAACTTCCCATGAACGTATACATTGTGTATACGTTCATGGGAAGTTAGCATGTAGCAACCTTCTGTATACGTTCATGGGAATATTGCTACATACTAACTTCCCATGTACGTATACACAATATTGCTACATACTAACTTCCCATGTACGTATACACAATATTGCTACATTCTATCTTCCCATGTACGTATACACACTATTGCTACATGCTAACTTCCCATGTACGTATACACAATATTGCTACATTCTAACTTCCCATGTACGTATACACAATGTTGCTACATGCTAACTTCCCATGTACGTATACACACTATTGCTACATGCTAACTTCCCATGAACGTATACAGAATGCTGCTACAGTAACTACTATACGCTAACTTCCTGTTAATGTATACACAATGTTCCGTACATCTGAACAATGAACGTACATCTGTGTTTTTTATCTTTTAAAACCTCTCCCACGTGTGCTATAATTTGAAAATTACCTTACAGCCGTGGTAGTTGTTGTTGTGTCAGCTACACGGTCGGCAGAATGTACAGATTTAGTGGTGCTAGACGAAGACCTCATTCCAAGTCATGATACGTTATGGAATTCACCCTAACTGACTTAGCCCGTTAAAGCGACACTACAGTGAAAACGCAAATTTATACAGAATGTAATTTCCTATTATATGGTATAATTCTTTCCCAAATATGTAGCAGATATTGCAGATATTGTCCACACTAGTGAAAGTAACTTGAAAACATTCAAATACAATATATCATCTGCATTCTGAAATATTTTAGAATTATGCAAAATATTTTGTGAAAAATAAACAGCATATTATAAATGTAGGTCACCGTCAAATGACCTTCAGAAACTAAGGTGGGTGTCTTTAGTGGGGCATAAACAAACTCAATTGGTCAACCCTATAGGTCAACCTTCATAGTCGGTTATAAAAGCTCATCAGAGTTTATGTTATTCGTGATATGTCTTGCCGACTCAAAATAAAATGTATCTTATCTTATTGAAAATAGTTATTTTCCGTTCAGGTGAAATGTAAGTATATTGCAAAATACATTTTTGTGTGTGTTTTGTTGCAAACTAGTTTGTGGAACATATATAATGGGACTGTATTGGTATGTTGTAATGGAGGCATACGGAGATTCAAATAGCAATGCATGCCCTTTACAATAACAAACAACTACATTTATGTCTGATTAGCGCAGTGGTTAGCGCGCTCGCTTCTCACCAAGGCAACCCGGATTCGATCCTCGGATCGGGAAGTATGTGAGATGGTACGATGGTCGCCAGATCGGACAGGTGGTTTTCTCCGGGTACTCCGGTTTCCAACGAGAGTGATTAATATAAGTTGTTAAAACTTGCTTCGCAATCGTTGTAAAATAAATAAAGTTTAAACTAACTACGCTTACAGGTGCGTATCAGTAGTATGTCTAATTGCCTGCCTAGTCCTAAGTAAGTAAGTTTAATATCCAGTTCCGTGTATTCTGAATTCGCTATTTGTAAACACTTTGAATAGAAGAAGATATATTATTATATGCAGTTGTATGGGACATTATCTATGCTTTATGAGGGGGGGGGGGAGGGGGGAGGTACTATTTGAACTTTTGTTTTATATCAAAGGTAAACAATCCGGTAAATATAGTTTCATTTTAGCTATATGTATTACTTCCCTTCTGTCCGGTAATTAAAGTAAAGAGGTTCAAACAAATTGATGGGAAAGGTTTTTCAATGGATATGACTTCAATGATACCTCTATAGTGTGTAAAAAAAGTCCCACGAAATCCAGCTATGGAAAATACCTTAAAATTGACGAAATCCAAGATGGCCGCCATCCGGATGACGGAAATAGGAAAATGGTCATAATTATGTACCTAATCATGATACAATCACGTGTACTATGTCTATTCGTACTAGCATCTCATGAGGCATGCGATGGACACTGTGTTGGCTTCGTAGAGCCAAGCAAAAACAAAATGGCGGCCATATATGACCTAAATGGTAAGTTTTAAACCTTTGTACAATATCGCTGATGAAAAAAATAACAGACACACATTGTTCAAAATTTTTCAATATGTTTATCATGTTCAATACTGTATACAACTTGTTAATACTAGTACAACACGTTAAGTTTCAGAGTCAGTGTCCGAGTCATCAGGAATTGGCCCATTTGTACATGTGATGCCCTTGCACTGTCCACAGCCAAGCGTGCACTGGAGTCCATTTCTCCTGCATGGACACGTGTTCTTTCCACAATTTCCAGTGCATTTACACCGGATCATCTTTAGGAGGGAGGCAGGAGCTGCAACCTGCTCCATTCTATTTGGTTTCAGGACAGTCCCGAGCCTTGTCTTGCGTAGGATCCATCCCCACTCAGTGGCCTCCATGTTGTTCCCCAACCAGGTCTGTACTTGGTGGTAGACCCTTCTACTGTGAAATCTAGCAGCATCAGTAGTTGGTGGAATACGTTCAGGAGGTACATAGCTTGAGCTTGAAGCTACCTTCTCAGATAACTTGGATGTTCGTTCGAGATTGAGGTATGTGCCCTGCTTACAAGCATATAGCACTGCCAGTGCTATGTTTCCCGCTGCTTCAACTGCTTCCTGGCTTTTCTCAGGCGTTATGAACACTGATGATGGTCCTTGCAAATATTTATACTTCCCCATTGCAGATACTTTTCCTATTCCATAAGGTCTTGAGGTTGTATCGCAACCAGATAAGGCGTGGATGAAGAGCAATGATTCACTGAGGCCTGGATCCAGTGAACTGTGGAGGCTACCTATGTTGATGAGTTTAGAGCTGGTCTGAAGATAAATACTCCGGTGTTCAGCAGGGTTGAAATGGTGCTGTAGAAGTATCAGCAAGTCAGTGTCATCACCAACAACTACCACAGGTTTCGTTCGGGCGAGGGCACATGCAGACATTGCCATGTCATTATCAACATCTCCAGAGGACTGTTTCACACAGATGCCTTCTTTCTCCATCTGTGACGAGAGGCTGTTGATGAACTTTTGCTTGTTCTTGGAGTTAGCAAGAAAAGATTTTTTCTTCATTTTGAGAATCATGTCGTCCGTGAAATCGACATCCACTCCCATCTCGCTTCCAGTCCGCCGTTCGTGAGTCTCATCATTGGTAGACGGGTCACTTCCATAGCCATCAAACACGACTAGCATGCACTGGTAATGTCTCTGAATGAACTGGATGTAGAGTTTGCAGAGATTGAAATATTAGGTGGACTTTGACCAGAGTATACGCTGCAGCATTGCACCTCCATCTACACAATACATCACTTCAAGCATGTCAAGTGGTTGGTCAGAGACAACACACGCTGGGATCTTCTTAACAAGGCCATTCTGGAGATCAGCTTTGTCTGGGAGCCGCATAAGCAGTTTGGAGTCGAACAGCGATGAGGGATACGAACACAGCTCATACTGGAATAATTCCCTGAGTTCGATATTGCCGATACCAGTAACGATTAGGCGTTGGTATAGCTGTTGTGGATTGATCTCAATCTTCTCGCCTTCAGAGGAAACATACACTGAGGAAGCCAGAGTACGGACCTGATCTTTCTTCACAAATTTGTGTTGCGAGACAGACTTTCCTGCCATAGCGGTCAGAATAGCATCCCCTATGGTCTTAGCGCTGTCAACATTAACTGACCCTTCTCCAACGATCCCAGATGAGAGACTGTGGAGTTCCTTACTGTTTTGTGTGCATGGTTTTCTTTCTTGTAGATAGTCAAGGACTGTCTGGAGATCTTTTGCATCCCGCTTCAATCTTGATTGGGAAAGATCTTTGTGCACCGCATCACCATCAGTCCGTGAGAGAACAGTCACTTATGTAGGGCCTTGTGGACTTCCCCACATGCTGGCATTGAAAACAGCCATAGCAAACTGGTTGACTCCTGAAATCCTCGTCCTCGGGTAAGCCCACCAACTGATTTAATGCTTCCCATAAGTACCTGCTCGATGCACAGATCGCTGAATAGTCCGGACCAATAACTGTCACTGTGGCGGATGACGAACAGTCCGCCACAGTGAAGATTGGAGCAGAGATCGGAGGATGCTAACCAGATGCATATACATGATCCAGAGGTTGGCTGTGCGATATGGTTTCATCATCGCACACCAGTTCTCCAACGCTAACTGTAGTTGTGAAATGACATCCGAAGCTAGGGCATCACCTAGACTCATGCGACCGTCGCAAACGTTCGGGAATACAATTGTGTTTAAAATTGAAAGCTGTGGCTGCAGCCTTTTTCTCGCAATTGTGAATATTCTTGAGGTTTATCCATGTCGACTGTCTCCATGCACAATGCACAGGTAAACTTGTCCGATAGGGTGGCCATATTTCATGAATCAGAATCGTTCAACTGCAAATACATCGAAAAACGAGTATGTTTTAGTAATATATGGCGGCCATTTTGTTTTGGCTTTGTCATGTTGGTTTTACGAAGCCAACACAGTGTCCATCTCATGCCTCATGAGAAACTAGTACGAATAGACATATTACACTTGATTGTATCATGATTAGATACATAATTATGACCGTTTTCCTATTTCGTTCATCCGGATGGCGGCCATCTTGGATTTCGTCACTTTTAAGGTATTTTCCATAGCTGAATTTCGTGGGACTTTTTTTTACACACTATAGAGGTATCATTGAAGTCATATCTATTGAAAAACCTTTCCCATCAATTTGTTTGAACCTCACTGCATATCGACACCTTTAATTACTGGACTAATTCAACTATTACATTCCGTCGGGAAAAGTGCTTCAATAATCTCATTCAGCGTGCTGATCTCTGTAGGTGTTACTGTTGCAATATCTACATCACGTTTCTATGCCGAGCTGAATTAGATGCGAAAGCACACGGTTCGTTTTTCTCACAGTATAACTACATCGCATAAACAGGGTTTTTTCCCCGAATATGATACGAATATAGTTGTATAATACGTAAGTAACACATGCAAGACATTTGCTAAACGTTCCTTAAAGAGAAGGACCTATACATTATCTTTCTGAAGTATATGCATACACAGGATTCCCCCCCGAATATGATACGAATACAGTCAAACCTGTTTTAGTGGTCACCTCTATTAAGCAGCCAACCTGTTTTAAGCAGCCAGTTTCCAGATTCCCATTATGTTGTTTTATTACATATTTTACCTCTATTAAGCAGCCACCTGTGCTAAGCAGCCACTTTCTGAGATTCCCTTGGCTGGCTGCTTAAGACAGGTTTGACTGTATAGTCATATAATACGTAAGTAACCCATGCAAGACAGTTGTTAGGCGTTCGTTAAAGAGAAGGACCTATACATTATGTTTCTGAAGTATTCTGCATTAATTACTTATATCTGTGAACAGTTACTCAGAACCTATTATTCGGGAGTTACCAGGTATAGCAATACATATAAGTAAGTAAGTAAGTAAATAGTTTATTATAGTGACATGTGCATTAACATATTTCAATACATACATAAATACATGAATATAGCACCCGACCCAATGGATCTATAAGTCACCAACATATTAAATTGTTATACATATAAACATCATATAGAAGTCACAATGATTGCATCAACAATATGATATTCAGTCATTTTAAGTATGGCATGGTATTTATGACTGTAATGTTAGCAATGGTAATGGTTACAACAATGATTATTATAAATTCACACCTTTATAATAACGTTCGACTACTCGAGAGTAACTGTACATGGACAGGTACTCATTGTTAATATATAACTGTACACACTGAAAATAAAATCCATATACTGTGAGATTTGTAACAAATAATTAAATTCAAGTCATCATCATCATCATCATCATCATCTTCATCATCACCATCATCACCACCATCATCATCACCCTCATCATCACCCTCATCATCAACATATATAAATGAAGCAATATATTCTAATGATAGGCATCGTTTGCTTGGCGTCATTTTAGATATAGCTAGCAAACGTGTTTTCAAAATGACAGTATTGCATTCCCGTTCATACATAGCTGCATACTGGGCTGCACTCATCAACGCAAATGCCTCAATGTCACGTTACACACACAGATCTATTCCTGTTCAAACTGACTGTCTCAATATCTACATACATACTCCCGCGAGGGGTTTGACATTAAAGGAACATACATACATACGTATGTTGCAATCATACAATTGTCTTCGTTTTAAAATCAGTATTACACAAGTTTTGCACTAATGCAATCCATCATTTAAACAAAATTGATATTCTTTCACCGTCTCCGTGGCCTAGTGGTTAAGGCGTTCGCATACGGAGCTGAAGGTCGAAGGTTTCGAAGGTTTCGAAGGTTCGAACCTCGACACTTGTTTGTTCTGATATGGCCGGTTGGTGAGCGGCCAGCTAGTTAAATAATGGTTACCGATTGCCTACCAGCCTGGCGCCAGGCATACAAGCATAGGATTCGGGAAGTACTGATGTTCATAAAAAGAGGTGTCTCATAAGTCAGAAATGACTGGCCCTTTAAATAGGGGTGACACTATAATAAACAAACTATACTTGAACATTGTTGAACAATATATAATCTTATTTTTGCTATTTCATGTGTTTAATTTGTTGAGGGCCTCATGGTAGATCGACTTAATTGTTCAAATGAGTTCTCTCGTTAAATAAAGTCTTTATTATTATTATTTTGATTATGTTTGTCTGTTTTACATTCGGCACTCTCCGTAGCTCCATTTCGCCGTAGCAAATCATAATTGTAACACGTTTTATTAATAATGCTTGCATTTTAAATTATAGTTCTGAAATTTGGGGTTTCACCAAATCAAAGGAGCTAGAACGTATTCATTTGAAATTTTAAATGTAAGAGTAACTACTTGTTCTACAGGCGTATATGGCGAATTAGCATAACACGTTATACTCGAATTGTAAAATATTGGTTTAAATTGTTACATACAGATAATATAATTCTAAAACGTGTATATAGCCAGGCTGTAAATGATTGTGCAAATGGTTCTAGAAATTGGGCGTCCACACTTAAAGATATTTTATTATGTTATTTAGTTATGGTTTCTCGAACATTTGGGGAAATCCATATAGTTTATATATGAATACGTTCTAGCCAGTTTATAAGTTTGCTTAGGCAACGTGTGATTGATTGTTTCATTCAAGGTTGAATGGTTTGTAGGCAAAGAGACAAGTGGTGTACTAAACTTGTATGATCGCTGTAAATTAAAATTTGAATATGAACCTTATCTAGATATTGTACCATATATCTTACGTTTTTTAATTACAAGATTAAGAATTTCTGCACATTCATTACGAATACATACTGGTAGATATGGACAAAATAGAATTCCACAAAATGAATATCATTTTATACGTGTTGCCCAATTCAATTCAATTCAATTCAAAATCTTTATTTCCTCCATCAAGAAGATATGCATGGTATATACAAATATAGACAATGATACAATATTACTATAATATAACTACAATATACATACATCGCACATATATAGTATATATGCGTAAGTTAGATTATGCTACCAATACACATGTGTGTATCATGCTGACGACCTGGGCTCCTTGCAGGATAGTTTAAGTCGTTTTATATAGTTTTGGTATGCAGTTCACCAGTATCAGTCGGATTGTTCACATACAGGTAATGAATCTGTTCATACATTCAAACACGTATCGGTATGAACGCTTTAGGAATTGTATTTGGTTATCACAATCGAGTATTGCTCCAATAGGCGCCCCTAATAGCTTAAGGGTCCACGTTTCTTTATCCAGTATGAGCAAGTTATTAATAAATAAGCTATTATGTGTGCAAAATAGATCGTTGACAAAGCAGGAACGCAGATGGTAAGTACCCTTGCAATCACTTACCACGTGCGTCACCAGGTCCATACATATTCTATCACACATTAGACACACAGATAAGTCATTAGTCATGGATCTGGCCCATATGTTGGCTACTGAGCGCATTATATGCCTTGACGTACTATCTCTATATACGGTATATACAATAGCAGGACTAATGACTGGGTGTAGTATACTGAAATAGCGAAATTCGTCATCAGCTGTAACACGCCGAGTCCACTTGTCTGATTCTCGAGAATAAACTAACGACTTAATTAAATTTTTCCAGCAATGTTTAGATGGAAGGGCCATAGGGTTAACTAGTACATCGTTGATAATGTGCCCGATGCCATATATATGTAAGATCCGGATAATATCAGGAATGAACCCCAACATACTTTGTCTAGCACGTTTGTCTGAAGCAAATGATATATATCTCAATATAAAGATGCTCTTAGAGGAACAGTTGTTGCTTAGGCTCAGTAGTTTATGTAGAAACATGAGCTTCCTAATTTCAATATCTGCTGAGAGTTTATGTAATCCTGCCATTGATTCACATATATCCGATCTGGTGCGTGTAGTGAATCCTTGTATTCTCTTGACTATAAAGTGTTGGAGTTTATTAACCGAATACGTTTGAGGATTAGACATATTGTTCCAAAGTTCGCATCCGTATAAAGCGGTGGGTACTACTATTCGTTTGTACAAATTAATTGCTGTAAGCGGGTTAATGCCATTAGGGTGAACACCTTGCACTGACATGGCAAAGAATGCATTTTTAGCTTTTTGCAATCTCTCGTCGATTCTGTGCTGCAGTTTGAGGTCTGCGTCCTGGCGGATTCCCAAATGAGGTGCACTTGTCGTTTGTTCAATAAATGAGTCACCGTATAAAATGCCAACCCTAGGTGAATTACGCTTTTTGCTGAACACTACAACATTGGACTTTTCTACATTGATTGCCATTTTCCACTCGTTACAGTACTTATATGTTGTATCTATCATGTTTTGGAGTTTAAGTGGAGATAGCGCGATTAGTGTTATATCGTCCGCAAACGAGGGATTACCACTCTTTGTAAGCATGACTGAGCAGCCGTCGGTACTATTTTCAAGGTCAACAAATAACTGATTCACGTAAACTATGTAGTACAGGGTTGATAGCGTACCCCCCTGACGAACTGATCGTTCTACGCTAATGGCGTCAGCCGATTTGCCGTTGTGTCTAACAACACATTTTAGGTCAGTGTATGAGTTTCGTATGAGTCGGAGTATCTTGCCGGTGATGCCCAGTAGGCCAAGCTTAATGAATAGGCCGTCGTGCCATACACAGTGGAACGCTGATTTCTGGTCTAAGAAGGCGACGTACACGTGGCTATTACGTTCGATCTGGTGAAATATCGTTTCCTGTAGGTTAAATGCAGCGGTAGTGCAGCTTAGCTGTTTGCGAAATCCATGTTGTTGCGAGTTTGGGAATGGCGGTTGTATCGACTCGAGTTGTTTATCTATGCGGTTAAGCAACACTTTCTCGAATATCTTGCAGAAACAAGGGATGAGCGAGATTGGTCTGTAATTATTTGCATCCGTTTTGCTTTTACCCTTGCCTTTGTAGATCGGTACAAGTATACTTGTTTTCCATTGAATTGGAATCATTTCATGCCTCAGGATAGAGTTGAATAACTTGGTTAAAACACTGTCTATCACGTGTTTTGCGCTAAATACATGTTCATTCAATACATTGTCACATCCTGGGCTTTTACGTTGCTTGAGCGTTTTAGTTGCTAGGGAGATTTCATTGGATTGTTGCAATCTAATAAAAGAAATATCCTATATAATTTAGCTTTATTCTATAATAAAGCAGTTGACATTAAAATAACACTCTTAAATAATATGACATAAATCCAATATCAGCACTAATTATTGTTCATCCTCATAATTAGATGCATTTTCTTATTATTATCAGATTCTATAAGCTACATGACCACGATAAAATTGTTGTATATATTTACATCATATATATTTGTATATATGTATTTGACGATGTACCATGAACAAGTCTTAATAACATTTCTGTTCTGTTCTGTTCTGTTCATAAAAATCGGGACACTTGCATACAATGCAATTTCGAACAGAAATATATCTCTAAGATAACGTCGATGTCTTTTCTCTGAACTTGACCACATGTGTACGCCAGACTATTTAAATTAAATCCATTGAAACATTTATCCGAAATATAATTCTAAATTTAAATTGCAACCCGTCTAGCATATACAATTATATGCAATGAAAAAGTGTTAGAATGATGACCAATATACATGTAGATTAATAAATAAAAATGTTTCCAATGTGAGAGTGTTATTAGAGATATTAGATAGGAATTATCTCAGCATCGCAATATTAAGACCCGTGTATGTAGGTCAGATTCAATTTAATTTAAACATATCAAACTACTATTCCTATCACATGTATGTGTACATTAGCCTGGTAATAGGCGTTGATATAGTTTGCCCTGTCTGTCATATATAGTTTTAGTTTAGTTTAGTTTAGTTTATTAAATTCCAGTAGGATGTCAAGCCCATGATGACATACATACATATTATATACAGTTAGCGAACAGTGCAAACATAATGCATACATTTTATACAAATGAGCTCCCACACTCACAGCCATTTATATTTATATATATGTGTAAATACATGTACTATTTGTCTGATATGTGTCTTATAATTAAAGCACAACAGTTCTTTATTTCTAACACGGAGAAGGTCAAAAGACGCAACAAAACACAAAACCAAACATACAAAATTGAAGTTGTTGCAAAGTTGTATAATATATATTTTTTATTTATTTAATACTCAGTCGTATTAAGCTATAATGAGTTTATGATCATATGAACAATTGGCAGAAGTAAAATATGATGAGCTTGTACATAAGGCTAATGAACTCACTAGTGGGTGCCAACTGACGCGTGACGACTGACCATTAATACTGATACATTGATAATGAAGATAATACAGACAGAGATGTAGTCCAGTGGTAACACGCTGGACTGGTAATCCAGGGATCGCAGGTTCGATCCACCGTCTGACCCTAATAAAATTAACAGTCTTTCAGATGGGACGTTAAACCGAGGTCTCGTGTCGGTGCTTTACAACGTGCACGTAAAAGAACCAGAGGAGGCTCTGGAATGGGTCTCTGTCTGTATCATGCACTATCCTCCAAAATCTAAAATAACTAATCTCTTCAGGAGGCGTCGCTCATATGGGCAACCGGTAATGATGATAAATAAACGTAAAAACAAAACAGAAGATAATATCTACTAAGGGGATTAACTCAATTGTGGATTGTTGGTTGACTTTCCAGTATTTGACAGAGTAACTCCGCTTGGTTAATGATGATTATAGTTGTGTATGATATGTGAACACATATGGTAGAGACACGTATGTATGTACGTATGTGTTCTGTGTGTGTTTATCATGCGTGAACCGACCTCGAACCTGGTCTAGGTTTTCAATCTGTGTACATGTTATGTGAACTGGACACTGTTAGTTAGGGTGACAGACAGGATAAATACATTAGTGCTGGACCTGACGCTTATAACATTACGGAATTCACTTAACATGTTACGGTGATGCTCTTTATCTTAATAGGCCGCACTTTATCAGTGTCATTGGTAGCAATAGACACACGGCCGTGATAGACCATATACAGCCGGTTGCATAGATACGCCCCATGTAACTCTGACATATACAGTCAAACCTGTGTTAGTGGTCACCTCTATTAAGCAGCCAACCTGTATTAAGCAGTCAGTTTCCAGATACCCAATATGTTGTTTACTATACATTTGACCTCTATTAAGCAGCCACCTGTGCTAAGCAGCCACTTTCTGTGATTCCCTTGGTGGCTGCTTAAGACAGGTTTGACTGTACACTCAACAAAAGTGCTAATCGGTTACCTGGCCCCGAGGTTATAAAACAGTTTTCAGATCTCAAACTCAAGCTCACTCAAATGATCTGATTGGTTGATTCTGAATGTTACTGTCAGTTGAACCAATCAGACGCTTGAGTCTGAGTTTTGAGATTGGATTTTTTTTTATAATATTCGGGGTCTGGTGTTTTACGGTATTTGGAGCAAACTAATAACCACATAATATAAATATTCATATCATCTTTAAATATTGGTTATATTTTAATCTAAGACGACCCAGCTAATAACATACAAACTTGTAGAGTAAAATCTACCTCGGGTTATTCTGCGATATGCCTACCTTGAACTATGCTGCGCGCGCACCGTGTGTTGGCTATTCCATTTATACAATGCTTGTAAAGTTTTATGAATGAAAATAATACCGTGGGAATTCGCGGAAGTGAGCTATTTTTAGAATCAGATAATCTCTTGTCCGTCTTGTTTTTCTGTTAAGTAACGTTTCAGTTACTATTCTCTACAGTTTTATTTGACAAAATAAATACAATTATTGATCAGTTACAACTTTTGTTCATTTATGCACTAGATTGATATTTTCCATACAAAAATAACGTCATTACTCCTTACGCGGGAGGAAATTTCGAAAGCCAAATGCACTGCGTTTGAAGAAAATACTCCTTGATTCTCGTCTAAAATTATTAGAAGTAAGTCGTGTTTGAATCGAAATAATTATTATTCTGCGATATACCACGGTTGATACTTATTATTTCTAAATTACAGATCGCTATGCAACCATTTTCTGTATAATCATTTCGGATAAAATGCATTAAATGACAATAAGAAAATATTTATATTGTATGATTATTAATTGACTCCAAATATTATAAAATATCAGGTGACCGATTATGAATGGTGTTGAGTGTATACATAAATGCACATGGTCAACCTGTACCCTGGTTAATATATAGTACAATCGGTGTTTTTTATCATTTTTAAAACAAGGTTTTTATTGTAAAGTTTGTTGATATGTGAACAAAGTAAGTGCGAGTCATTCATTAATATCGAAAATCGCCGCGTACAATGGCCAGGATTACTACAGCGTAAGACAAGGCCGAGGGTCGAGTTGATTAGGGTACGGATTGACCGCGTACATGTATATATATATATATATATGACAGACTCGTAAATTGTCAGAGCTGCATGGTGCGTATCTATGCAATCGGCTGCCTATGTGCTATTCATCTGCACCATGATTGTATGCGAATTTATTGATTGTATGCTTTTATAACGAGTGTTACAATGTATAAAGGTATTGCTAACCTTTCCGAATGTATATGTCGTGCAGAAAATGTTAATGGTGCATGTGTCGTGAAATTCATACACTTTTAACTTAGTTTGATGTAAACAGTAATATAAACGTGAATTCATGCACATGACATCGGCAACGTGTTGTATTGAACTGATACATCATTAAGCGCGTTGTATAAAGCATGCTGTATATTTAGGATATGAGTTACCAGTTGAATACTCCCTACACTCTTAATACAGTCATGATCATGTTTTGCGTAGTCTAAAATCCATCATGACATTGTCATTATTTTTCCATGTATGTCCATAATCATTACATCATTTGTCCATCCTCATCATGATTGCATATATCATAATATTGTACTATTATATATATATTGTAAATATGTTTAAATGTTACAGACGAGAAACTGTAAAGTTAAGTCTTAATAAAGCATTCTTCTTCTTCTTCTATATTATACTAGAGGACAATAGAATACGCACACTTCGGATAAGTGTGTTTGACATGAAAAACAATAACTATATATTAAATACATAGTTAATACATTTTGGAATATTTTCAGTTGTTCAGTTTGTGTTTTGTAATAAAGATGTGATATATCTTTGATGGAATCCTTCGTATTTCGTGTTCATGCAATGTAGGTGTGCGTTTTCTATGTCCACTAGTATATGTAATAATGATCATATAATGTAGGTGTGCGTTTTCTATGTCCACTAGTATATTTAATGATAATCATATAATGTAGGTGTGCGTTTTCTATGTCCACTAGTATATGTAATAATAATCATATAATGTAGGTGTGCGTTTTCTATGTCCTCTAGTATATAATGTAGGTGTGCGTTTTCTATGTCCTCTAGTATATAATGTATGTGTGCGTTTTCTATGTCCTCTAGTATATAATGTAGGTGTGCGTTTTCTATGTCCACTAGTATATTTAATGATAATCATATAATGTAGGTGTGCGTTTTCTATGTCCTCTAGTATATGTAATAATAATCATATAATGTAGGTGTGCGTTTTCTATGTCCTCTAGTAGACATGTAATAATAATCATATACTGTAGGTGTGCGTTTTCTATGTCCACTAGTATATGTAATAATAATCATATAATGTAGGTGTGCGTTTTCTATGTCCTCTAGTATATAATGTAGGTGTGCGTTTTCTATGTCCTCTAGTATATAATGTAGGTGTGCGTTTTCTATGTCCTCTAGTATATAATGTAGGTGTGCGTTTTCTATGTCCTCTAGTATATAATGTAGGTGTGCGTTTTCTATGTCCTCTAGTATATAATGTAGGTGTGCGTTTTCTATGTCCTCTAGTATATAATGTAGGTGTGCGTTTTCTATGTCCTCTAGTATATAATGTAGGTGTGCGTTTTCTATGTCCTCTAGTATATAATGTAGGTGTGCGTTTTCTATGTCCTCTAGTATATAATGTAGGTGTGCGTTTTCTATGTCCTCTAGTATATAATGTAGGTGTGCGTTTCTATGTCCTCTAGTATATAATGTAGGTGTGCGTTTTCTATGTCCTCTAGTATATAATGTAGGTGTGCGTTTTCTATGTCCACTAGTATATAATGTAGGTGTGCGTTTTCTATGTCCACTAGTATATAATGTAGGTGTGCGTTTTCTATGTCCACTAGTATATAATGTAGGTGTGCGTTTTCTATGTCCACTAGTATATAATGTAGGTGTGCGTTTTCTATGTCCACTAGTATATAATGTAGGTGTGCTTTTCTATGTCCACTAGTATATAATGTAGGTGTGCGTTTTCTATGTCCACTAGTATATAATGTAGGTGTGCGTTTTCTATGTCCACTAGTATATTATACAGCCACACTCGTGAATTGTATTGGAGTTTATACTAAATGCGTGATACTGTTGTCTAAATCAGATTAGTCTAAAAAATAAAAATACATAGGCACAATTGTGTGATATACAGTCAAACCTGCGTTAGTGTTCACCTCTATTAAGCAGCCAACCTGCATTACGCAGCCAGTTTCCAGATTCCCAATATGGTGTTTAATAATACATTTGACCTCTATTAAGCAGCCGCCTGTGCTAAGCAGCCACGTTCTGTGATTCCCATGGCTGGCTGCTTAAGGCAGGTTTGACTGTAACGGTAAATGTACAATAAATGTTGTTATTGCGGATACATGCGCTATATTATACATGGGCTTCGACCGTGTTTACATTCGTTTGTTATGCCAAAACGTTTATTAGTTTAAATACTCATTGTGACGTCATAGTCGCGCGGGCTACATTCACACGATCGACATAATAATATACACGTATAACCAACACTGTTGTGTAGTGTACCTACGTTTCCTAGTTGTTTGTAAGACAATAGTTTCATGAAATTCAATCTAAAACTGATTATCACGAAAGCAGAGTAACTAATAAGTCTTAGAGTAAAATTACAAATAAAATTTGAACTACTTTTGTTGCTCTTACTATTCAACCGCATAACGCAACATCGTGACGTCATTTTTTTATTTAACCATATTTTATTGCATATGTAATACATTCGACAATACAATATTACATACGAGCATGAATCAGATGTGAAATAAGTTAACAGATTATAAGGCACATATATACATTTGTGTAACATAGCAAAAGGGTCGGGGCACAAGTCATAACCAACATTAGAAAACGACCCTTCCCCAAACATGACGTCACATGTCGATAATAACGCTGCAGATAGTACCTGTTCGCATGGCACTTCGCATTAATGCATACATGTCTCAATCCACTATAACAGTGTCGTAACACCCAGCCCTGTTGTATAATAAATAAATCCCAATGCTACCAATGCTACACAAGTAGGCGATAAGTCGGCTCAAATATGGATTGCCATGTGTTTTCAGCGCTTGTTACTGAGCAGCCGCCTATATGTGACAATGTGTGTGGAGTTGCTATTGGCTTAGGACTCACGGTGTTCCTGCTCATCACGTTCTCACTATTTATGCTGTGGTTCACCAAAAAGACGAACGACAGGCGAAAAACAAACATGAAGGTACTTGCGATAAAGTGTGTAAATGTGTACAGACCAACCGTGACTCTAATCAGAGACTGTCCAAACTCAGCAAACTAGACTGAGCAAGATGACCCCGGCTACCAATAGAGCACCGGTTATTTGTAGCTATTAGTGTTACGTGGTTTGTATAAATGGCTGCTGTGCATCTAGCATATATAGTGCTGCTGGCTTAATCAGTAAGGGATGGGACCTTAAACCGAGGTCTCGTGTCGGTGTTTTACACCGTGCACGTAAAAGAACCAGAGGAGACCCTGGGACGGGTCACTGTCTGTACCATTGCACTATCCTCCAAAAATCTAAAATGACTAATCTCTTCAGGAGGCGTCGCTCATATAGGCAACCAGTAGCGACGATAAATAAACGTAAAACACACACATTATAAGTATATTCTTTATGCCATATTTGAAACGTTCGTGATACAATAATTTAATACTATTATTGTTTCCAGCCATCACGTAGTTATAAATACAACACGATATTGAGGACGATACCATTACACTAAGAAAAAGTGAACCACGCTTTTATATTGACTAAGTGATTGTATCTCATTATACCTGGTCGATACCAACTACCTGGATCACCTATATCGTGTTTATTTTATTGGTTTTCTGTTTATATACATATTTCACATATCGCGTTTTTTTTAGTAGTGAGGGTTTTCGTTTTTGTCTACTTAAGTATACATGTTTCTTGCCAGTACGTTGTGTTTATCGCCGTCCTATAACCTATCTTTATGTACTGTGTCCAGCTCGTAGGGATTGTGGTTTCCGAAATATAACTTTTCTAATTGTTTGCAGCACGTGGGAAGTGTGGTTTCTATTTCCGCTCTACCTTCAGACTACCAAGATGATCGAGAAAGGAGACTCTCGTACTCGTCCGACCATTGGTCACAAAAGGGACTCATCTATTCAACTACTCAAATACAAAATATGGTGAGCATTAAAATGTTAATGTAGCATCTACTTCCGTGAGCAAGATTAACATTAATAGTATTTCATTTATGCTTTCCAATGAAAGAAAACTCCATCTTGCACCGCGTTGAAACAGTGAAAGATCGCTGTCTCGGCCACCGGATGCATTTCGTATTCCTGCGCGGTTAGATGTACTTTTGTATTTTAGCTATTTTCAGACTATCGCGAACAGTTAATTATTAAGTAATACATTCTAATGAATTTGGTTTGTTTGTAGTTTTTAATTTTGACAGCAAACAGAAACTAACTTGAAAACTATACCGGAACTATTTCTTATTACAGACGTTAACACTAACATAGATGGTTGTGTATTTGTTTATTGTAGAGAAATGAGGCTCCTGGCATGGACAGTTTAAATGAATTAAATTTGGAAACAAATATTATATTAGCCAAATAATTGGAAATCATAAAAGAAAAAGAAGAATAACGCCAAGAGTGGACAAATCTAGGATAAACATACTGACAATGTTCTCAAAAAGTGTAATTCTTATTTATATTGACTGTCTCGTATCAAAATATAAGAGTAATAAGTATTGTTGGATTTGTCTCGTCGAGCTACGTTCAATCACACATAATCCTTACACTCTTAGCTTCAAGTCGAAATATTTATATAATGTCATTCCGGTCGCCATTTTGTTTTTCGAAATCAACGAATTCCATATATTAAGAAAATATATAGTTTGCCTATGAAACTGTTTAGAGGCATCTACCCTCGGTGTGCCTCAGTGTACTTACTGTCCTGCAATGTAATGCATTTCTCTATCAAATGTTTCGGTCGAGTGTCTGTATTCTAGGCCTTTATAAAAAGTGCAAATATGTATTAGACACATATTATTGTGAAGTGACGAACGGATGTAGCAAATGAAAACCCTTGAACTGAGTGGATGAAAATAGTAAAGAAATGGAAGTCTTGTTTACCCAAGGTTGTCATCACAATTTGTGTGCTTTACGTTTATTTATCGTTGCTACCGGTTGCCCATGCGAGCGACGCCTCCTGAAGAGATTAGTCGTTTTAGATTGTTGGAGGATAATGCAATGATACAGACAGAGACCCATTCCAGAGTCTCCTCTGGTTCTTTTACGTGCACGGTGTAAAGCACCGACACGAGACCCTGGTTTAACGTCCCATCAGAAAGACTGTTAATGTTATTAGGGTCAGACGGGGGATCGAACCACTGGACTACAGATCCGTCTGTTTGTCATCACAAAAGAATCAGCGTGATTTTTATTTCACAAATTATCTCCCTTTAAACGATAATAGAGACATTTTGAATTCCTCTGAAAATAAGTTTTTATTGTTTGTGTGTATGTGCATATGCTAATGCCATTAGCGTGAAACTCTTTAAATATAGTTCAAGTTATTCCCAGCTGTAGCCGGCATGTAGTCTGGGAACAGGTGTCCATATAGTTTGCCTGGTCAGTCAAATAAATATATTTGAACACCGAGACTATTAATTGGACCGTATTGAGTTTCCGATAATGTAATTTTGCCAGATGTTAAAACGTTTAAATGACAGACTGGAATCCAGGCTAGCCGGTATGATATATTATCAAATAGTTAAACAACATGTTATGCTAGCATCGAAACAATAGGCATTTATGTTTTAAAAAGAACGATATGTTGTTGGTCAGAATAGTCTAACGTTATAATTAAACCATTAAATGAAGTTAATAACAAATCAAAACATTAAAACCGAAATAGTGTGATTAATTAAACCTTTATTATTTTTTGTGTCTTAATAAGGGCACTAAGTCTTATGGTGTTGATGTTGTTTTGTTTGTTTTAGTAAATTGGATAAGCTGAAATGATAAAGTTCTTATCTAGTGAGCAAATAACTCTGATTTGTGTTTGATGTTACAATGTACCAGGTCCCCAATTGGTATATTGAATTCTTTTCCCATTACATACTTGTTTTGTGCCAGTCTAACTGCTAATGGCAGTTTAAACATTGTCCGGAGTTCGAGCCCCGCTGGAGCCATTACGAGTGTGCCATTGGGCAAGGCGTTGCCTCTTCTCTCTTGCCTCTTCTCTCCGTCGTGGTGATGGATTCCATCAGGAATGAGATCTTGAGAGATTAATATAAGTTGTAAGAACTTGTTTCGCAATCGAGCTAAAATATTTTTTTATAAGCTATAAAGCATTGTATAATACAATTAAACATTATATTACAATTATAAAATATAGGTGAATATCTTGTGTCTTGCCAGGGAGTTGTAGATATATGAATTTTATTTGAGAAATACTTCAGTATATATACAAGTATAAGCACTTGAAGTGAATAGAATAACACGGATGTAGTAAGTATTATGCTTAGAGGGCTGGCATCTTAACTCTTAAAATGTTGAGTAAATTGGAAGTGCCAGCAACAACAACAACAACAACAACAACAACAACAACAACATTTACATTTATTCAATGCCAGTCTACAATACAAGGTAACAACATGACATAAAACGTAGCACATGGGGACAGTGATTTTTCATAAAACGAAGTATTTGTTAACTAACGTTGACATTGGAAATGAAACAATGAGTAAAACTATATACTTCGTTTATTCGCTAAAGAATAATTATTACTCCAGATTTGGAAACTTTCCAACAAGCATAGAACAGACTGGTCATCACATGAACAGCTTATAGTTGGCCGTTAAGAGAATAACGCACGGGAAACCGGGTGTTTACCTGAGACATATAGGAATGGCATTGCCTATTACAGTTCGTAATGTAGGTCATACGTATTTGTGTACTTTTAAAATGGACTTATCCAGTAACGAAGTAACGCACCTCTATAACTATTCAATTACATAAAACGTGGAGCTGCATGAACTAGACGGATCTGTAGTCCAGTGGTAACACGCTGGACTGGTAATCCAGGTATCGCAGGTTCGACCCTCCCCCCGCCTGACCCTAATAACATTAACAGTCTTTCAGATGGGACGTTGATCCGAGGTATCGTTTCGGTGCTTTACACTGTGCACGTAAAAGAACCAGAGGAGATTCTGGAATGGGTCTCTGTCTATCCTCCAAAATCTAAAATAACTAATCTCTTCAGGAGGCGTCGCTCATATGTGTAACCGGTAGCGACGATAAATAAACGTAAAACACTGATTGAATAATATATAATCGAATTATCACACATGGCAGGATGGCCGAGTGGTCAAAGCAGTAGGCTTACAGAAAAATATGTTTAGGTGTAATGGTTCAACGGCGATACATTTTTTAATTATAAAGTTATAATATAATTGAACAGCACACAACAGCAATAATATAATTAGTTTACAAAATTTATAACAATAACCGTTAAAAACCCTTCTTATTAATTCTTTCTTCTCGTCTTTGTGTTGTTAATTCATTTTCGTAATCGAGTGCAATTTATACATGTATATAAGTTATAACACATTTTCACCTTTAAAAAGGAACGCAAAAATGCGAAATATAAATACGTAATGCCAATGTACTTTTAGTACAGATAATTCTCCGATAATTGTGAAATATAAATACGTAATGCCAATGTACTTTTGGTAGAGATAATTCTCCGATAATTGTGAAATATAAATACGTAATGCCAATGTACTTTTGGTACAGATAATTCTACGATAATTGTGAAATATAAATACGTAATGCCAATGTACTTTTGGTACAGATAATTCTACGATAATTGTGAAATATAAATACGTAATGTCAATGTACTTTTGGTACAGATAATTCTCCGCGTTTCATGTCCCTACACATTTCACTATGAATGGATTCTTCATAATTATTTCATGTATGTACCTCGAATACGATAGAAATTATGTCTGCTTCCAGCATGATGATAACGGCCGCTGGGAGGTTCCAAGAGAAATGTTAACATTGGAAAAGACCATCGGGGAAGGAGAATTTGGACTGGTTGTCAAAGCAAAGATGGCCGGGATGGATGGAGAACAGAGGAAGAACGTTGCTATAAAAATGCTCAAGCGTATGTATATAATATATATTGTACTTCTGTAGATCATATTGCCTCCATTCCCAACCCCTCCCAGTGAACCCCATTTATATTTTATTTAATCATATTTTATTGCAAATCAATAGTACATATGTCATACACATACAGATACAATACATAGCATGGACATACATATTGTTTGGGCCACACGTTTTAACACCATTAGGGTCCGCCTCCGTGGTCGAGTGGTTGAGGTCGCTGACTTGTATACCACTGTAACCTATCATCACTGATGGTCACGGGTTCGGGCCCCGCTCAGGCCGTGTCTCATTTATATGAAAAAGTTGGAAGTTTCTTACGGAGGTTGGTTCACCCAAGTACTGGTTAACCGCTGGAGCCTGCCCAGGAAAGGTGTTGTTAGGTAAACTGCCCGCCGGCGATATAACCCAAAATGGTGCTGATGCAGGCGTAAAACCCGAAATATAACATAACAATTTAACACCATCAGACAACGGCCCGCATTTATGTATGACGTAGTAGTGTATTATACTCGAATGATTTTAATTACATTTTATATGCATTAAGACAGGCTCAGTAAAATAATTTTATAAATCATAGCTTGAATAACAAAAACAAAATAGTGTTCAGGAAATAGAATCACTTCACGCATTGGTTTGAATGTAATGGATTAGTATGTTCTGTCTGATCACTTCTAGTTTGACGATAGATAGACGTAATGGAAGCATAGTGTAATAGTTCAATAGATAGACATAATGGAAGCATTGTGTAAGAATTTAATATATAGACGTAACGGAAGCATTGTGTAATAGTCCAATAGATAGACGTAGTGGAAGCATTGTGTAAGAGTCCAATTGATACACGCACTGGAAGCATAGTGTAATAATTCATTAGATAAACGTAATGGAAGCATTGTGTAAGAGTCCAATAGATATACGTAATGGAAGCATAGTGCATTATTTTATCAAGGGGCAACGACTGTGTAAAACAAGCCAAAGAGTTTATTCACGAGAAGGCTGTAACACATTGAAGTAATTCATGATCCAACTTTATGTGTGTACGAGCTCGTGAACAAACTCTCCGTCTATGCTTGGCTTTGACTTAGGAACCTCTTATAAATATAACTATAACACATAGTAAGTGGGATAAGGCCGCGACTTTAATTGTTTATAACTCGTAGCATATGGCAAGTGAAAAAAAAATATATATATATATACATGAAACCAATATACATTTACAATTGGTATTCATTTGCCCCAGTGGTAACTGCAAAGGAACAAATTAAGACAACAAACAATTCGCATCCCCGCATTCAATTCTCCAACGCGAAGACTGCGGATGAAAAATGGCTAAGGATGCGAACCATTCCTCATCTTTAGATAAAGAACTGGAGACATATTTTAACCAGTTTTAGTTGCCAAATGATACTTATTACTCGCTGTATGCTGTAATGTACGCAAAACCGCCAGTGTACTACCATACTTCTAATAAGTTTTTTTTTAGTTTTTTATTATTATTATTATTATATTTCAATTTTTGTTTTTGAAATAGCTTTTATTATGTTTCAGTTTTTGAAATAGCTCTCGTTACACATGTATTTCGGTATATTAATATGCATAACTATATTCAAAATTGCATACATGCGTGGGTGTGGGTTCAGTGAAGGAATTTATCCGTTCACCGAGTAATGGGGCCCAGGGGGTAAGACTGCGCTGGCCGGTTATACATACTTACTAGTGGAAGAACCTACCTGAGGCTATCGCTTCAAGGGGGTCAAGCAATAGTTTTAATGCGACCCGTGTTAGAGGATTAGCAAAGGGGGGATAAATACATGGATCTGCCTTTTTTAATTTTTCTTTTCGCAACCCTCGACAGAACATTTGTGTTTGTTTTTGGCCGAAAGGAAGCATTAACCTTGAAGCATATAAGCGCAGTCCTATCCCGGGGGCGTTAGCAGACATTTTTGTCAATGCTTTTGCCTCTAAGTTAAGAGAGTGGAATTGCATCACTCCTTAAACCAATATAAACCATGGACGACATCCGAGCGACAATGCTAGGCAACACAGTTTTATACCATCCATGGCTAGACACTTTATGGTGTGTAATTCCCGTTACACGCATATAACTTTTGTTACGTGCTCAGCAGATCTCTGACAGTATTTATCTTGTTTTTAGTATTTAACTTTTAGTAGTTTATAAATTATTACTACTTCGAATATGAGAGCTTGTGCTACAGGTACTTTGACCAGCTTAGCAATTATATTAATCAAAATCATGTACATTTCTTTGATATATACAATGTATATTATACACTGGCGAGCTCGCGTCTACAACAACGCTAACTGCATCATAAAGATTTACTTTAAAGCCGCGACAAGACTATCAGATAAGCGATGACTTGTTGCATTTAATAAGTCACCATATATTAATAGTTCTGTTTATGAATAATTGTGTCGTTTTGACCAACACATGTTTCTTGAAACTCGCTTGGCACCAGGATTCATACAAAGTTTTTGATCAGGATCGAGCCGCTTCTAGTCTTTTTCGCAAACACCCGTATTGTTTTCGCAAACACCCGTATTGTTTGGTATTCTAGGCTTTTTCGCAAACACCCGTATTGTTTGGTATTCTAGGCTTTTCTTTGCCTTAGTGTCTGCTCCGTATAGTGCGTCTCAAATCGTTCATGGTGCCAGGCATGTGACCGAAAATAAAGAGTGAAATTACATATTACAAACAACAGTAAAGGTTATACTATTCCTCTTTGTATAGTTATGTAAATGAAGCCGATATCTGGGCGGGTGGGAGGGATAAGTATATGTAAGAAGAACGATGTTATCACTAGCTGTTCCAGAATGAAAATGACCAAATATTGCCACATTTTGGAGAATGAAATTCACGCTTTTTAGCGACTCCAATACTCAGCTCTCCTAAGGGGGATAACTGTTAATTAACGGAATATGAAATTGGTCATATTGTTACCATCATCACCTCCTAGAAGGCGACCATGGAGACGGTGTACCCGTGAAAAATAACGGGATTTATTGGAAAACAAAAAGCTCACATAAATCTACATAGTTCAGTAGATATACGCAATGGAAGCATTGTGTAAGAGTCCAATGGATAGACGTACTGGAAGCATAGTGTAAGAGTGCGTCATTATCAAAATATATGCATATTTCGGATTTATAAAAATGGAAGAACAACTGTAGAATTGATATTTTATTACTTTTCCAACAAGATAAACTATTGAACGATTTATTACGGGAATGTGCAATCTTACACGTCCAAACTAGAGACAATACGTAAATGTATGTCAATAAAACTGGCTATGCTGTTAGACATTCCAAAACCCTTGTTTTAAATGTAAATTTAGATAAGCAATGCTACACATGAGCTTAAAGTTAGAGCAGTGTCCATTACGTAGGAAATAAAAGTTCTGAGATGGATGATTTCTAAAAGGTTCACATGGCGGATTCCAATCAGAATGCTGTCGACATAACAATCGATCCTATTCAACCAAGTGTCTCTATACTAATCTCCTTTTCTTCTCGTGATCCGATTTGATAGTTCATGTTCTTGAACTTTCTTCAAATATTCCTTTAAATATTAACCATTTTCTCTTTTACATCCAAAACTATTGACTCACTAAATACAATAAGTTCTGAAATTCTTTAGCATATACCTAGAATAGATTTATTTAGAGTGGAAGTCGTGATAGCGCAGTGGTAGAGCGTTCACTTCAGGTGCAAAAGGTCCGGAGTTCAAACCCCACTGGAGTCGTTACGATTGTGCCCTTAGGCAAGGCACTTAATTTCCACGTTGCCTCTTCTCTCTCCCTCGTGGCGATGTACTCCACCAGGAATGAGGTCTCGAGAGTGATTAACTAAAGTTGAAATAACTTCTTTCGCAATCGAGCTCAACCACACCACACCACACCACACCACACCACACCACACCACACCACACCACACCACACCACACCACACCACACCACACCACACCACACCACACCACACCACACCACACCACACCACACCACACCACACACACACACACACACACACACACACACACATACATACATAGTATGTTCTATGCCAACTCAGTCGGTTCTAGTGTGAATGGAACACGAACTACTTTGGATGAAACGAATCTTGTAATTTCCCTGGAACACAACCATTGATAACTTATACACATAATGTATTAGTTATGCATTGTCATATACGACGACGGATGTTAGAACCATCGAGCGTGCCGGGTAATATAATACAATTTACCAGTGCCAACAACAAGGTAGATAGTTTGATATGCATTCAAAATTGTTGATTAATGAGAGACGTCTGTCAATTACTGTCCCTGAATACTCCCTAATAGTAAGTAGGTCCTCATAAGTTGTTCCTCTGTTTTTATCGTTGTTTCCTTTGCACAACATGCAACATGTGCACAAGTCGATACCGCTAACTTCAGCTCGATCATTGACTGCAGCACTCTATGATACCACCACGTAGTCGAAGTTTACGATAGTGTTAGTTTAATCATATTGTATTGCATTCATTCTATATATACAATGTACAGAACAAAACAAATGAACACACTTGTATAATTATGCATAGTATATCAGTTTAATCATATTTTATTGCATTCATTCTACATATACAATGTACAGAACAAAACAAATGAACACACTTGTATAATTATGCATAGTATATACGATTTATGTCATTGTTGAGCACAAGAATTGTCAATAAATGTTAGTTTATACAAATTAATTTTAGCTCGATTACGAAACAAGTTCATACAACTTATATTAATCACTCTCGAGAACTTATTCCTGGTGGAAGCCATCGCCACGAGGGAGAGAGAAGGGGCAACGTGGAATTTAAATGCATTGCCTAAGGGCGCACTCGTAACAGCTCCAGCGGGGCTCGAGCTCTGGATAGTTCGCACCTGAAACGAACGCGCATCCACTGCGCTATCAGGACTTCCACAAATGTTGAAGCAAATGGGTTACACAATATAAAACACCGTGTACATGGCATTAGACATGCACATTAATTCATGTACTTTTAGTTTTGTTGTGACATTCATTTATATAATGATTTTAAATATGCTGTATAAGCACATAGATTGTATATTGTGCCATTTCGTATTGCGTGATACATTAGCATGTAATTATACATTCTATATACGATTTGCATACATACATAGACTAATATATCATCATACTTTAAGGCAGACCTTGAATATTGAAATATTATGTCACAATAATTATTACAAATTCTGTTTCAAATTTGGTTAATGTTTAATGTCTACCGACAATGCCATTTTCGACATCAATTGTTAGAGACGTTTGATGTTAAAATTATTCATATCTTTATCATATTTTAATTAGTTCATTAAATTAATGTACATGTTGTACATTAGACCATGCCGACACGTATCATGACATACTAACACACATCTGTATGATATTAATTGACCAATTTGCACCAACTATATTATGTGTTTTATGTTGTATGCAGATTGTTCAACTCAAATAGAGGAACAGGACTTGTGGTCGGAGTATAATCTACTCAAGGATATCAGCCACCCTAATGTGATAAGGCTTATAGGGGCCTGCACCACCGACGGTAAGTGTCATAACGTTAGTCTACACAAATACAACATTCACATATTCTGTTTTCCTTTTTTTGTTTGTGTGTGTGCGTGTGTGCGTGTGTGCGTGCGTGCGTGCTTGCTTGCGTGCGTGCGTGCGTGCGTGCGTGCGTGCGTTAAATGTAAGCCATCTAACATATCCTACGCAAGTAGATACATGTCGTAATACACTGTGAAATCATCTATAATATAGTTATATCCTACTCACATTGGGTGTCCGATTAGCGCAGTGGTTAGCGCGCTCGCTTCTCACCATTGCAACCCGGGTTCGATCCTCGGACCGGAAAGTATGTGAGATGGTACGGTGGTCGCCAGATCGGACAGGTGGTTTTTCTTCGGGTACTCCGCTTTCCGCCCACACGAATGACAACATATACGATTTCATCCGCGCCAACGACAGTGATTAATATAAGTTGTTAAAACTTGCTTCGCAATCGTTGTAAAATAACTAATGTTTAAACTCATGTTGGGCCATCGTCGTAATACCCGACAGAACTCCGTGGCCGAGTGGTCAAACCGCTGTCGTTAGAACTCGCCTTTCACCACTATCATCAGAGCTGCAGGATCGCTCCCTATCAGTGACACGTGTAAATTGTGATATGTGAGAAAGTTGTCAGTCACTTACGGAGGTTGGAGAGTTGAGTACTTGTTCTTACCCAGTAAATGCGGGTGATCTACTCTCCGGCACAGCAGTGTGACCTGCCCGTGACACTCGGGTGAGGTGTTGGCAATATTCAGAGACAGATATTAAGAGTATTCTTCCTGGTCAAAATATGTTGTCAGAAACGAGACTCTATGTTCCACCTTTGTGGTCAGAATATGTCGTCAGAAACGAGACTCTATGTTCCACCTTTGTGGTCAAAATATGTTGTCAGAAACGAGACTCTATGTTCCACCTTTGTGGTCAGAATATGTCGTCAGAAACGAGACTCTATGTTCCACCTTTGTGGTCAGAATATGTCGTCAGAAATCGGCAGAGCTTCGTTTCTGACGACATATTCTGACCACCAGTTGTGTTGGTGTCACGGTAGTTGTGTTGATGTCACGGTAGTTGTTTTTATGTCACTGTAGTTGTGTTGGTGTCACGGTAGTCATGTTGATGTCACTGTAGTTGTGTTGATGTAACGGTAGTTGTGTTTATGTCACTGTAGTTGTGTTGGTGTCACGGTAGTTGTCTTGGTGTCACGGTAGTTATGTTGATGCCACGGTAGTGTTCTTGATGTCACGGTAGTTGTTTTTATGTCACTGTAGTTGTGTTGGTGTCACGGTAGTTATGTTGATGTCACTGTAGTTGTGCTGATGTCACGGTAGTTGTGTTGATGTCACGGTAGTTGTGTTTATGTCACTGTAGTTATGTTGGTGTCACGGTTGTTGTGTTGGTGTCACGGTAGTTATGTTGATGCCACGGTAGTGTTGTTGATGTCACGGTAGTTGTGTTGATGTCACTGTAGTTGTGCTGGATTAAGGGTAGTTGTGTTGGTGTCACGGTAGTTGTGTTAGTTTCATTGTAGTTGTATTGATGTCACTGTATGTGTGCTTATGTCACGGTACTTATGTTGGTGTCATGGTAGTTGTGTTGGTGTCACGGTAGTTGTGTTGGTGTCACGATATGTGTGTTGATGTCGCGGTAGTTGTGTTGGTGTCACAGTAGTTGTGTTGGTGTCACGGTAGTTGTTTTGGTGTCACTGTAGTTGTGTTGATGTCACGGTAGTTGTGTTGATGTCACGGTAGTTGTGTTGGTGTCACGGTAGTTTTGTTGGTGTCACGGTAGTTGTGTTGGTGTCACGATAGTTGTGTTGATGTCAAGGTAGTTGTGTTGATGTCACGGTAGTTGTGGTGATGTCACGGTAGTTGTGTTGGTGTCACGGTAGTTGTGTTGGTGTCACGGTAGTTGTGTTGGTGTCACGATAGTTGCGTTGATGTCACGGTAGTTGTGTTGGTGTCACGGTAGTTGTGTTGATGTCACGGTAGTTGTGTTGATGTCACGGTAGTTGCGTTGGTGTCACGGTAGTTGCGTTGGTGTCACGGTAGTTGTGTTGATGTCACGGTAGTTGTGTTAGTGTCACGGTAGTTGCGTTGATGTCATGGTAGTTGTGTTGATGTTACGGTAGTTGTGTTGATGTCACGGTAGTTGCGTTGGTGTCACGGTAGTTGTGTTGATGTCACAGTAGTTGTGTTAGTGTCACGGTAGTTATTTTGGTGTCACGGTAGCTGTGTTGGAGTCACGATCGTTGTGTTGGTGTCACGGTAGTTGTGTTGGTGTCACGGTAGTTGTGTTTGTGTCACGGTAGTTGTGTTGGTGTCACGGTAGTTAATTGTGTGCTGCTTTCTTTCAGGTCCATTCTATTTAGTTGTAGAATTTTGTCGTCATGGATGTTTGTTGAAATATCTCCGCCGGTGTCGTCTGCAAGAGCACGGATATATAAACAGTGTCATGCGGTATGTAAACAGTGTATGTAACACTGACTTACGGTATACTATGTTAGCTCTGACAAACACTGACTTACCGTATAATATGTCCACTCTGACAAACACTGACTTACGGTATAATATGTCCACTCTGACAAACACTGACTTACGGTATAATATGTCCACTCTGACAAACACTGACTTACGGTATAATATGTCCACTCTGACAAACACTGACTTACGGTATAATGTGTTACCTCTGACAAACACTGACTTACGGTATAATATGTTACCTCTGACAAACACTGATTACGGTATAATATGTTACCTCTGACAAACACTGACTTACGGTATACTATGTTAGCTATGTTATAACGTATATGTTAACACGTGTATATGTATACATGTATTCTAACGATTGCCGTGTACAGAGCGACGTCAATTTGAATTATCATCAACATTGCTAATGTTGACTTCAAAATGAGAATCATAATTTATATTTTTAAAATGAGACATTTCTATATCCTTCTTCTTTCTAGACAGAAATGTCCTGAGATATGGCCTTCGAAATTGAGTTACACAACACATATGTCCTACTCACGTTGTGTGCTTACGTTTATTTATCGTCGCTACCGGTTGCCCATATGAGCGACGCCTCCTGAAGAGATTAGTCATTTTAGATGTGTGGAGGAGAGTGCAATGATACAGAGAGAGACCCATTCCAGAGTCTCCTCTGGTTCTTTTACGTGCACGGTGTAAAGCACAGACACGAGACCTCGGTTTACCGTCCCATCTGAAAGTATGTTAATGTTATTAGGGTCAGACGAGGGATCGAACATGTGATCCCTTGATTACCAGTCCAGCGTGTAACCACTGGACTACAGAACCGTCTGTGTAAAGGGGAGACTTGTATATATTTGTGACTCTGCGATTTATGTAACTGCTGAAATATCACTAAACCGGTTCAGATATTTGCATAAATGAAACAATGCATTAATTGATCTATCATATAAAATGATAATACGTTAGTGTGTGGTCATTGTGTTACTGTCTTAAATATGCTAAGTTAATCAGCTTCATATGTGTCTTAATGTGATTATGTTTACATTAGGTTTAAATCTCCAAACTTGAAGGAGCAGACAGATGCGGAGTTGATGGGGGACCTGCTGACAATGAGGGATCTCCTGTCATTTTCCTGGCAGATTGCTAAAGGCATGAGATATCTCAGTGAAATAAAGGTAAATGATCGTTTACACGTCCCATAATAACAACAAAAGTCACTAGAGATAAAGATTAAATATATGATGAACATTAGATTTATCAACCTATTGCGATAGCGTAAGCTTAGGCATCATATTTACATCAGTTTATGCACATTTATTTGAGCTCGATTGCGAAACAAGTTCTTACAATTTATATTAATCACTATCGAGTCCTCTTTCCTGATGGAATCCATCGCAACGAGGGAGAGAGAAGAAGCAACGTGGAATTTAAATGCCTTGCCTAAGGGATTTAATTCCACACTGTGACATGTGTACGTAAAAGAACCAGGCCCCGAGGTTATAAAACATTTCTCCTATCTCAAACTCGAGCTCAAGGAATTTGATTGGTTGAGTATTGAGTTTTACACCCAGCAGAACCAATCAGACGCTTGAATCAGAGTTTGAGATTGGAGAAAGGTGGTATACCCTCTGGGCCAGAGAAGACTTTGGAACCGATCTCTGTCTGTATCGTTGTACTATCCTCCAAAATTTAAAATGAGGAGTCATTGCGCATTCGATCCCCCATCTCGTCTGACCCTAAAGTAAATTAACAGTCTTTCAGATGGGATTTAGTTTAAACTTTATTTATTTTACAACAAGCAAGTTTTGACAACTTATATTAATCACTCTCATTGGCGCGGATGAAAGCGTATATGTTGTCATTCGTGTGGGAGGAAACCGGAATACCCGGAGAAAACCAACCTGTCCGAACTAGCGACCACCGTACCATCTCACATTCTTCCCGGTCCGAGGATCGAACCCGGGTTGCATTGGCGAGAAGCGAGCGCGCTAACCATTACGCGAATCAGACAGATGGTACTTTAGATCGAAATCGAAATCGGTGCTCCAAAATTCTAAACTGACAAATCTCTTCAAGAGACGTCGCTCATATGGACAAAACAACACGACTAGAACAACAGTTATGTCAGTTTGCATTGCACTAACATATATGCCGCACGTGTCACCCTTGACATGTTCCCAATATTAATACAACAGTTTCATTAGATAGGCATATATGGTAGCTAAGTAGTCTTAATTATATAGCAAATGACGTCTATCATAGTTATGATAACTTGTTTATAAGAGTGAGTATGATAGGACACGAAGTTGAAATGTGTGATTTATTCGTATGCATATCATTATGTGTTGTTTATCTTGTCATAACAAGAATCTGTAAGAAATATTCTGTTTCAACTGTTGATGTTATTCATATACGCTTTGGTTTGCCGTATGGCTGGTAATCGAAAGTACTGTAGGTTGTCCGTGTACAGATATATTGATAGCTTGTCCATACACAGTTTTATTATTAACCATTACGGTTGTTAATCAACTGTTATATGGCCACCGCAACATCCTCTATGGCTACAGTACAACAATATGTATCTCTCTATTAACGCATTGCGATCTGTTCTCCGCAACATCATCTATGCCTGCAGTACAACAATATGTATCTCTCTATTAACGCATTGCGATCTGTTCTCCGCAACATGTCTGCAGTACAACAATATGTATATCTCTGTTGACCCTTGCAGTCAGTCCATTGCGGTTTGTTCTCCGCAACATCATATATGTCTGCAGTACACCAATATGTATCTCTCTATTGACCCTTGCAGTCAGTCCATTGCGATCTGTTCTCCGCAACATCGTTTATGTCTGCAGTACAACAATATGTATCTCTCTATTGACAATTGCAGTCAGTCCATTGCGATCTGTTCTCTACAACATCATCTATGTCTGCAGTACAACAATAGGTATATCTATGTTGACCCTTGCAGTCAGTCCATTGTGATATGGCCGCCGCAACATCCTCGGCAATAGTGTTGAGATATTCCATATCTCTATTAACCCTTACAATCAGTCCATTGTGATATGGCCGCCGCAACATCCTCGGCAATAGTGTTGAACTATTTTATATCTCTATTACTCTATTAACCTTTACAGTCAGTCCAATGTGACATGGCCGCCGCAACATCCTCGTCTATGGTGTTGAGATATTCTATATCTCTATTAACCCTTACAGTCAATCCAGTGTGACATGGCCCCCGCAACATCCTCGTCTATGGTGTTGAGATATTCCATATCTCTATTAACCCTTACAGTCAATCCAGTGTGACATGGCTGCCGCAACATCCTCGTCTATGGTGTTGAGATATTCCATATCTCTATCAACCCTTACAGTCAGTCCAATGTGACATGGCCGCCGCAACATCCTCGTCTATGGTGTTGAGATATTCCATATCTCTATCAACCCTTACAGTCATTCCAATGTGATATGGCCGCCACAACATCCTTGTCTATAGTGTTATATTATATATGTCTATTAACCCACTGGAGCCGTTCACGTGCATTTTTAAGAGGCTATTTTATGTTGTATATGTATTATAGAACACAAGGAATCTAGATATCACTGTTTTCTAACGATCGGTTACTATGTATTTTAACCCTTACAGTTGTTCGTCCAATAGGATCTGACCGCCCGCCACGTCATTTTACGCTTCAGGTGCGAAAGGCCCGTAGTTCGAGCCCCGCTAGAGCCGTTACAATTGTGCCCTTAGGCAAAGCATATAAATTCAAAGAATCTTTTCTCTCTTTCGTAACGATGGTTTCCACCAGGAATGAGGTCAAGAGCGTGTTCATTTGTATAAACTAAACGTCCTTCTTTGTCTGTAGCATAACAATATATCCCTACTAAGTATCCCTTTCTTACAGTTAGTACATCGTGATCTGGCCGCTCATAACGTCCTCTTTGTCTATGGTATAGCGATATATCCAGAGTTGGCAGGTGTTTGGCGAAGGCGGTTAAAACCGCGGTAAAACCGGCAAAAACTATCCCGGCAAAAACTAATTCTATTTTTTGCCAGTTTTTTGCCGGCAAATTCGGCAAAAAAATCCCAATTGTTCGTAAATGTATGAATTGTTATGGCAAATACCTCTTTTATAATGAGACAGTTTTAAATTAAGGAATAACTTGAGGTATCACTAATGCTTGTGTCAATGAGGTTGGTTAGGATCGTTATAAATGATTTGTAGTGCATAGTCATGATTATAATCAGCTGATTATAATGTAAATTTGCTCTCAATATAACAATTTACATGTACATGTATCTTAACGTATAGGATGACCATGTAGTCTAGATCTTGTGTATTAGATTACGTAATTCAATGCAGGCAGAATGGGAAATATAGATAAAGGTACACCCCCACATTCCAACCTTCATAACAACTAGCAGTCTACTGTTATACTGTTATATGTATTAGCTGCATATTGACTTCAATGACTTGCACATATAATTATCAGCAGACAGTTTGTCGCCAGTGCCAGTGGCATATACCAATTAAGGTTGTTAAACAAACACTAATAGGGCTTCATAGTTCATTTTTATGACTTCACCAAACTAGGATTATTTTGGATTGGTTCTATAACAATAGCTGGTAATAGCCTGTTACACAAACATGAATAGGACTTTTTTATGATTAAATATGCTTATTTGCTTCAACCACGTTACAAAGGGAATTAGCTAACTCCAGAGCAGCATGGGAAAGCGTGTGCATTGCTAAGTGAAAGAGATCCTGAGTTTGTTGCTATAGCTTTTGAAACACAATCTCAAACATACTCTACCTACATGTTTAAGACAACAACTCTTCATCCAGCTGTCTGGTGGCGTGCACTGAGAAGGACAGAAATTCCTGCAAGATTCATAGATCTTATGATCATCTTACACGGTGCTTGTGCTTCATCAGCTTCCATTGAGATGGTGTTTAGTAGTTTTAGTTAGGTACACAGTAAACTCAGAAACCGACTTGTTATTCAGACTGCAGCTAAGCCTGTGTTTGGTTATAGGATATCAAGAGGTAACCATGAGTTGGAATATTAAAAGATGTAAATAACATGGTTAATTTTATGTTGCCAATCATATAGATAATGATAATAAACTATTAACCATGATATCGTTTTATTATTGAATGAAAAATATAATAAATATTTACAAATATTTATTAAATTGAGTTTTTGCAAGTTTTTGTTGGCAAAACCGGTAATAACCGGCAAAATTCCCTGTCCTGGCAAAAACTAATTATTATTATCCATTTCTTACAGTTAGTACATCGTGATCTGGCCACTCACAACGTCCTCTTTTTCTGGCACAGCGATACATCCCTACTAATTATCTCTTTCTTACAGTTAGTCCATCGTGATCTGGCCGCCCGCAATATCCTGGTGGCTTCTAATAGAGTTTTGAAGATCTCAGATTTTGGTCTCACAAGAGATGTGTATGAGGCGGATACATATATGAAGAAAAGCAAAGTAAGTTTGAAAATAAATAAGTGAGAGAGTAGTGGCTAGGTGGCTATAGGTGGCAAGCTTATAGGTGCACTGATTTGATGGGCAACCGTACCCGGTCAGCTAACAAAACGAGCTATATGCCAACATATTTGTAAATGTCTGAAGTGTGTCACACACTGACCGGGTAAGATTGAAATCCGAATAGCATGAACGTCGCATAACCATAGAGTGTTACCATTATAGTCCGTATCTATAAATAATTCATGTCTGTGTACTTATTGTTACATGAACACTTTCGTGTTTAATCTATCATACACAACCCTGTCTTGATCTGTCTAATGAATTCCAAACATATTCTACAGTTACCCAACACAAACATCATTACCCGACAGTCTCCGACTGAAACAGCATTGGTTTAAACATATTTATTTTCTATCATGTACATGGTTATTGACAACAATTGAAATAAGGAATTGGACAGAAAGCAATACAGCTTATGGTTGTCCTCCTTCCTAACTAATTTACACAAACATTTCATGACATGATTATTTACAAGTTCAAGAATACTTTTGATTATGTATATGGAAGATGTAATGCTTACAAAGCTTAATTCATGATATCTAAATTAATTTTGAAAAGTTGTGGAGAAACAAAACAATTAAAAGAAAGAAAACCAACAAATGGAAGATGATAAAAATGACAAAGAAAGGATATAGAGAAAGGGAAAAGAATTGTAAAAGATGAATGAACAGCATGTGTTCGCAATAAGACAAAAACACACCCGTGTACATATTACTTATCCTTAACTCTTTCACCACCAATGTCGCATAAAAGCGACTTTGTAAAAAGGTAGAGAACCCGATCGGACAGAACAGAACATGGCGTCTGATCAGGCTATATGCTGATTGCTCTTCAGACAGTGGAGCTGAAGCACCTCTCCGAATAGCAAACAACATAGATCCTGATCAGACGCGGCGTTACGCCGCGACGGCGCGGCTGATCTGGATCTATGTTGTTTGCACATGCTCTGAATTTATTCGGCGCTGAAAGAGTTAATACGCATATCAATAAATAATTCCTTTCTGTGTACTAATTGTTGCATGAACAGTTTCGTGTTTAATCTATCAAACATATTCTACAGTTACCCAATACAAACATCATTACCAGACAGTTTCCGACTGAAACAGCATTGTGTTCGCAATAAGACAAAAACACATCCGTGTACACAAACCTTATCCTTAAAACGCATAAGTACGTTGTCAATGTTTGACTTGCCTATTCTGATGATTTCAGGGGAGAATTCCAGTAAAATGGTTGGCACCAGAGTCATTGTACGCCCAGATATACACCACTAGAAGTGATATGTAAGGGTTTATTTTCAATTTGCGATCAGTATAGGCTGGTATAGACAGGAAATCCGGTGTCCTGTGCATGTGGCTCTGCATGTCTGATGTCTACGATGTCAAAATACGATCAACCTTGATCTCCAGCGTCATAGCCAGGCCTGGAGGTGATACAAATGTTCTGCAATCTCAAACTCAGTCTCGAGTTTCTACTTGGTTGAGCAAAGAGCAAATAACCAATCAAAGTTCTTGAGCTCATGTTTGAGATCTGACAAACGTTTTATAACCTCGGGTCCATAACCCTAATCAAGTTTGTTCAATGTTTTATAATATCTCAAAACTTGGCTCATTACGGCAAAATAGTTTTAAAAGTTAAATCTCCTGAAATTTATTCACACAATTAATCATGCAGACGGTAGAGAGACAGCTATGTGTATACATATATATTTCATACGTTGTCATACGATAGGAGCAGATTGGTAGATGTTAAAAGATGTTGTGAAAAAGTAAACGAAGCATGTACATTACAATGCAAAGCTTGTGATACACAGTTATATACAGTGGAAGTCGTGACAGCGCAGTGGATGATGCGCGTTCGCTTCAGGTGCGAAAGAGGTGCGATTGTGCCCTTATGCAAGGCATATTAATTTCCACGTTACCTCTTCTCTCTCCCTCGTGGCGATGGATTCCATCAGAAATGAGGTCTCGAGAGTGATTAAGATAAGTTGTAAGAACTTGTTTCGCAATCGAGCTAAAATAAATTTGTATAAACTATGCACAGACAACAAACAACAGTTATTTATGTTTAACCATAGCAGCTGCACATAAACAGTATACATCTGAAATGCGTGTTAGAAATGTTGTCTGTGTATCTGTCGTCATCTGACAACGTATCTCATTATCGTGACTAGTGCTTACGATATAAAAGTTCACTGCAGAAGTATGCAGCAATATGTCACTTCATTTGTTTGTCGACTTTGGACTTCAATATATATAGTGTATGAACTTAGCAAAAAATATTATGAATACCAACTCCTAACCTAATTTAATAGTCTCGTTTTGTCTGCAGTGTTGTCTGTGCCTTCGATAGCCTGTCGTAGTAAATACAGTCACTTGTATATATGTTTGTTGCAGATGGTCGTATGGTATCGTATTGTGGGAGATAGTGACACTTGGCGCACCGCCCTACCCAGGTATACCCCCCGAACGTCTTTACAATCTCCTCATTGGAGGCTACCGGATGGACAGGCCAGAAAATTGCCCCGATGAAATGTAAGTTTAACAATGATGGTCAAGCTAGGCAGCGTCATTCCCAAAACTATATTCAACCAGGCTGTAGCGGCAGTAGTAGTAGTTATAGCTTTGTTTAAAATAGCCTCCACCTAGGCATGTGGGCGAGTGGTTTCTTTCAGAAGTTTAAGTAGTTGCTACGTTGCTAATGCCGACATCCAGATCAGGCATCCTCTTCCTTTGGTCCAGGGTGACACGTCTGGGTGGTTATTGCTTCATTCGAACAACGGGTCATTGTCGGGTCCCTCATTTGTCATCCAACAGTACTAGACACCGTCTCAGGATATCCTCTTCAAGGGTCTTCATCACGTCAAGACATTCCCGGGCAGTTCCCCCTCATGACGGGACCGACCATAGTACAGGGAAGGACCGAGTCTGTGTCGATGAGACGAACTCTTGAATGAGCTGCTACTGCGGGACGTGCCTAGGTCACGACGTGCACGTTGTGGAGGTTGACCTGGTAAGCTGTATCAGCTGACTGGCGTGGAAGTTATAAACCAGTTCTTTATTCTCAAGCTCAGTTTCAAGCTTTCCGATTGGTTTAGCCAAGACCAAATCTCAGACTCAACCAATCAAACCACTTGAGCTTGAGTTTGGTTTTGCGAAATGTTCAGTGTTATATCTTCTTTCCTATGAACGTTTTACTTGTCATTGTTTACATGTTTCATTATGCTAGTTCATGTTATAATTTCCTATGAAAGTGTTACAGGTTACTGTTTACATGTTTCATTATGCTATTTCATGTTATAATTTATTTAGGGCCTTATAGTAGATTGACTTAATTGTTGGGTTCTCTCGTTATATAACGTCTTTATTATTATTATTATTATAAGTATTATAAGTATTATTAGTATTATTATATAATTATGGGTTTCATATTATGCGCTATAATCATATTATCTTATAATTTGGATATTTCATTTAAAAATTAATCTTTAAACAAACATGTTTATGTCAGTTAGTGTGTGCTTTTGTCATAAACTTTCCATTTTAGGATAATAAAACATATTTAATCGACAATGTCATAGTTCTATATTTACATGCCATTGGAATCAATAACCATCAGATGATGTTTCTTATCTTGAAGGTATGCTGTGATGCAGAAATGTTGGAAAATAGATGCGACAGACCGACCTTCTTTCGCCGCTTTAGCCATTATATTTGACAGAATATTACAAGAGAAAACGGTATAACTATGTTGTTGTTGCAACTATCGTACTGATAAACAAGTACAGGGTATTTGTGTTAAATAGTGCTAGATTGGAACTCATTTCATAGAGTGATCACCGAAATGTGTGTGTGTGTGTGTGTGTTTTACGTTCATTTAGCGTCGCTACCGGTTGCCCATATGAGCGACGCCTCCGGAAGAGATTAGTCATTTTAGATTTTTGGAGGATAGTGCAATGATACAGACAGAGAGCCATTCCAGAGTCTCCTCTGGTTCTTTTACGTCCACGGTGTACAGCAGCGACACGAGACCTCGGTTTAACGTCCCGTCTGAAAGACTGTTAATTGTATTAGGGTCAGACTGGGGATCGAACCTACGATCCCTGGATTACCAGTCCCGCGTGTTACCACTGGTCTACAGATCCGTTGTATTTCCACGAGTGGTTTTTTAATCATGCGCGCAAAAACATTATTTCGATTGTCACGAGATGAAATAAAATCCGATATATAGCTATGCAGAATAAACACACGTAGTCATCAAGGAATGATGACCTGGTCACTTCGAATAATACAAAGTGCACAAATAAACACACGTAGTCATCAAGGAATGATGACCGGGTCACTTCGAATAATACAAAGTGCACGAATAAACACACGTAGACATCAAGGAAAGATGACCGGGTCACTTCGAATAATACAAAGTGCACTAATAAACACACGTAGTCATCAAGGAATGATGACCGGGTCACTTCGAATAATACAAAGTGCACGAATAAACACACGTAGTCATCAAGGAATGATGACCGGGTCACTTCGAATAATACAAAGTGCACTAATAAACACACGTAGTCATCAAGGAATGATGACCGGGTCACTTCGAATAATACAAAGTGCACTAATAAACACACGTAGTCATCAAGGAATGATGACCGGGTCACTTCGAATAATACAAAGTGCACTAATAAACACACGTAGTCATCAAGGAATGATGACCGGGTCACTTCGAATAATACAAAGTGCACTAATAAACACACGTAGTCATCAAGGAATGATGACCGGGTCACTTCGAATAATACAAAGTGAACTAATAAACACACGTAGTCATCAAGGAATGATGACCGGGTCACTTCGAATAATACAAAGTGCACTAATAAACACACGTAGTCATCAAGGAATGATGACAGGGTCACTTCGAATAATACAAAGTGCACTAATAAACACACGTAGTCATCAAGGAATGATGACCGGGTCACTTCGAATAATACAAAGTGCACTAATAAACACACGTAGTCATCAAGGAATGATGACCGGGTCACTTCGAATAATACAAAGTGCACTAATAAACACACGTAGTCATCAAGGAATGATGACCGGGTCACTTCGAATAATACAAAGTGCACTAATAAACACACGTAGTCATCAAGGAATGATGACCCGGTCACTTCGAATAATACAAAGTGCACTAATAAACACACGTAGTCATCAAGGAATGATGACCGGGTCACTTCGAATAATACAAAGTGCACTAATAAACACACGTAGTCATCAAGGAATGATGACCGGGTCTCTTCGAATAATACAAAGCGCACTAATAAACACACGTAGTCATCAAGGAATGATGACCGGGTCACTTCGAATAATACAAAGCGCACTAATAAACACACATAGTCATCAAGGAATGATGACCGGGTCACTTCGAATAATACAAAGTGCACTAATAAACACACGTAGTCATCAAGGAATGATGACCGGGTCACTTCGAATAATACAAAGTGCACTAATAAACACACGTAGTCATCAAGGAATGATGACCGGGTCACTTCGAATAATACAAAGTGCACTAATAAACACACGTAGTCATCAAGGAATGATGACCGGGTCACTTCGAATAATACAAAGTGCACTAATAAACACACGTAGTCATCAAGGAATGATGACCGGGTCACTTCGAATAATACAAAGTGCACTAATAAACTCACGTAGTCATCAAGGAATGATGACCGGGTCACTTCGAATAATACAAAGTGCACTAATAAACACACGTAGTCATCAAGGAATGATGACCGGGTCACTTCGAATAATACAAAGTGCACTAATAAACACACGTAGTCATCAAGGAATGATGACCGGGTCACTTCGAATAATACAAAGTGCACTAATAAACACACGTAGTCATCAAGGAATGATGACCGGGTCACTTCGAATAATACAAAGTGCACTAATAAACACACGTAGTCATCAAGGAATGATGACCGGGTCACTTCGAATAATACAAAGTGCACTAATAAACACACGTAGTCATCAAGGAATGATGACCGGGTCACTTCGAATAATACAAAGTGCACTAATAAACACACGTAGTCATCAAGGAATGATGACCGGGTCACTTCGAATAATACAAAGTGCACTAATAAACACACGTAGTCATCAAGGAATGATGACCGGGTCACTTCGAATAATACAAAGTGCACGAATAAACACACGTAGTCATCAAGGAATGATGACCGGGTCACTTCGAATAATACAAAGTGCACTAATAAACACACGTAGTCATCAAGGAATGATGACCGGGTCACTTCGAATAATACAAAGTGCACTAATAAACACACGTAGTCATCAAGGAATGATGACCGGGTCACTTCGAATAATACAAAGTGCACTAATAAACACACGTAGTCATCAAGGAATGATGACCGGGTCACTTCGAATAATACAAAGTGCACTAATAAACACACGTAGTCATCAAGGAATGATGACCGGGTCACTTCGAATAATACAAAGTGCACTAATAAACACACGTAGTCATCAAGGAATGATGACCGGGTCACTTCGAATAATACAAAGTGCACTAATAAACACACGTAGTCATCAAGGAATGATGACCGGGTCACTTCGAATAATACAAAGTGCACGAATAAACACACGTAGTCATCAAGGAATGATGACCGGGTCACTTCGAATAATACAAAGTGCACGAATAAACACACGTAGTCATCAAGGAATGATGACCGGGTCACTTCGAATAATACAAAGTGCACTAATAAACACACGTAGTCATCAAGGAATGATGACCGGGTCACTTCGAATAATACAAAGTGCACGAATAAACACACGTAGTCATCAAGGAATGATGACCGGGTCACTTCGAATAATACAAAGTGCACGAATAAACACACGCAGTCATCAAGGAATGGTGACCGGGTCACTTCGAATAATACAAAGTGCACTAATAAACACACGCAGTCATCAAGGAATGATGACTGGGTCACTTCGAATAATACAAAGTGCACGAATAAACACACGTAGTCATCAAGGAATGATGACCGGGTCACTTCGAATAATACAAAGTGCACGAATAAACACACGTAGTCATCAAGGAATGATGACCGGGTCACTTCGAATAATACAAAGTGCACTAATAAACACACGTAGTCATCAAGGAATGATCACCGGGTCACTTCGAATAATACAAAGTGCACGAATAAACACACGTAGTCATCAAGGAATGATGACCGGGTCACTTCGAATAATACAAAGTGCACTAATAAACACACGTAGTCATCAAGGAATGATGACCGGGTCACTTCGAATAATACAAAGTGCACTAATAAACACACGTAGTCATCAAGGAATGATCACCGGGTCACTTCGAATAATACAAAGTGCACTAATACACACACGTAGTCATCAAGGAATGATCACCGGGTCACTTCGAATAATACAAAGTGCACTAATAAACACACGTAGTCATCAAGGAATGATGACCGGGTCACTTCGAATAATACAAAGTGCACTAATAAACACACGTAGTCATCAAGGAATGATAACCGGGTCACTTCGAATAATACAAAGTGCACTAATACACACACGTAGTCATCAAGGAATGATCACCGGGTCACTTCGAATAATACAAAGTGCACTAATAAACACACGTAGTCATCAAGGAATGATGACCGGGTCACTTCGAATAATACAAAGTGCACTAATAAACACACGTAGTCATCAAGGAATGATCACCGTGTCACTTCGAATAATACAAAGTGCACTAATAAACACACGTAGTCATCAAGGAATGATGACCGGGTCACTTCGAATAATACAAAGTGCACTAATAAACACACGTAGTCATCAAGGAATGATGACCGGGTCACTTCGAATAATACAAAGTGCACTAATAAACACACGTAGTCATCAAGGAATGATGACCGGGTCACTTCGAATAATACAAAGTGCACGAATAAACACACGTAGTCATCAAGGAATGATGACCGGGTCACTTCGAATAATACAAAGTGCACGAATAAACACACGTAGTCATCAAGGAATGATGACCGGGTCACTTCGAATAATACAAAGTGCACTAATAAACACACGTAGTCATCAAGGAATGATCACCGGGTCACTTCGAATAATACAAAGTGCACTAATAAACACACGTAGTCATCAAGGAATGATGACCGGGTCACTTCGAATAATACAAAGTGCACTAATAAACACACGTAGTCATCAAGGAATGATGACCGGGTCACTTCGAATAATACAAAGTGCACTAATAAACACACGTAGTCATCAAGGAATGATGACCGGGTCACTTCGAATAATACAAAGTGCACTAATAAACACACGTAGTCATCAAGGAATGATGACCGGGTCACTTCGAATAATACAAAGTGCACTAATAACACACGTAGTCATCAAGGAATGATGACCGGGTCACTTCGAATAATACAAAGTGCACTAATAAACACACGTAGTCATCAAGGAATGATGACCGGGTCACTTCGAATAATACAAAGTGCACTAATAAACACACGTAGTCATCAAGGAATGATGACCGGGTCACTTCGAATAATACAAAGTGCACTAATAAACACACGTAGTCATCAAGGAATGATGACCGGGTCACTTCGAATAATACAAAGTGCACTAATAAACACACGTAGTCATCAAGGAATGATGACCGGGTCACTTCGAATAATACAAAGTGCACTAATAAACACACGTAGTCATCAAGGAATGATGACCGGGTCACTTCGAATAATACAAAGTGCACTAATAAACACACGTAGTCATCAAGGAATGATGACCGGGTCACTTCGAATAATACAAAGTGCACTAATAAACACACGTAGTCATCAAGGAATGATGACCGGGTCTCTTCGAATAATACAAAGGCACTAATAAACACACGTAGTCATCAAGGAATGATGACCGGGTCACTTCGAATAATACAAAGCGCACTAATAAACACACGTAGTCATCAAGGAATGATGACCGGGTCACTTCGAATAATACAAAGTGCACTAATAAACACACGTAGTCATCAAGGAATGATGACCGGGTCACTTCGAATAATACAAAGTGCACTAATAAACACACGTAGTCATCAAGGAATGATGACCGGGTCACTTCGAATAATACAAAGTGCACTAATAAACACACGTAGTCATCAAGGAATGATGACCGGGTCACTTCGAATAATACAAAGTGCACTAATAAACACACGTAGTCATCAAGGAATGATGACCGGGTCACTTCGAATAATACAAAGTGCACTAATAAACACACGTAGTCATCAAGGAATGATGACCGGGTCACTTCGAATAATACAAAGTGCACTAATAAACACACGTAGTCATCAAGGAATGATGACCGGGTCACTTCGAATAATACAAAGTGCACTAATAAACACACGTAGTCATCAAGGAATGATGACCGGGTCACTTCGAATAATACAAAGTGCACTAATAAACACACGTAGTCATCAAGGAATGATGACCGGGTCACTTCGAATAATACAAAGTGCACTAATAAACACACGTAGTCATCAAGGAATGATGACCGGGTCACTTCGAATAATACAAAGTGCACGAATAAACACACGTAGTCATCAAGGAATGATGACCGGGTCACTTCGAATAATACAAAGTGCACTAATAAACACACGTAGTCATCAAGGAATGATCACCGGGTCACTTCGAATAATACAAAGTGCACTAATACACACACGTAGTCATCAAGGAATGATCACCGGGTCACTTCGAATAATACAAAGTGCACTAATAAACACACGTAGTCATCAAGGAATGATGACCGGGTCACTTCGAATAATACAAAGTGCACTAATAAACACACGTAGTCATCAAGGAATGATGACCGGGTCACTTCGAATAATACAAAGTGCACTAATAAACACACGTAGTCATCAAGGAATGATGACCGGGTCACTTCGAATAATACAAAGTGCACTAATAAACACACGTAGTCATCAAGGAATGATGACCGGGTCACTTCGAATAATACAAAGTGCACTAATAAACACACGTAGTCATCAAGGAATGATGACCGGGTCACTTCGAATAATACAAAGTGGTTTGTTGTGACTAATAAACACACGTAGTCATCAAGGAATGATCGGGTCACTTCGAATAATACAAAGTGCACTAATAAACACACGTAGTCATCAAGGAATGATGACCGGGTCACTTCGAATAATACAAAGTGCACTAATAAACACACGTAGTCATCAAGGAATGATGACCGGGTCACTTCGAATAATACAAAGTGCACTAATAAACACACGTAGTCATCAAGGAATGATGACCGGGTCACTTCGAATAATACAAAGTGCACTAATAAACACACGTAGTCATCAAGGAATGATGACCGGGTCACTTCGAATAATACAAAGTGCACGAATAAACACAACTCTTCGTTGTCATGTATGGTTTCCAATGATATTTTTAATTCATATTTTTAACCATTTGCGTAATATACCCCCCCTACCGGGAGCCTACAATGTTTATATTATGTAAATGTGCTATTCTCCCTTTATAGTGGAGGAATAAAAGAATCTATCTTGTTATCTATCTATCTAACTACAAGACACAACAATTCAATTCAATTATATTTGTTTTATTGTCGGCGTTTTTAAGTGTGAGCTTTAGCAATAAATGTAGTTCCTGTATAATGATGTTCAAGTTAGTTTCTGTCTGATATCACAATTGAATACGACAGACAATTGGAACTTACTATTTTATTATTAACTGTTTATGATTATCAGGAAATAGGTATTAGTTCATACAAAATTGTTTTAGCTCGATTACGAAACAAGTTCTTTCAACTTATACTAAGCATCTAGAGACATCATTCCTGATGGAATCCAGCGCCATGAGGGAGAGAGAAGAGGCTATGTGGAATATAAATGCCTTGCCTAAAGACACAACGTATTGCACAAAAGTACATGCAACCGCGGAGGAATACGAAATAACATTTTCTTTCACAACTCATGATTATCTTTTTTTCCCGATGCATTTTCATTATTTTCCCTAAGCTACAAAAACAAATGCAAATGATCGGCGAAATACATACAAACGTGTCCAGATGAGAGGAATTTCTTAGTACTATACATTATTTCATTCTATTACAAGCCAAGATATGTGCATGTGTGACTTATATATATGTTATATATCTGAACAAACTGACTGTCGGGTGGAACAGACAGAGGTTGATGGATGGGTGGAACAGACAGAGGTTGATTGGATGGGTGGAACAGACAGAGGTTGATGTATGGGTGGAACAGACAGATGTTAATGGATGGGTGGAAAAGACAGAGGTCAACGGATGGGTGGAACAGATTGAGGTTGATGGATGGATGGAACATACAGAGGTTGATTGGATGGGTGGAACAGACTGATGTTGATGTATGAATGGAACAGACTGAGGTTGATGGATGGATGGACCAGACAGAGGTTGATGTATGGGTGGAACAGACTGAGGTTGATTGGATGGATGGAACAGACAGAGGTTGATGGATGGGTGGCACAGACAGCGGTTGATGAATGGGTGGAACAGACAGAGGTTGATGGATGGATGGAACATACAGAGGTTGATTGGATGGGTGGAACAGACTGATGTTGATGTATGAATGGAACAGACTGAGGTTGATGGATGGATGGAACAGACAGAGGTTGATGTATGGGTGGAACAGACTGAGGTTGATTGGATGGGTGGAACAGACAGAGGTTGATGGATGGGTGGCACAGACAGAGGTTGATGGATGGATGGAACAGACAGAGGTTGATGGATGGGTGGAACAGACAGAGGTTGATGGATGGATGGAACAGACAGAGGTTGATGGATGGGTGGAACAGACAGAGGTTGATGGATGGGTGGAACAGACAGAGGTTGATGGATGAGTGGAACAGACAGAGGTTGATGGATGGGTGGAACAGACAGAGGTTGATGGATGGGTGGAACAAACAGAGGTTGATGTATGGGTGGAACAGACTGAGGTTGATGGATGGATGGAACAGACAGTAGTGTATCTACCAGTTCCTAGTTGGATCACTATGTCCTCTTTATTAGTTTGCAACTTCTATCTCTACAGGGCTATCTAGATCTATCACAGAACATTGGGAACAACTCAAGCATGTACAACAAGTGCATTACATCCACCTGCAATGGTAACTTATTAGTAGTAGTATTTCCGTTATCCTCGTCTCCAACGAACCATGTGGGCGAGCGTTCTAAGATGATTAGTAGTACGTCCACCTGCAATGGTAACTTATTAGTAGTAGTATTTCAGTTATCCTCGTCTCCAGCGAACCACGTGGGCGAGCGTTCTAAGATGATTAGTAGTACGTGCCTTGCACTGTCGATTATTCGTGGTGATATGTAGATGTTGCTGGCTGATGTCTTGTAGAGTAGTGTTCTTGTTGTGTCCAATGATGGTGCGGTACGTGCCTTGCACTGTCGATTATTCGTGGTGATATGTAGATGTTGCTGGCTGATGTCTTGTAGAGTAGTGTTCTTGTTGTGTCCAATGATGGTGCGGTACGTGATGTAGATGTTGCTGGCTGATGTCTTGTAGAGTAGTGTTCTTGTTGTGTCCAATGATGGTGCGGTACGTGATGTAGATGTTGCTGGCTGATGTCTTGTAGAGTAGTGTTCTTGTTGTGTCCAATGATGGTGCGGTACGTGATGTAGATGTTGCTGGCTGATGTCTTGTAGAGTAGTGTTCTTGTTGTGTCCGATGATGGTGCGGTACGTGATGTAGATGTTGCTGGCTGATGTCTTGTAGAGTAGTGTTCTTGTTGTGTCCGATGATGGTGCGGTACGTGATGTAGATGTTGCTGGCTGATGTCTTGTAGAGTAGTGTTCTTGTTGTGTCCGATGACGTGATGTAGATGTTGCTGGCTGATGTCTTGTAGAGTAGTGTTCTTGTTGTGTCCGATGATGGTGCGGTACGTGATGTAGATGTGCTGGTGTCTTGTAGAGTAGTGTTCTTGTTGTGTCCGATGATGGCGGTACGTGATGTAGATGTTGCTGGCTGGTGTCTTGTAGAGTAGTGTTCTTGTTGTGTCCGATGATGGTGCGGTACGTGATGTAGATTGCTGGCTGATGTCTTGTAGAGCTTGTTGTGTCCGATGATGGTGCGGTACGTGATGTAGATGTTGCTGGCTGATGTCTTGTAGAGTAGTGTTCTTGTTGTGTCCGATGATGGTGCGGTACGTGATGTAGATGTTGCTGGCTGATGTCTTGTAGAGTAGTGTTCTTGTTGTGTCCGATGATGGTGCGGTACGTGATGTAGATGTTGCTGGCTGATGTCTTGTAGAGTAGTGTTCTTGTTGTGTCCGATGATGGTGCGGTACGTGATGTAGATGTTGCTGGCTGATGTCTTGTAGAGTAGTGTTCTTGTTGTGTCCGATGATGGTGCGGTACGTGATGTAGATGTTGCTGGCTGATGTCTTGTAGAGTAGTGTTCTTGTTGTGTCCGATGATGGTGCGGTACGTGATGTAGATGTTGCTGGCTGATGTCTTGTAGAGTAGTGTTCTTGTTGTGTCCAATGATGGTGCGGTACGTGATGTAGATGTTGCTGGCTGATGTCTTGTAGAGTAGTGTTCTTGTTGTGTCCGATGATGGTGCGGTACGTGATGTAGATGTTGCTGGCTGATGTCTTGTAGAGTAGTGTTCTTGTTGTGTCCGATGATGGTGCGGTACGTGATGTAGATGTTGCTGGCTGATGTCTTGTAGAGTAGTGTTCTTGTTGTGTCCGATGATGGTGCGGTACGTGATGTAGATGTTGCTGGCTGATGTCTTGTAGAGTAGTGTTCTTGTTGTGTCCGATGATGGTGCGGTACGTGATGTAGATGTTGCTGGCTGATGTCTTGTAGAGTAGTGTTCTTGTTGTGTCCGATGATGGTGCGGTACGTGATGTAGATGTTGCTGGGTGTCTGTAGAGTAGTGTTCTTGTTGGTCCGATGATGGTGCGGTACGTGATGTAGATGTTGCTGATGTCTTGTAGAGTAGTGTTCTTGTTGTGTCCGATGATGGTGCGGTACGTGATGTAGATGTTGCTGGCTGTGTTTGTGGTGTGTTTTGTTGTGTGTGTGGTGCGGTACGTGATGTAGATGTTGTGGTGTGTTTGTGGTGTGTTTTGTGTTGTGGTGGGTGTGTGTGTGTTGGTGTGTGTGTTGGTTGTGGTGGGTGTGTGTGTGTGGTGTGTTTGTGGTGTGTTTTATGTTGTTGTGGCTGTGTTTGTGAGTGTGTTTTGTGTGTCCATGTGGTGCGGTACGTGATGTGTGTTGTGGTGTGTTTGTGGTGTGTTCTTGTTGTGTCTGATGGTGCGGTGTGATGTAGATGTTGCTGGCTGATGTCTTGTAGAGTAGTGTTCTTGTTGTGTCCATGATGGTGCGGTACGTGATGTAGATGTTGCTGGCTGATGTCTTGTAGAGTAGTGTTCTTGTTGTGTCCAATGATGGTGCGGTACGTGATGTAGATGTTGCTGGCTGATGTCTTGTAGAGTAGTGTTCTTGTTGTGTCCGATGATGGTGCGGTACGTGATGTAGATGTTGCTGCTGATGTCTTGTAGAGTAGTGTTCTTGTTGTGTCCGATGATGGTGCGGTGTGGTGGGTACGTGATGTAGATGTTGCTGGCTGATGTCTTGTAGAGTAGTGTTCTTGTTGGTTGTGGTGGGTGTGTGTGTGTTGTGGTGTGTTTGTGGTGTGTTTTGTGTGTTGTGGTGTGTGTGTGTGTGTTTGTGGTGTGTTTGTGGTGTGTTTTGTTGTGTGTGGTGGGTGTGTGTGTGTTGTGTGTGTTGTGTTTGTGTGTGTTGTGTGTGTTGTTGTTGTGTCCGATGATGGTGCGGTACGTGATGTAGATGTTGCTGGCTGATGTCTTGTAGAGTAGTGTTCTTGTTGTGTCCAATGATGGTGCGGTACGTGATGTAGATGTTGCTGGCTGATGTCTTGTAGAGAGTAGTGTTCTTGTTGTGCTGGCCAATGATGGTGCGGTACGTGATGTAGATGTTGCTGGCTGATGTCTTGTAGAGTAGTGTTTGTTGTTGTGATGTCCGATGATGGTGCGGTACGTGATGAGATGTTAGATGCTGGCTGATGATGTCTTGTAGAGTAGTGTTCTTGTTGTGTCCGATGATGGTGCGGTACGTGTAGATGTAGATGTTGCTGGCTGATGTCTTGTAGAGTAGTGTGTTGTTCTTGTTGTGTCCGATGATGGTGCGGTACGTGATGTAGATGTTGCTGGCTGAGGTGTGCTTGTAGAGTAGTGTTCTTGTTGTGTGTCCGATGATGGTGCGGTTTGTACGTGATGTAGATGTTGCTGGCTGATGTCTTGTAGAGTAGTGTGTGTTTGCTTGTTGTGTCCGATGATGGTGCGGTGGGTACGTGATGTAGATGTTGCTGGCTGATGTCTTTAGAGTATGTGTTTGATGTAGTGTTGTGTCCGATGATGGGCGGTACGTGATGTAGATGTTGCTGTGTTGGCTGATGTCTTGTAGAGTAGTGTTCTTGTTGTGTCCGATGATGGTGCGGTACGTGATGTAGATGTGGTGCTGGTACTGATGTAGTGTGATGTGCGGTACTGGTGATGTAGATGATGGTGCGGTACGTGATGTAGATGTTGGTGCGTGTACGTGATGTAGATGTTGCTTGTAGAGTGTGTGCAATGATGGTGCGGTACGTGATGTAGATGTTGTTGGCTGATGTCTTGTAAGTAGTGTGGATGATACTTGTCTTGGTGTCCGATGAGGTAGGTTGGGAAGTAGAGTTGGCTGGGTGATGATGGTGCGGTACGTGATGTAGATTTGCTGGCTGATGTCTTGTAGAGTAGTGTTCTTGTTGTGTCCGATGATGGTGCGGTACAAATGTCTTGTAGAGTAGTGTTCTTGTTGTGTCCGATGTGTTGGTGCGGTCTTTCCAAAAGGGTCCCTTGTAGAGGGTTTCTTGTTGTGTCCGATGATGGTGCGGTACGTGATGTAGAGCTGATGTCTTGTAGAGTAGTGTTCTTGTTGTGTCCGATGATGGTGCGGTACGTGATGTAGATGATGGTGCGGTACGTGATGTAGATGATGGTGCGGTACGTGATGTAGATGATGGTGCGGTACGTGATGTAGATGATGGTGCGGTACGTGATGTAGATGTTGCCGATGATGGTGCAATAAAGGATGATATCATGAGGCGACCTCTTCCTTTCAGGGTGACAAATCCTGAGGTGTTGGTAGTTTCTTTCCAAAAGGGTCCCTGTTAGGGCCACACTCGGAGTTTTATCAAATTAAAAAGTTACTCTTTGAAATTTTTTAATTTGATAAAACGCCTATTTTTACATATAAAACATATTAAATAAAACAAATATCAAAGCGAATTAATAACGGACATTTACATCATACTACTTAACAGTTATTAATTAAGCTCAGAAATAATTAGAATGAAATACAATATCCTACATCTAACCTAATCGTTTACTTCCTCTTTCCCCAGACAAAGAGCAAGAAGATCGTCTTAGTTGCAAACATGATGCGAGTTCACATACTTCTGGCAGTGAAGATTCGATAGATAAGATGAACATATTTACCGTGTGTAATGAGACATATCATACGGACGACTATCTCACGCCGGCTCCATCCAACAAGCAACACAGTCACTCTGACAATGCCTTGCAACTTGAAACACGAAATCGCGGACTAGACGGACATACAAACACTGACCAAATCAGTATGGACGTCGGAATGAGTGCACATAAATCCAATTTAGACAGCCATATACATGACATTGGTTTGAATGACATGGCGAGATCAGATGTTCATATTCGTGATGTGTTATTGAATGAAGATGCTACTAATAATGAACTCAGTCGTGATTATGAGGTGGCAGAAAGTAACAGTAGAGACAACGAGCACAGTCATATCATGCCGAATATTACTGCTCAAGGGACGATGTTCAAAAGGAAAGCCGAGAATTCTTTGCCAACAATAAGATATACAAAAAACAATAAAAACAAACATGTGATTTATCCAAGTGAACATGTAGCATTATTAACGGATGGTGGAAATGCTATGTGTGTCAAGGAAGGTGAAATGGTAGAGCAAGAAACATCTCAATGCTAAAGTGTTGGGGTAACACTGAATGTATAGAACTCGGTACATCTACATAGTGTAGTGTGGGGGTAACACTGAATGCATAGAACACGGTACATCTACATATTGTAGTGTAGGGTAACACTGAATGCATAGAACTCGGTACATCTACATATTGTAGTGTAGGGTAACACTGAATGCATAGAACTCGGTACATCTACATAGTGTAGTGTGGGGGTAACACTGAATGCATAGAACACGGTACATCTACATATTGTAGTGTAGGGTAACACTGAATGCATAGAACTCGGTACATCTACATATTGAAGTGTGGGGTAACACTGAATGTATAGAACACGGTACATCTACATATTGCAGTATGTGGTAACACTGAATGCATAGAACTCGGTACATCTACATATTGTAGTGTGGGGGTAACACTGAATGCATAGAACACGGTACATCTACATATTGCAGTGTGGGGTAACACTGAATGCATAGAACACGGTACATCTACATATTGCAGTATGTGGTAACACTGAATGCATAGAACACGGTACATCTACATATTGCAGTGTGGGGTAACACTGAATGCATAGAACTCGGTACATCTACATATTGAAGTGTGGGGTAACACTGAATGAATAGAACACGGTACATCTACATATTGTAGTATGGGGTAACACTGAATGTATAGAACTCGGTACATCTACATATTGAAGTGTGGGGTAACACTGAATGAATAGAACACGGTACATCTACATATTGAAGTGTGGGGTAACACTGAATGTATAGAACACGGTACATCTACATATTGAAGTGTGGGGTAACACTGAATGTATAGAACTCGGTACATCTACATATTGCAGTATGGGGTAACAGTGATTATATAGAACATGGAACGTGTCAATACTGGAGTATGCGGTAACAGTGATTATATAGAACATGGAACTTGTCAATACTGAAGTATGGGGTAACAGTGATTATATAGAACATGGAACGTGTCAATACTGGAGTATGCGGTAACAGTGATTATATAGAACATGTAACTTGTCAATACTGAAGTATGGGGTAACAGTGATTATATAGAACATGGAACGTGTCAATACTGAAGTATGGGGCAACAGTGATTATATAGAACATGGAACGTGGCAATACTGAAGTATGGGGCAACAGTGATTATATAGAACATGGAACGTGTCAATACTGAAGTATGGGGCAACAGTGGTTATATAGAACATGGAACGTGTCAATACTGAAGTATGGGGTAAAAGTGATTATATAGAACATGGAACGTGTCAATACTGAAGTATGGGGTAACAGTGATTATATAGAACATGGAACATGTCAATACTGGAGTATGGGGTAACAGTGATTATATAGAACACGGAACTTCGCCATGCTGGTGTATGGGGTAACAGTGATTATATAGAACATGGAACTTCGCAATGCTGGAGTATGGGGTAACAGTGATTATATAGAACACGGAACTTCGCCATGCTGGTGTATGGGGTAACAGTGATTATATAGAACATGGAACTTCGCAATGCTGGAGTATGTGACAGAAGTGATTATATACAGCAAGCATTGAATGGTGAAGCAAAGCGTATCAGGAACCATATAGGCTAAGAAGCGTCTCACGTATTGACGGGTTTCGTAATGTGAGAGGCGATTGATTGATCTTTTAAACGTTTATTTATTTTACAACGATTGCGAAGCAAGTTTTAACAACTTATATTAATCACTCTCGTTGGCTCGGATGAAAGCGTATATGTGGTCATTCATGTGGGAGGAAACCGGAGTACCCGGAGAAAACCCACCTGTCCGAGCTGGCGACCATCATACCATCTCACATATTTCCCTGATTGATCCATTGCATAGTTAATGCTGACATGGGGACTTGTAGAACGTGTTTCCACGGTAGGTGTTCCTTGTCTAACACCAACAAGCAAGCTGTTTGCAACATCGAACGGTCGTTCACGGCACATTCCAGAAATCGCCGCCGCATACACCCGGGATTCACGGATGACGGCAGTCTCTTGTTCAAGAGCTGGACTTACAAGATGCTTTATAGTCCACGCTGGTCGCATTACAGAGCATTATGTTCAAGACATTACATTCCAGATTTGTGCCGTCGAAATGGTGTGTGAGTGAAGAGTCATAGTGTGATCCTGAACAACTTCGACATGGGATCAATGAAGAATGCTATAACAATGATCTTGAATTTCCTGGAAATGTTTTTTTTTACTGAAAACATTAATGATTTCTACCGCTATTTGGTCAGATTGTTATTTCCCACGCGTACACGTACACTAACGACACGAGGCAGTGAATGACATACAGATATTGTAACTCGGTATTCACATAATTAAAAAAACCTCTGCAACTACTTTATACAATTTGCCAAAATATAGATTTGAGGCCATCATATGTTGGATATGTTCGCGTTAACGGATTGTGAGAGGATGTATTATACGGGTACACAGACACACAAGGACGGCATGTGGATATAATAGATGCAGGTCATCACATGTGTATTATTTCTTAAATCTCTATTCTTGTAAGCGATACTAGTATATTTGGTCATGGCTAGGACATTATTGTTGTTGGCCAGTATTTACTCTTATTCGGATATATATACGATATGATTGTTGATTTCTTAAGTAGTGAAGGACAGTGCCTTGTTGCTCTACATACGACTGTTAGCGTTACATGTATTGGCTAGCGTTACATGTAGTTGTTAGTGTTACATGTATTGCTAGCGTTACATGTAGTGGTTAGCGTTACATGTAGTGGTTAGCGTTACATGTAGTGGTTAGCGTTACATGTAGTTGTTAGTGTTACATGTATTGCTAGCGTTACATGTAGTGGTTAGCGTTACATGTAGTGGTTAGCGTTACATGTATTGGCTAGCGTTACATGTAGTGGTTAGCGTTACATGTATTGGCTAGCGTTACATGTAGTGGTTAGCGTTACATGTAGTGGTTAGCGTTACATGTATTGGTTAGCGTTACATGTAGTGGTTAGCGTTACATGTAGTGGTTAGCGTTACATGTAGTGGTTAGCGTTACATGTAGTGGTTAGCGTTACATGTAGTGGTTAGCGTTACATGTAGTGGTTAGCGTTACATGTAGTGGTTAGCGTTACATGTAGTGGCTAGCGTTACATGTAGTAGTTAGCGTTACATGTAGTGGTTAGCGTTACATGTAGTGGTTAGCGTTACATGTAGTGGTTAGCGTTACATGTAGTGGTTAGCGTTACATGTAGTGGTTAGCGTTGCATGTAGTGGTTAGCGTTACATGTAGTGGTTAGCGTTACATGTAGTGGTTAGCGTTACATGTAGTGGTTAGCGTTACATGTAGTGGTTAGCGTTACATGTAGTGGTTAGCGTTGCATGTAGTGGTTAGCGTTACATGTATTGGTTAGCGTTACATGTAGTGGTTAGCGTTACATGTAGTGGTTAGCGTTACATGTAGTGGTTAGCGTTACATGTAGTGGTTAGCGTTGCATGTAGTGGTTAGCGTTACATGTAGTGGTTAGCGTTGCATGTAGTGGTTAGCGTTACATGTAGTGGTTAGCGTTACATGTAGTGGTTAGCGTTACATGTAGTGGTTAGCGTTACATGTAGTGGTTAGCGTTGCATGTAGTGGTTAGCGTTACATGTATTGGTTAGCGTTACATGTATTGGTTAGCGTTACATGTAGTGGTTAGCGTTACATGTAGTGGTTAGCGTTGCATGTAGTAGTTAGCGTTACATGTAGTGGTTAGCGTTACATGTAGTGGTTAGCGTTACATGTAGTGGTTAGCGTTACATGTAGTGGTTAGCGTTACATGTAGTGGTTAGCGTTACATGTATTGGTTAGCGTTACATGTAGTGGTTAGCGTTACATGTAGTGGTTAGCGTTACATGTAGTGGTTAGCGTTACATGTAGTGGTTAGCGTTACATGTATTGGTTAGCGTTACATGTATTGGTTAGCGTTACATGTATTGGTTAGCGTTACATGTATTGGTTAGCGTTACATGTAGTGGTTAGCGTTACATGTATTGGTTAGCGTTACATGTAGTGGTTAGCGTTACATGTAGTGGTTAGCGTTACATGTATTGGTTAGCGTTACATGTAGTGGTTAGCGTTACATGTAGTGGTTAGCGTTACATGTATTGGTTAGCGTTACATGTAGTGGTTAGCGTTACATGTATTGGCTAGCGTTACATGTATTGGCTAGCGTTACATGTAGTTGTTAGCGTTACATGTATTGGTTAGCGTTACATGTAGTGGTTAGCGTTACATGTAGTGGTTAGCGTTACATGTAGTGGTTAGCGTTACATGTAGTGGTTAGCGTTACATGTAGTGGTTAGCGTTACATGTAGTGGTTAGCGTTACATGTAGTGGTTAGCGTTACATGTAGTGGTTAGCGTTACATGTAGTGGTTAGCGTTACATGTAGTGGTTAGCGTTACATGTAGTGGTTAGCGTTACATGTAGTGGTTAGCGTTACATGTAGTGGTTAGCGTTACATGTATTGGTTAGCGTTACATGTAGTAGTTAGCGTTACATGTAGTGGTTAGCGTTACATGTAGTGGTTAGCGTTACATGTAGTGGTTAGCGTTACATGTAGTGGTTAGCGTTACATGTAGTGGTTAGCGTTACATGTAGTGGTTAGCGTTACATGTATTGGCTAGCGTTACATGTAGTGGTTAGCGTTACATGTATTGGCTAGCGTTACATGTAGTAGTTAGCGTTGCATGTAGTGGCTAGCGTTACATGTAGTGGCTAGCGTTGCATGTAGTTGTTAGCGTTACATGTAGTGGTTAGCGTTACATGTAGTGGTTAGCGTTACATGTAGTGGTTAGCGTTACATGTAGTGGTTAGCGTTGCATGTAGTGGTTAGCGTTGCATGTAGTGGTTAGCGTTACATGTAGTGGTTAGCGTTACATGTAGTGGTTAGCGTTACATGTAGTGGTTAGCGTTACATGTAGTAGTTAGCGTTGCATGTAGTAGTTAGCGTTACATGTAGTGGTTAGCGTTACATGTAGTGGTTAGCGTTACATGTAGTGGTTAGCGTTACATGTAGTGGTTAGCGTTACATGTAGTAGTTAGCGTTGCATGTAGTAGTTAGCGTTACATGTAGTGGTTAGCGTTACATGTAGTGGTTAGCGTTACATGTAGTGGTTAGCGTTGCATGTAGTGGTTAGCGTTACATGTAGTGGTTAGCGTTACATGTAGTGGTTAGCGTTACATGTAGTGGTTAGCGTTACATGTATTGGTTAGCGTTGCATGTATTGGTTAGCGTTACATGTAGTGGTTAGCGTTACATGTAGTGGTTAGCGTTACATGTAGTGGTTAGCGTTGCATGTAGTGGTTAGCGTTACATGTAGTGGTTAGCGTTGCATGTAGTGGTTAGCGTTACATGTAGTGGTTAGCGTTACATGTAGTGGTTAGCGTTACATGTAGTGGTTAGCGTTACATGTAGTGGTTAGCGTTACATGTAGTGGTTAGCGTTACATGTAGTGGTTAGCGTTACATGTAGTGGTTAGCGTTACATGTAGTGGTTAGCGTTACATGTAGTGGTTAGCGTTACATGTAGTGGTTAGCGTTACATGTAGTGGTTAGCGTTACATGTAGTGGTTAGCGTTACATGTAGTGGTTAGCGTTACATGTAGTGGTTAGCGTTGCATGTATTGGTTAGCGTTACATGTAGTGGTTAGCGTTACATGTAGTGGTTAGCGTTACATGTATTGGTTAGCGTTACATGTAGTGTTAGCGTTACATGTAGTGGTTAGCGTTACATGTAGTGGTTAGCGTTACATGTAGTGGTTAGCGTTACATGTAGTGGTTAGCGTTCATGTAGTGGTTAGCGTTACATGTAGTGGTTAGCGTTGCATGTAGTGGTTAGCGTTACATGTAGTGGTTAGCGTTACATGTAGTGGTTAGCGTTACATGTAGTGGTTAGCGTTACATGTAGTGGTTAGCGTTACATGTAGTGGTTAGCGTTGCATGTAGTGGTTAGCGTTACATGTATTGGTTAGCGTTGCATGTAGTGGTTAGCGTTACATGTAGTGGTTAGCGTTACATGTAGTGGTTAGCGTTACATGTAGTGGTTAGCGTTACATGTAGTAGTTAGCGTTGCATGTAGTGGTTAGCGTTACATGTAGTGGTTAGCGTTACATGTAGTGGCTAGCGTTACATGTATTGGCTAGCGTTACATGTAGTGGTTAGCGTTACATGTAGTGGTTAGCGTTACATGTAGTGGTTAGCGTTACATGTAGTGGTTAGCGTTACATGTATTGGTTAGCGTTACATGTAGTGGTTAGCGTTACATGTATTGGTTAGCGTTACATGTATTGGTTAGCGTTACATGTAGTAGTTAGCGTTACATGTAGTGGTTAGCGTTACATGTAGTGGTTAGCGTTACATGTAGTGGTTAGCGTTACATGTAGTAGTTAGCGTTACATGTATTGGTTAGCGTTACATGTAGTAGTTAGCGTTACATGTAGTGGTTAGCGTTACATGTAGTGGTTAGCGTTACATGTAGTGGTTAGCGTTACATGTAGTGGTTAGCGTTACATGTAGTGGCTAGCGTTACATGTAGTGGTTAGCGTTACATGTATTGGTTAGCGTTACATGTAGTGGTTAGCGTTACATGTAGTGTTAGCGTTACATGTATTGGTTAGCGTTGCATGTAGTGGTTAGCGTTACATGTAGTGGTTAGCGTTACATGTAGTAGTTAGCGTTACATGTAGTGGTTAGCGTTACATGTAGTGGTTAGCGTTACATGTATTGTTAGCGTTACATGTATTGGTTAGCGTTACATGTAGTGGTTAGCGTTACATGTAGTGGTTAGCGTTACATGTAGTGGTTAGCGTTACATGTAGTAGTTAGCGTTACATGTAGTGGTTAGCGTTACATGTAGTAGTTAGCGTTACATGTAGTGGTTAGCGTTGCATGTAGTAGTTAGCGTTACATGTAGTGGTTAGCGTTACATGTAGTGGTTAGCGTTACATGTAGTAGTTAGCGTTACATGTATTGGTTAGCGTTACATGTAGTGGTTAGCGTTACATGTAGTAGTTAGCGTTACATGTATTGGTTAGCGTTACATGTAGTGGTTAGCGTTACATGTAGTGGTTAGCGTTACATGTATTGGTTAGCGTTACATGTAGTGGTTAGCGTTACATGTATTGGTTAGCGTTACATGTAGTGGTTAGCGTTACATGTAGTAGTTAGCGTTACATGTATTGGTTAGCGTTACATGTAGTGGTTAGCGTTACATGTAGTGGTTAGCGTTACATGTAGTAGTTAGCGTTACATGTAGTGGTTAGCGTTACATGTATTGGTTAGCGTTACATGTAGTGGTTAGCGTTACATGTAGTGGTTAGCGTTACATGTATTGGTTAGCGTTACATGTAGTGGTTAGCGTTACATGTATTGGTTAGCGTTACATGTAGTGGTTAGCGTTACATGTATTGGTTAGCGTTACATGTATTGGTTAGCGTTACATGTAGTGGTTAGCGTTACATGTAGTGGTTAGCGTTACATGTAGTGGTTAGCGTTACATGTATTGGTTAGCGTTACATGTATTGGTTAGCGTTACATGTAGTGGTTAGCGTTACATGTAGTGGTTAGCGTTACATGTATTGGTTAGCGTTACATGTAGTAGTTAGCGTTACATGTAGTGGTTAGCGTTACATGTATTGGTTAGCGTTACATGTAGTGGTTAGCGTTACATGTAGTGGTTAGCGTTACATGTATTGGCTAGCGTTGCATGTAGTGGTTAGCGTTACATGTAGTGGTTAGCGTTACATGTAGTGGTTAGCGTTACATGTAGTGGTTAGCGTTACATGTAGTGGTTAGCGTTACATGTAGTGGTTAGCGTTACATGTAGTGGTTAGCGTTACATGTAGTGGTTAGCGTTACATGTAGTGGTTAGCGTTACATGTAGTGGTTAGCGTTACATGTATTGGTTAGCGTTACATGTATTGGTTAGCGTTACATGTAGTGGTTAGCGTTACATGTAGTGGTTAGCGTTACATGTAGTGGTTAGCGTTACATGTAGTGGTTAGCGTTACATGTATTGGTTAGCGTTACATGTATTGGTTAGCGTTACATGTAGTGGTTAGCGTTACATGTAGTGGTTAGCGTTGCATGTAGTGGTTAGCGTTACATGTAGTGGTTAGCGTTGCATGTAGTGGTTAGCGTTGCATGTAGTAGTTAGCGTTACATGTAGTGGTTAGCGTTACATGTATTGGTTAGCGTTACATGTAGTGGTTAGCGTTGCATGTAGTGGTTAGCGTTACATGTAGTGGTTAGCGTTGCATGTAGTGGTTAGCGTTGCATGTAGTAGTTAGCGTTACATGTAGTGGTTAGCGTTACATGTAGTGGTTAGCGTTACATGTAGTGGTTAGCGTTACATGTAGTGGTTAGCGTTACATGTAGTGGTTAGCGTTACATGTAGTGGTTAGCGTTACATGTAGTGGTTAGCGTTACATGTAGTGGTTAGCGTTGCATGTAGTGGTTAGCGTTACATGTAGTGGTTAGCGTTACATGTAGTGGTTAGCGTTACATGTAGTAGTTAGCGTTACATGTAGTGGTTAGCGTTACATGTATTGGTTAGCGTTACATGTAGTAGTTAGCGTTACATGTAGTGGTTAGCGTTACATGTAGTGGTTAGCGTTACATGTAGTGGTTAGCGTTACATGTAGTGGTTAGCGTTACATGTAGTGGTTAGCGTTACATGTAGTGGTTAGCGTTACATGTAGTGGTTAGCGTTACATGTAGTGGTTAGCGTTACATGTAGTAGTTAGCGTTACATGTAGTAGTTAGCGTTACATGTAGTGGTTAGCGTTACATGTAGTGGCTAGCGTTACATGTAGTAGTTAGCGTTACATGTAGTGGTTAGCGTTACATGTAGTAGTTAGCGTTACATGTAGTAGTTAGCGTTACATGTAGTGGTTAGCGTTACATGTAGTGGTTAGCGTTACATGTAGTGGTTAGCGTTACATGTAGTGGTTAGCGTTACATGTAGTGGTTAGCGTTACATGTAGTGGTTAGCGTTACATGTAGTAGTTAGCGTTACATGTAGTGGTTAGCGTTACATGTAGTAGTTAGCGTTACATGTAGTGGTTAGCGTTACATGTAGTGGTTAGCGTTACATGTAGTGGTTAGCGTTACATGTATTGGTTAGCGTTACATGTAGTGGTTAGCGTTACATGTAGTGGTTAGCGTTACATGTAGTAGTTAGCGTTACATGTATTGGTTAGCGTTACATGTATTGGTTAGCGTTACATGTAGTGGTTAGCGTTACATGTAGTGGTTAGCGTTACATGTAGTGGTTAGCGTTACATGTAGTGGTTAGCGTTACATGTAGTGGTTAGCGTTACATGTAGTAGTTAGCGTTACATGTATTGGTAGCGTTCATGTAGTGGTTAGCGTTACATGTAGTAGTTAGCGTTACATGTAGTGGTTAGCGTTGCATGTAGTGGTTAGCGTTACATGTAGTGGTTAGCGTTACATGTATTGGTTAGCGTTACATGTAGTGGTTAGCGTTGCATGTAGTGGTTAGCGTTCATGTATTGGTTAGCGTTACATGTAGTGGTTAGCGTTACATGTATTGGTTAGCGTTACATGTAGTGGTTAGCGTTGCATGTAGTGGTTAGCGTTACATGTAGTGGTTAGCGTTACATGTAGTGGTTAGCGTTACATGTAATTATTTGTTATTCACGGCGGTGTGCTGGATATAAGACATGTGTCATTCAACTTCGTTTCATGTTGTAGACAAATTATGACTCTTTAAGATCTGCATGATTTCACGCATTCGAATGCAAAATATTTACCAAATGTAATTTCATTTTATTACCTTATGCTTGTATGAATGAATGATATCGTTATTTTTTTTTCAATTGGATTGTGATTATATTCTATCACCGGTGGTATGTCAGTGATATATTTCCTCCGTGTGTCGTCTAGTTTATGTTAGAAAGCAAATGTTGTTTATATGTGTGTATTCCTGGATTTATTTGAAACTGTAAAACTTGACAATTTTCGTTTCATATTTGTTAGCGTTTGGTATTTGTATGAGAGGATAACATAAAGTAAATATTATTTACTTTCATATTATATACTAGAATAGATTGCTGCAGACAATATAAGACATTTTGTACATATATACTTCAATGGCAACAAAACACAAACGAATAGCTATGAGGGCCCTAAGGAGGATTAGTTCAAAACTAATTAGGTCACCCTCTATAAATAAAGAAATCTATCTCTATCTCTATCTCTACTCCATGACAGTAGAGTTGCCTGTATACCGAGCACGACAATAGGCAAAACAAAATTATACGCCGTTCAGTTGTAAAGCCAGAATACAGTGTACACAATAGTGATGTTCAAGGATTAAGCATTCTCAATATTTTATGTTTACGTTGATTTCTTATCACTGACTGACTGGACTCTAATACATACATACATACATACATATGTACGTACATATACGTACTTATATACAGTCTACATCCGTTATGTCAAATTCGGTTATCTCGAATTATCCGGTTATCTCGAAGTCGGATCAAAATCCCATTTCAGACGCTATCATTTTACATATAACTGGCTTCGTTTATATCGAATTTCGTTAAGTCAAACTTCGCTTATGTCGAAGTATTTTGTTCGGTATTCGACATAACGAATGCAGACTGTACATATGTACGTAGATACGTAGCAGGTGTATCTTTATATTTCTTGTTAGAATACTAAATGCTAAGTGTTGCCTAATAATAAACAAGGCCAGCAGACACAATTTTTAAATATTTCTGCCGATCTTTGGTGATAATGTCCTAAAATAGAAAGGACATGTTATCTTGCCATGACTTTGACCCCAAAAACTCACCGTTTTCTTCATCTGTGTAATCCGACATCAAATATATATATATATATATGTGTGTGTGCTATATTAGTTACCAACGATGAAATATACACTAAATATCCTGATTGGATATAAAGCACATCAAAAGACAAGAATGGGTATACAATTTCCCTACATCGTGACCTCATGCTAGGATACTGTATAACATGTATTTAGAACAGGCCGGTAAGCTTTTTACCATACACCTATGTGCACTTCATTGCTAATATACGATATACAAAAACTGTGAAACATAAGCATAATACTTGCCTCTGGCGTCCAGGCGGGATCCACCGATGTGGGTGTTTTACGTTTATTTATCGTCGCTACCGGTTGCCCATATGAGCGACGCCTCCTGAAGATAGTTAGTCGTTTTAGATTTTGGAGGATAGTGCATGATACAGAGAGTTACCCATTCCAGAGTCTCCTCTTGATCTTTTACGTGCACGGTGTAAAGCACAAACACGAGACCTCGGTTTAACATCCCATCTGAAAGACTGTTCATTTTATTAGGGTCAGACGGGGGATCGAACCTGCGATCCCTGGATTACCAGTCCAGCGTGTTACCACTGGACTATAGATCCGTTTGTAAAACACAAACACTAGAGTGAACAGCTGGTCTGATACAAAAGTAACAGTACCAGTACGCACATGTTATATTGTAATTATCGCTAAGTGGATTTTAACAAAAGTCTCACTTTAAAGGAAATAACATATTCATGGATGTGATAATACAGACGATAATGGCTATACACAAATAAAAAACACTAAAAGTACTGCCTAAAGCTGCACCACAAACTCAAATACGATCTAATATACTAGTCCGGCTACTTTGTCAACATGTATTATGAACAGAACAGAATTGTATTTATATAACGCATACAATTACGTGCATCTTGTTATTCTAACTAAATTACATTTTGAATTACACATGATAAGCAATGTCAAATTAATTTTCCAAGGAGAATGAACTTAATTTCTATTTTAGTTGTATAGTGTGGCATGACAATAATTATTTCATCAATACAATGAGACACATGTTGTTCTACTGAGGTCTCTACTGATAGTTAAACATATAATACATATCGATATAGACTCTTAAACATATAATACATATCGATATAGACTCTTAAACATATAATACATATCGATATAGACTCTTAAACATATAATACATATCGATATAGACTCTTAAACATATAATACATATCGATATAGACTCTTAAACATATAATACATATCGATATAGACTCTTAAACATATAATACATATCGATATAGACTCTTAAACATATAATACATATCGATATAGACTCTTAAACATATAATACATATCGATATAGACTCTTAAACATATAATACATATCGATATAGACTCTTAAACATATAATACATATCGATATAGACTCTTAAACATATAATACATATCGATATAGACTCTTAAACATATAATACATATCGATATAGACTCTTAAACATATAATACATATCGATATAGACTCTTCTAAATGCAGAAAACACAGATGATGCATGACATGGGCATTCAACAATATGCATTCTAAGCAATATAATAACATAAAGTAGATGAGACGGATCTGTAGTCCAGTGGTAAAACGCTGGACTGGTAATCCAGGGATCGCAGGTTCGATCCCCCGTCTGACCCTAATAAAAATTAACAGTCGTTCAGATGGGACGTTAAACCGAGGTATCATGTCGGTGCTTTACACCGTGCACGAAAAGAACCCGAGGAGACTCTGGAATGGGTCTCTGTCTGTATCATGCACTATCCTCCAAAATCTAAAATGACTAATCTCTTCAGGAGGCGACGCTCATATGGGCAACCGGTAGCGACGATAAATAAACGTAAAAAAAGTAGATTTGATATTAAGTGCGGGATGCAATAGTTTAACAACATGTATATTAATCGTTGCGTAATATTTGCTACATAAAACCAACATAAATAATACTAAGTTCTCAGTACAACTAACATTTTGTGTATGTTTAGGTTATGACTGCATTAGTTCATTTCTTATGTTATGTGCTTGTGTAATAAATGTGCATACACTAATTAATACATATGTATTCCTGGTCTGTAGCAGTTCCACAACTGCATGCACACATGGGCGAATATAGTAGTATATAATGTGTACGTATTTCTGTGTACATGATACACTTTAGAACAAAATGGTATTCGTCCTCCATATCGGTGTCGTCGCATAGCTGACATAGACGCTCATGTCTCTGTAGCCTATCTCTGCTATATCTGCCAGACTATATACGTAAATTGTGTGCAGATATGAGTAGCCGACTAAAACATCTCCGTGAACGTGTTTACACATTAATACATTCAAATAAGTTTCAAAACCAAACCTGGTTTTAATATGTAAATATAAAGTTTTTAAAACTTTGTTAGCTTCGATATCGGCAAAATAGTTTTGCCTAAAACTGATGACGTTTCGGTGTTTACCGACGGTTAAGTAATGAATCACGTGATTAAGGTGTCCACACACGTTAACCACGCCTGGTGTAGTTCATACCCCTATGGAAACTATTAACCAGTGATTCTTATATTTATACTTATATTTACATTAATTATTCTTTTCAACGACACAAATAACAATACAGCACACTGCATTTAACATGCATTTAGTCCAGATGTGCGACTTACCGTGTACCGAACGTGGTAAATATACTAGAAGACATAGAAAACGCACACTTCGGATAAGTGTGTTTTACATGAAAAACAATAACTATATAAATACATAGTTTTAGATAAATATTTTAGTTGTTTTGTAATAACGATGCGATATATCTTTGATGGAATCCTTCGTATTTCGTTTTCATGCAATAATAATCATATTATGTAGGTGTGCGTTTTCTATGTCCTCTAGTATATAATGTAGGTGTGCGTTTTCTATATCCTCTAGTATATAATGTAGGTGTGCGTTTTCTATGTCCTCTAGTATATAATGTATGTGTGCGTTTTCTATGTCCTCTAGTATATAATGTATGTGTGTGTTTTCTATGTCCTCTAGTATATAATGTATGTGTGCGTTTTCTATGTCCTCTAGTATATAATGTAGGTGTGCGTTTTCTCTGTCCTCTAGATATAATGTAGGTGTGCGTTTTCTATGTCCTCTAGTATATAATGTAGATGTGCGTTTTCTATGTCCTCTAGTATATAATGTAGGTGTGCGTTTTCTATGTCCTCTAGTATATAATGTAGGTGTGCGTTTTCTATGTCCTCTAGTATATAATGTAGGTGTGCGTTTTCTATGTCCTCTAGTATATAATGTAGGTGTGCGTTTTCTATGTCCTCTAGTATATAATGTAGGTGTGCGTTTTCTATGTCCTCTAGTATATACTGTAGGTGTGCGTTTTCTATGTCCTCTAGTATATAATGTAGGTGTGCGTTTTCTATGTCCTCTAGTATATATTATTTGGACTAGTGAACTGCCAGAGCCCATGCCACCTGCTTTATTATTATTATTAATATAACATTAGTGAGGAAATTCATACGAAAATGGATACAATCATGTCACATACGTTCATCGAAGGGAATGCAATAGCGATGTAAGTATTATATTTTAGAAACGTGAGTAACAGACCTTGTCTTTTGCATAATCGTTTTCTTTCAATAAGTTCAATACGTGAGTTCTGCCCTGGAAGATGGTCGCGAATAAAGGCGTAGATCACATCAGTATGTCCCTATGTGTCTACCAATCAGTTTAGTTTATACAAATTTAGTTTAGCTCGATTGCGAACAAACTTCTTACAACTTATATTAATCACTCTCGAGACCTCATTCCTGATGGAATCCATCGCCACTAGGGAGAGAGAAGAGGCAGCGTGGAATTTAAATGCCTTGTCTAAGGGCATACTCGTAACGGCTCCAGCGGGGCTCGAACTCCAGACCTTTCGCAACTGAAGCGAACGCGATATCAATGCGCTATCACGACTTCCACACTTAATGACAGTTAACCAATTAACAACCTACCAATGAAAGATAGTTAACGTATATAGTTACAATATAACTGGTTGGGTTGCACTTATACTATACAGGTGAAAGCCCATTGGCATGTAATTTGACCCATTTAACCAGCGATATTTACTATTTAACAAAGTCATGCCACGATAATACCCGCTATACGCCTCATTAGCCACGAACGATTCTATGTTATAGATATTGACATGACTTAAATAATAAAAATACTCTGCGTGTACACACGTCCGTAGTAGGTAATAAAACGAGAACTCTATAACTGAGATGACTATATTATAAGGTTTATAAATTATAATATACAATGCGTTAGTACAACATTAATGATACAGACGGATCTGTAGTCCAGTGGTAACACGCTGGACTGGTAATCCAGGGATCGCAGGTTCGATCCCCCGTCTGACCCTAATAAAATTAAGTCTTTCAGATGGGACGTTAAACCGAGGTCTCGTGTCGGTGCTTTACACCGTGCACGTAAAAGAACCAGAGGAGATTCTGGAATGGGTCTCTGTCTGTATCATGCACTATCCTCCAAAATCTAAAATAACTAATCTCTTCAGGAGGCGTCGCTCATATGGGCAACCGGTAGCGACGATAAATAAACGTAAAACACACACAAAACTAATGATAGTGTTGGAGAAACGCAATTTGACTTAAGCTGTCTGTGCTACCGCATCACACACAACAACCCTATTTTTACAACGATGAAAGAAACATGAATTGTTACTTAGTCGATGTCTGTTTTATTTGTTAGCAATTATAGTGCTTAGTGACGACTTATGAGATCAAACAAATGTCAATTCAAGTCATAAACCTTTTATTCGTGTATTCCCATCATTTCCCGTACACATGATTTAACAAGGATTGATTTAACAAACAAGTGAACAAGGTTAGCATGATGTTGCAAATATTATACACTGATATGTCTGACGTTAGCAGTGAGCAGTGTACTGCTGGCAGTGGGTAGTGTACTGCTGGCAGTGGGTAGTGTACTGTTGGCAGTGGGCAGTGTACTGTTGGCAGTGGGTAGTGTACTGCTGGCAGTGGGTAGTGTACTGTTGGCAGTGGGTAGTGTACTGCTGGCAGTGGGTAGTGTACTGTTGGCAGTGGGTAGTGTACTGCTGGCAGTGGACAGTGTATTGTTGGCAGTGAGCAGTGTACTGCTGGTAGTGAGCAGTGTACTGCTGGCAGTGAGCAGTGTACTGTTGGCAGTGAGCAGTGTACTGTTGGCAGTGAGCAGTGTACTGTTGGCAGTGAGCAGTGTACTGCTGGCAGTGAGCAGTGTACTGCTGGCAGTGAGTAGTGTACTGCTGGCAGTGAGCAGTGTACTGCTGGCAGTGTGCAGTGTACTGCTGGCAGTGTGCAGTGTACTGGTGGCAGTGGGCAGTGCACTGCTGGTAGTGGACAGTGTACTGGTGGCAGTGGGCAGTGTACTGCTGGCAGTGTGCAGTGTACTGCTGGCAGTGAGCAGTGTACTGCTGGCAGTGAGCAGTGTACTGCTGACAATGGGTAGTGTATTGATGGCAGTGAGTAGTGTACTGCTGGCAATGGGTAGTGTACTGCTGGCAGTGGGTAGTGTACTGGTGGCAGTGGGCAGTGTACTGCTGGCAGTTGGCAGTGTACTGCTGGCAGTGGCAGTGTACTGCTGGCAGTGAGTAGTGTACTGCTGGCAGTGAATAGTGTACTGCTGGCAGTGAGCAGTGTACTGCTGGCAGTGAGTAGTGTACTGCTGGCAGTGGGCAGTGTACTGCTGGCAGTGAGCAGTGTACTGCTGGCAGTGAGTAGTGTACTGCTGGTAGTGGGTATGGTACTGCTGGCAGTGGGCAGTGTACTGCTGGCAGTGACCAGTGTAACTGCTGGCAGTGAGTAGGGTACTGCTGGCAGTGGGCAGTGTACTGCTGGCAGTGGGTAGTGTACTGCTGGCAGTGGGCAGTGTACTGCTGGCAGGGGGCAGTGTACTGCTTGGCAGTGAGGCAGTGTACTGCTGGCAGTGAGTAAGTGTTCTGCTGGCAGTGGGGCAGTGGGGCAGTGTACTGCTGGCAGTGGGTAGGTGACTGCTGCAGTGGCAGTGTACTGCTGGCAGTGGGCAGTGTACTGCTGGCAGTGAGCAGTGTACTGCTGGTAGTGGGCAGTGTACTGCTGGCAGTGGGTAGTGTACCGCTGGCAGTGGGCAGTGTCTGGCAGTGAGCAGTGTACTGTTGGCAGTGAGCAGTGTACTACTGGCAGTGAGCAGTGTACTGTTGGCAGTGAGCAGTGTACTGCTGGCAGTGTGCAGTGTACTGCTGGCAGTGAGCAGTGTACTGTTGGCAGTGAGCAGTGTACTGCTGGCAGTGAGCAGTGTACTGTTGGCAGTGAGCAGTGTACTGCTGGCAGTGAGCAGTGTACTGCTGACAGTGTGCAGTGTACTGCTGCAGTGAGCATTGTACTGAGCAGTGTACTGTTGGCAGTGAGCAGTGTACTACTGGCAGTGAGCAGTGTACTGTTGGCAGTGAGCAGTGTACTGCTGGCAGTGAGCAGTGTATTGCTGGCAGTGAGCAGTGTACTGTTGGCAGTGAGCAGTGTACTGCTGGCAGTGAGCAGTGTACTGCTGACAGTGTGCAGTGTACTGCTGGCAGTGAGCAGTGTACTGCTGGCAGTGTGCAATGTACTGCTGGTAGTGAGCAGTGTACTGAGCAGTGTACTGGTGGCAGTGAGCAGTGTACTGATGGCAGTAGGCAGTGTACTGTTGGCAGTGAGCAGTGTACTGCTGGCAGTGAGCAGTGTACTGCTGGCAGTGAGCAGTGTACTGCTGGCAGAGAGCAGTGTACTGCTGGCAGTGAGCAGTGTACTGCTGGCAGTCAGCACAGTGAGCAATGTACTGTTGGCAGTGAGCAGTGTACTGAGCAGTGTACTGTTGGCAGTGAGCAGTGTACTACTGGCAGTGAGCAGTGTACTGTTGGCAGTGAGCAGTGTACTACTGGCAGTGAGCAGTGTACTGTTGGCAGTGAGCAGTGTACTGCTGGCAGTGTGCAGTGTACTGCTGGCAGTGAGCAGTGTACTGTTGGCAGTGAGCAGTGTACTGCTGGCAGTGAGCAGTGTACTGTTGGCAGTGAGCAGTGTACTGCTGGCAGTGAGCAGTGTACTGCTGACAGTGTGCAGTGTACTGCTGGCAGTGAGCATTGTACTGAGCAGTGTACTGTTGGCAGTGAGCAGTGTACTACTGGCAGTGAGCAGTGTACTGTTGGCAGTGAGCAGTGTACTGCTGGCAGTGAGCAGTGTATTGCTGGCAGTGAGCAGTGTACTGTTGGCAGTGAGCAGTGTACTGCTGGCAGTGAGCAGTGTACTGTTGGCAGTGAGCTGTGTACTGCTGGCAGTGGAGCAGTGTACTGCTGACAGTGTGCAGTGTACTGCTGGCAGTGAGCAGTGTACTGCGGCAGTGTGCAATGTACTGCTGGTAGTGAGCAGTGTACTGAGCAGTGTACTGGTGGCAGTGAGCAGTGTACTGATGGCAGTAGGCAGTGTACTGTTGGCAGTGAGCAGTGTACTGCTGGCAGTGAGCAGTGTACTGCTGGCAGAGAGCAGTGTACTGCTGGCAGTGAGCAGTGTACTGCTGGCAGTCAGCACAGTGAGCAGTGTACTGTTGGCAGTGAGCAGTGTACTGCTGGTAGTGAGCATTGTACTGTTGGCAGTGAGTAGTGTACTGCTGGCAGTGAGTAGTGTACTGTTTGCAGTGAGCATTGTACTGCTGGCAGTGATCAGTGTACTGCTGGCAGTGAGCATTGTACTGAGCAGTGTACTGCTGGCAGTGAGCAGTGTACTGTTGGCAGTGAGCAGTGTACTGCTGGCAGTGAGCAGTGTACTGCTGGCAGTGAGCAGTGTACTGCTGACAGTGTGCAGTGTACTGCTGGCAGTGAGCAGTGTACTGCTGGCAGTGTGCAGTGTACTGCTGGTAGTGAGCAGTGTACTGAGCAGTGTACTGGTGGCAGTGAGCAGTGTACTGATGGCAGTAGGCAGTGTACTGTTGGCAGTGAGCAGTGTACTGCTGGCAGTGAGCAGTGTACTGCTGGCAGTGAGCAGTGTACTGCTGGCAGTGAGCAGTGTACTGCTGGCAGTGAGCAGTGTACTGCTGGCAGAGAGCAGTGTACTGCTGGCAGTGAGCAGTGTACTGCTGGCAGTGAGCATTGTACTGCTGGCAGTGAGCAGTGTACTGCTGGCAGTCAGCACAGTGAGCAGTGTACTGTTGGCAGTGAGCAGTGTACTGCTGGTAGTGAGCATTGTACTGTTGGCAGTGAGTAGTGTACTGCTGGCAGTGAGTAGTGTACTGTTGGCAGTGAGCATTGTACTGCTGGCAGTGATCAGTGTACTGCTGGCAGTGAGCATTGTACTGAGCAGTGTACTGTTGGCAGTGAGCAGTGTACTGTTGGCAGTGAGCAGTGTACTACTGGCAGTGAGCAGTGTACTTTTGGCAGTGAGCAGTGTACTGTTGGCAGTGAGCAGTGTACTGTTGCAGTGAGCAGTGTACTGTTGGCAGTGAGCAGTGTACTGAGCAGTGTATTGTTGGCAGTGAGCAAAGTAATTATGGCAGTGAGCAGTGTACTGCTGGCAGTGAGCAGTGTACTGCTGCAGTGAGCAGTGTACTGCTGATAGTGAGCTGTGTACTGCTGGCAATGGACAGTGTATTGCTGGCAGTGAGCAAAGTAATTATGGCAGTGAGCAGTGTACTGCTGGCAGTGAGCAGTGTACTGTTGCAGTGAGCAGTGTACTGCTGGCAGTGAGCAATGTATTGCTGGCAGTGTACAGTGTATTGCTGGTAGTGAGCAGTGTACTGAGCAGTGTACTGTTGGCAGTGTGCAGTGTACTGCTGGCAGTGAGCAGTGTACTGTTGGCAGTGAGCAGTGTACTGCTGGCAGTGAGCAGTGTATTGCTGGCAGTGAGCAGTGTATGTTGGCAGTGAGCAGTGTACTGCTGGCAGTGAGCAGTGTACTGTTGGCAGTGAGCAGTGTACTGCTGGCAGTGAGCAGTGTACTGCTGACAGTGTGCAGTGTACTGCTGGCAGTGAGCAGTGTACTGCTGGCAGTGTGCAATGTACTGCTGGTAGTGAGCAGTGTACTGAGCAGTGTACTGGTGGCAGTGAGCAGTGTACTGATGGCAGTAGGCAGTGTACTGTTGGCAGTGAGCAGTGTACTGCTGGCAGTGAGCAGTGTACTGCTGGCAGTGAGCAGTGTACTGCTGGCAGAGAGCAGTGTACTGCTGGCAGTGAGCAGTGTACTGCTGGCAGTCAGCACAGTGAGCAGTGTACTGTTGGCAGTGAGCAGTGTACTGCTGGTAGTGAGCATTGTACTGTTGGCAGTGAGTAGTGTACTGCTGGCAGTGAGTAGTGTACTGTTTGCAGTGAGCATTGTACTGCTGGCAGTGATCAGTGTACTGCTGGCAGTGAGCATTGTACTGAGCAGTGTACTGTTGGCAGTGAGCAGTGTACTGTTGGCAGTGAGCAGTGTACTACTGGCAGTGAGCAGTGTACTTTTGGCAGTGAGCAGTATACTGTTGGCAGTGAGCAATGTACTGTTGGCAGTGAGCAGTGTACTGTTGGCAGTGAGCAGTATACTGTTGGCAGTGAACAGTGTACTACTGGCAGTGAGCAGTGTACTGTTGGCAGTGAGCAGTGTACTACTGGCAGTGAGCAGTGTACTGTTGCAGTGAGCAGTGTACTGCTGGCAGTGTGCAGTGTACTGCTGGCAGTGAGCAGTGTACTGTTGGCAGTGAGCAGTGTACTGCTGGCAGTGAGCAGTGTACTGTTGGCAGTGAGCAGTGTACTGCTGGCAGTGAGCAGTGTACTGCTGGCAGTGTGTAGTGTACTGCTGGCAGTGAGCAGTGTACTGCTGGCAGTGGCAGTGTACTGCTGGTAGTGAGCAGTGTACTGAGCAGTGTACTGGTGGCAGTGAGCAGTGTACTGATGGCAGTAGGCAGTGTACTGTTGGCAGTGAGCAGTGTACTGCTGGCAGTGAGCAGTGTACTGCTGGCAGTGAGCAGTGTACTGCTGGCAGTGAGCAGTGTACTGTTGGCAGTGAGCAGTGTACTGCTGGCAGTGAGCAGTGTACTGCTGGCAGTGAGTAGTTGTACTGCTGGCAGTGAGCAGTGTACTGCTGGCAGTGTGCAGTGTACTGCTGGGTGGGCAGTGTGTGGTGGCAGTGTACTGGTGGCAGTGGGCAGTGTACTGCTGGTAGTGGGCAGTTTACTGGTGGCAGTGGGCAGTGTACTGCTGGCAGTGTGCAGTGTACTGCTGGCAGTGAGCAGTGTACTGCTGGCAGTGAGCAGTGTACTGCTGGCAGTGGGTAGTGTATTGATGGCAGTGAGTAGTGTACGCTGGAAGTGGGTAGTGTACTGCTGGCAGTGGGAGTGTACTGGTGGCAGTGGGCAGTGTACCGCTGGCAGTGAGCAGTGTACCGCTGGCAGTGAGCAGTGTACCGCTGGCAGTGAGCAGTGTACCGCTGGCAGTGAGCAGTGTACCGCTGGCAGTGAGCAGTGTACCGCTGGCAGTGAGCAGTGTACCGCTGGCAGTGAGCAGTGTACCGCTGGCAGTGAGCAGTGTACCGCTGGCAGTGAGCAGTGTACCGCTGGCAGTGAGTAGTGTACCGCTGGCAGTGAGCAGTGTACTGTTGGCAGTGAGCAGTGTACCGCTGGCAGTGGGCAGTGTACCGCTGGCAGTGAGCAGTGTAATCTAGTAGTGAATGTTGTGCAAATGAAAATTTTGCACAAACATTAATAATAAATAAAAGGGTGACCGCCGACTCATTCCAGTTCTGTACTGCTGTACTACTGGCAGTGAGCAGTGGGGAATGTACGAGTAGTGTAATCCAGCAGTGTAATCCAGTAGTGTAATCCAGCAGTGGGTAGTGTAGTGTATTCCTACAGTAGGTAGTGTAATCCAGCAGTGAATGGCGTATTCTAGTAGTGAATAAAGTGTAAATCCAAATTTTCGAAAATAAATAAATAAAAATAATACAAAAATATATTTATTTTTTCCATACTTGCTTTTCTGGCAGTGAGCAGAATGTACGAGTAGTGTATTCCAGCAGTGGGTAGTGTAATCCAGCAGTGAATGGCGTAATACAGTAGTGAATGAAGTGTAAATGCAAATTTTTGATTGTTTTTATATTGTTTTCCATACTGGCTTTTCTGGCAGTGAGCAGTGGGGGGAAATGTACGACTGTACGAGCTGTATATTCCAACAGTGGGTAGTGTAATCCAGCAGTGAGTGGTGTATTGTAGTAGTGAATGTGTAAATGCAAATTTTCGGGAATTATTTTTTAAATATAATAATTTATATAAAAATAATAAAATATTTTTAATAGAAAAAAATTAGATATTTTATTCGAAAATTGTTTACGGTAGGTTGGGTAACCGGAAACGGGCAACTATTCTTTACTTCAGCGATGAGCGCTGTGATTTAGCGGTGAGCAGCTCATTCAAGTTCTGTACTGCTTGCTGTAATGTTGGCAGTGAGCAGTTGGGAAATGTACGAGCAGTGTATTCCAACAGTGGGAAGTGTAATCCAGCAGTGAGTGGTGTATTGTAGTAGTAAATGAAGCGTAAATGAAAATTTTCGAGAAAAAAAAATAATAAAAAAATATTTTTTCCCCGTACTTGCTTTTCTGGCAGTGAGCTAAATCACACCGCTCATCGCTGAAGTAAAGAATAGTTTTCCGTTTCCGGTTACCCAACCTACCCGTAAACAATTTTCGATAAAAAATCGAATTTTATTTAATTATTTTTCTCTCGAAAATTTTGAAATTTACACTTCATTCACTACTACAATACACCACTCACTGCTGGATTACACTACCCACTGCTGGAATACACACCCCCCCCCCCCACTGCTCCTGTCAGAAAAGCAAGAATGGAAAATAATAAAAATATATTTTTTTAATTCCCCCCCCCCCGAAAATTGGCATTTGCACATCATCCACTACTAGAATACGCCACTCTGTGCTGGATTACACCACCCACTGCTGGAATACACTACTCGTACATTCCCCACTGCTCACTGCCAGCAGTACAGCACTACAGAACTGGAATGAGCCGCTCATCGCTAAATCACAGCGCCCATCACTGAAAGTAAAGTATATTTGCTCGTTTCCGGTTACCTAACCTACCCGTAAACAATTTTCGAAAAAAAATCGATATTTGTTTTTATTAAAAATAATATTTATTTTTAATATTTTTTCGAAAATTTGCATTTACACTTCATTCACTACTACAATACACTACCCACTGCTGGAATACACTACTCGTACATTTCCCCACAGCTCACTGCCAGTAGTACAGCAGTACACAACTGGAATGAGTCGCTCACCGCTAAATCACACCGCTCATTGCTGAAGTAAGCCTAATTGGTTTGTTTCCGACCCTTATTAGACAATTTTCGAAAAGAAAATCCAAATTTTATTTTATTATTTTTTAAATTTGTGTGTGTAGAATTTCCATTTACAGCAGTACACTGCTCATTGCCAGTAGTACAGCAGTACACTGCTAACTTCACCCACATATGTTGGGGCAGATCTTTTGCATGTTATTGTATGAACATGTGTTGTGTAGGCTCAAATTTATGGGGCGCCGTTTTGCTATTTTTTGATATCCATAATTCTATTTTTTGATATCCATAATTCTATTTTTGGATATCTATAATTCCAGGCCCGCCATTTTGCTATTTATTCATTTCTGGATATCTATACTATCCAAAAATCGAATTATAGATATCCAGAACTGCTGAATAAATAGCAAAATGGCGCTCCTGGAATTATGGATTTCCATGTGTAGTTAACCGGTGCCCCATACATATTGCTGGAGCCTGTAATAGGTTGCGGAACACTTCCGGTATAGTCTGTATATATTTTGACCGTGAATATCCTTATTTTACCAAGTTAGTGGACTGGGAATGTCTTTATTGGTACCGAATCAGTGTGTAAAGAGATGTGTTCTGTGTTTATTTATCGTCGCTACCGGTTGCCCATATGAGCGATGTCTCCTGAAGAGATTAGTCATTTTAGAGTGTTGGAGGATAGTGCTGCAATGATACATCATCAGCCTCCGTCCGTCTTATGAGACCATGGATTGCGCTCTTGTTGAACATCTTCTGCGGTGACTGAGTAGGCCTATTCTTGAGTGGCAGTCTCTGTTGCAGTCATCGCAGGTGAAGATCGAGTCATCCAGTTTGGTTGATGCCTTTTGCTTCTGTCGTTTCTGCTCACGAAGCCGAGTTCGCTCAGCCTCGGCTCGTCTGACCCCAGCTTTCACAACGTGTCTCCATGATGACTGGTTTGATGCTGTGTCCTCCCAATACTCTATGTTGATTTGCGCTGAACGCAGGTCCCTCTTACAAGCGTCCCTGTATCTTAGGTGGGGGCGACCAGTTGGACGTGATCCTTGTTCAAGTTGATGAATCAATGATACATACAGAGACCCAATCTAGCGATACCTGGATGGACGTGTATGTATCTTATATACAAGCATAATGGTAAACTATGTCGTGATTAATATACAACAATGGTATGGTACAATTGCATAGGTCGGGCTGAATTACGCCTAAATTAGACCCGAGTAGCCAGATGGTGTGATATTCAATAATATTGTAGTCGCTTCGAGCATGTACCAGGAGCCTTGGAAAGTATAGCTCAGTGGCGTGTATCCGGTTCTGCCATTCCAAGAACGACCTCGGGCACGGACCGACTGGGGATTCTGCTGGTAGAACTCGTAGACTGGAACATGACGGCGGTAGCTGTGCAAGGTGGATCAGCATAGGGTTCCTGTCAGTGGACAGGGTCCTAACAGGAAGTAACACAAGTATCGTTCTAAATATAATTCATGTGAAACAAGTGAACTGTCGTTGTGAAGGCAATACTTGCCAAGAGCTGCTTTGGCAAGTCATCCAGTGCAGCATGTAGCCGAGGGCTAATGGCATTAGCGGTCGACATCATTGCGGTGGTTTCCTAACGCACGAATTACCACATTTATGCTTTCAGTCATGGTTTCCTAACACACGAATGACCACATTTATGCTTTCCTAACGCACGAATGACCATATTTACGCTTTCCTAACGTACGAATGACCACATTTACGCTTTCCTAACGCACGAATGACCACATTTACACTTTCAGTCATGGTTTCCTAACACACGAATGACCACATTTATGCTTTTAGTCATGGTTTCCTAACACACGAATGACCACATTTACGCTTTCAGTCATGGTTTCCTAATGCACGAATTACCACATTTACGCTTTCAATCATGGTTTCCTAACACACGAATGACCACATTTACGCTTTCAATCATGGTTTCCTAATACACGAATGACCACATTTACGCTTTCAATCATGGTTTTCTAACACACGAATGGCCACATTTACGCTTTCAATCATGGTTTCATAACACATGAATGACCACATTTACGCTTTCAATCATGGTTTCCTAACACACGAATGACCACATTTACGCTTTCCTAACGCACAAATGACCACATTTACGCTTTCCTAACACAGGAATGACCACATTTACGCTTTCCTAACGCACGAATGATCACATTAACGCTTTCCTAACACAGGAATGACCACATTTATGCTTTCCTAACGCACAAATGACCACATTTACGCTTTCCTAACGCACGAATGATCACATTTACGCTTTCAGTCATGGTTTCATAACACAGGAATGGCCACATTTACGCTTTCAGTCATGGTTTCCTAACGCACGAATGACCACATTTACGCTTTCCTAAGGCACGAATTGCTACATTTACGCTTTCAGTCATGGTTTTCTAACGCACGAATGGCCCCATTTACGCTTTCAATCATGGTTTCCTAATGCACGAATGACCACATTTACGCTTTCAATCATGGTTTCCTAACACACGAATGGCCACATTTACGCTTTCAGTCATGGTTTCCTAACACACGAATGACCACATTTATGCTTTCAATCATGGTTTCCTAACGCACGAATGGCCACATTTACGCTTTCAATCATGGTTTCCTACCACATGAATGGCCACATTTACGCTTTCCTAACGCACGAATGACCACATTTACACTTTCAATCATTGTTTCCTAACGCACGAATGACCACATTTACGCTTTCCTATCCTAACGCACGAATGGCCACATTTACGCTTTCCTAATGCACGAATGGCCGCATTTACGCTTTCCTAATGCACGAATGACCACATTTCCGCTTTCAATCGTGGTTTCCTATCACATGAATGGCCACATTTATGCTTTCAATCATGGTTTCCTAACACACGAATGACCACATTTACGCTTTCAATCATGGTTTCCTATCACATGAATGGCCACATTTATGCTTTCAATCATGGTTTCCTAATACACGAATGACCACATTTACGCTTTCAATCATGGTTTCCTAACACACGAATGACCACATTTACGCTTTCAGTCATGGTTTCCTAACGCACGAATGGCCACATTTACGCTTTCAGTCATGGTTTCCTATCACATGAATGGCCACATTTACGCTTTCCTAACGCACGAATGACCACATTTACGCTTTCAATCGTGGTTTCCTATCACATGAATGGCCACATTTATGCTTTCAATCATGGTTTCCTAACACACGAATGACCACATTTACGCTTTCAATCATGGTTTCCTATCACATGAATGGCCACATTTACGCTTTCAATCATGGTTTCCTAATACACGAATGACCACATTTACGCTTTCAGTCATGGTTTCCTATCACATGAATGGCCACATTTACGCTTTCCGAACGCACGAATGACCACATTTACGCTTTCAATCATGGTTTCCTAATGCACGAATGACCACATTTACGCTTTCAATCGTGGTTTCCTATCACATGAATGGCCACATTTATGCTTTCAATCATGGTTTCCTAACACACGAATGACCACATTTACGCTTTCAATCATGGTTTCCTATCACATGAATGGCCACATTTATGCTTTCAATCATGGTTTCCTAATACACGAATGACCACATTTACGCTTTCAATCATGGTTTCCTATCACATGAATGGCCACATTTACGCTTTCAGTCATGGTTTCCTATCACATGAATGGCCACATTTACGCTTTCCTAACGCACGAATGACCACATTTACGCTTTCAATCATGGTTTCCTAACAGACGAATGACCACATTTACGCTTTCCTAACACACGAATGACCACATTTACGCTTTCAGTCATGGTTTCCTAACACATGAATGACCACATTTACGCTTTCCTAACACACGAATGACCACATTTATGCTTTCAGTCATGGTTTCCTAACACATGAATGACCACATTTACACTTTCAATCATGGTTTCCTAACGCACGAATGATCATATTTACGCTTTCCTAACGCACGAATGACCACATTTACGCTTTCCTAACGCACAAATTACCATATATAAGCTTTCAATCATGGTTTCCTAATGCACGACGCAACATCATTTTGATTGCTAGAAATACATACATAGGTACACGCAAGTGCTGCACTTGTTTTCTAGTACCATTTACTACTTATAAAAGGACCGCCTCCATGGTCGAGTGGTTACGGTCGCTGACTTGTATATCACTGTAACCTATCATCACTGATGGCAACGGGTTCGAGCCCCGCTCAGACCGTGTTCATTTATATGAAAAAGTTGGCAGTTTCTTACGGAGGTTGGTGCACAAAAGTACTGGTTAGCCTGCCCAGGAAAGGTGTTGTTAGGTAAACTGCCCGCCGGCGATATAAATGGTACTGATGCAGGCGTAAAACCCGAAATATAACATATAACTACTTATAAATATTCCTTTATGAAAAATCGTCGTTTTTAGGTTTTTACTGCATAATATAGTAACGAGTTTTGCTTTGCATGAAACATTTTATTTCAAAGTTCAAATAAATCTGTGAAAAGATGCACAACTATGTAAATACGTACTGACAGATACAACTATGTAAAGACGTACTGACAGACACAACTAGGTAAACACAACTATGTAAAGACGTACTGACAGACACAACTATGTAAAGACGTACTGACAGACACAACTATGTAAAGACGTACTGACAGACACAACTATGTAAAGACGTACTGACGGACACAACTATGTAAAGACGTACTGACGGACACGACTATGTAAAGACGTACTGACGGACACGACTATGTAAAGACGTACTGACGGACACGACTATGTAAAGACGTACTGACAGACACGACTATGTAAAGACGTACTGACGGACACGACTATGTAAAGACGTACTGACGGACACGACTATGTAAAGACGTACTGACGGACACGACTATGTAAAGACGTACTGACGGACACGACTATGTAAAGACGTACTGACGGACACGACTATGTAAAGACGTACTGACGGACACGACTATGTAAAGACGTACTGACGGACACGACTATGTAAAGACGTACTGACGGACACGACTATGTAAAGACTACTGACGACACGACTAATGTAAAGACGTACTGACTGGACACGCCTAGTAAAGACTTACTGACGGACACGACTATGTAAAGACTTACTGACGGACACGACTATGTAAGACGTACTGACGACACATCTATGTAAAGACGTACTGACGGACACTATGTAAAGACGTACTGCGGACACAACTATGTAAAAGACGTCTGACGGACACAACTATGTAAAGACCTACTGACTGGCACAACTATGTAAAGACGTACTGACAGACACGACTATGTAAAGACGTACTGACAGACACGACTATGTAAAGACGTACTGACAGACACGACTATGTAAAGACGTACTGACAGACACGACTATGTAAAGACGTACTGACAGACACGACTATGTAAAGACGTACTGACAGACACGACTATGTAAAGACGTACTGACAGACACGACTATGTAAAGACGTACTGACAGACACGACTATGTAAAGACGTACTGACAGACACGACTATGTAAAGACGTACTGACAGACACGACTATGTAAAGACGTACTGACAGACACGACTATGTAAAGACGTACTGACAGACACGACTATGTAAAGACGTACTGACAGACACGACTATGTAAAGACGTACTGACAGACACGACTATGTAGACGTACTGACAGACACGACTATGTAAAGACGTACTGACAGACACGACTATGTAAAGACGTACTGACAGACACGACTATGTAAAGAGGTACTGACAGGCACGACTATGTAAAGACGTACTGACAGGCACGACTATGTAAAGACGTACTGACAGACACGACTATGTAAAGACGTACTGACAGACACGACTATGTAAAGACGTACTGACAGACACGACTATGTAAAGACGTACTGACAGACACGACTATGTAAAGACTTACTGACAGACACAACTATGTAAAGATGTACGGACAGACGTCAGCGGTCAGGACAAAAACGTCGGGAGTACAAGTGGTTTCTGGTTCAAAAGAACATTTTGACAACCATAGGCTTGACACTATACATACAAACATTTTTAGGTCATATCCAAGCATATTTAAAAATGTCATCCTGTTATTATCAGAGTATGTATGGCTGCCAGAAACCACTTGTCTAGACCACAAACGTCTGTGGACGTACAAGCACTAAATCTCTACATTTTAATTTACCGCATTTAGTTTATACAAATTTAATTTAGCTCGATTGCGAAACAAGTTCTTACAACTTATATTAATCACTCGCGAGACCTCATTCCTGATGGAGAGAAGAGGCAACGTGGAATTTAAATGCCTTGCCTAAGGGCACAATCGCTTTACCGGATTTTATAAGCAACATTCAGGTAAGACTGCGATTTTAAATGCCACATCATTTTGTATTACACCCTCTATGCAGGCACATTTAAAACATGGCCAGGAAAGGAAGAATAACACACTTTGACATAAAGCAAGTTTATATTGTAGATTTACAAAGAACGATTAATATACAGCAACACGAAATCTCCCCGATCAAATAGTCGAGAAAATAAAGCTAATAACAGTTCATTGATAAAACGAGCAAATCTACATCAATAATTGAAGCATGGTGCACATTGACCCCCGTCTTTTTAGGGGTCAAATATTTATACAGCATCGTCTATTTATGAATACAGTAATGGATGATATTAAGTACATTTACAATTGTCCATAGTCCCAGGGCTCAAGCTAGACTCAAATGTTTGGGGGAGAAAGTGCATGTTTGCGTCATCTAATGGTATTAATAAATTTCAATGTAATGGGGTTAAAATGCATATGACCATTAAAATTCAATATTGTAAAATTGGGAGGGGGCGAAGTCATGTCGCACTCTAGAATGAACCCTGTAATCCTATACTTCCTGTACCCATAATGCATGCTATCTATAATTATATGCAAATACATATAGGTAACAAATGATGGGTGAATCTGCACAAACTATACAATGATGCACAATGGACAAAGAGACGAGAAACAAACAAATATGGATATATATAAATGACCCATGGGTATATAGAAATGCTCTGGTTTTTCAGAACCATACAATATATGGGTAGTCCCTCCAGTACAAGTAATGATTTTTTCTGAATAAAATAGTATGTTTCAAAAAAAGAACGAGGTAACGTATGAAATCACTGTAGTATTAATATTAATCTTTTTCGAGAGTTTTTTGTGAGGCAAAAATACAAGAATAATTGTTTTTCTGGAGAGCTAAAACCCAAGAAGATAATTTTTCTGCAGCAAAAATCTAAGAATAATATTTTCTTCTTCTGGCGAAATAAAATGGCCACCACCATGCGACAATGGGCACTGGGACATTTTTCAGAAATGTTAAATGAAGATTAAAATTGCACATTTCCCCCCCCCCCCCCACACACACATAATTAAATTACTGTATAGTTTCAATGGATTATTTAAATAAGTCTAGAAAAAAGATAACTAAAGTTGAATATAAATTTGAATGATTTCTGTATAAGTATGCATATTTAGTCAAAACTTACCGACATCATAAGCGACAAAATTACAGGTTATAGAACGTCATTAATGTTGGTGCAACATTTCAAATGTTCATTCAAAAACATCTGTCTATGTGTGTCGCTAAACAAGTCGCAGCTTTCTCAATTGGTAACGTATTCAGTTGATATTTTCTGGATTTGTTGTCGAGACATTGTGGTATAGCCATGATGTATCCACTTCATTTTTGTTAATTATTGCCTAGTGCCAATTCCATGTGCCGCCGACTAAATCTAATATAAAAAAATGTAGCACTAATGAAGAGAATGATTTGATACCGGGAAGTATGCGAGATAGTACGGTGGTCGCCAGATCGGACAGGTGGGTTTTCTCCGGGTACCTCCCACACGAATGACCACATATACGCTTTCATCCGCGCCAACAAGAGTGATAAATATAAGTCTTAAATAAATATAAACTAAGAATGATTTTGATCTGGTGAATTTTTAAAATAAATTTGTCCCGTCCCAGTTTCGATCAATTCTGACATCGATTCCAGGCGAAGATATTTCTTTAATTTGAACTAGTTTTGTTCAGATCTGAACATCGTTGGTAGATCTGTTTTTGATCACTGTAGTATTGGTAAGTATGTGAAAGTCGTGATAGCGCAGTGGATGCGCGTTTGCTTCAGGTCCGGAGTTCGAACCCCGCTGGAGCCGTTACGATTGTGCCCTTAGGCAAGGCATTTAATTTCCACGTTGCCTCTTCTCTCTCTCCCTCGTTGCGATGGATTCCATCAGGAATGAGGTCTCAAGAGTGATTAATATAAGTTATAAGAACTTGTTTCGCAATCGAGTTAAAATAAATTTGTATAAACTAAGCTATTGGTAAAGGCCGACTTGTACACATTTTATGTAATATAAATAAACATTAATTATACAAATCGCTGCATTTCTAGACATATTTTGCATTGTATATACATGTAGATCAGGAAATAAGGCTGGACAATTAGGTCATTATATCCAGCTAAAGAAACCTGTTAAACCAAATTTCTGAACTATGGTCAGATTTGTATTGATGTTAAGAATACGTTAAGGCCAATAACGTAGTGTACACGGTTATGAGGCCAATAACGTAGCGTACACGGTTATGAGGCCAATAACATAGTGTACACGGTTATGAGGCCAATAACGTGGTGTACATGGTTATGAGGCTAGTGTACACGGTTATGAGGCCAATAACGTAGTGTACATGGTTATGAGGCCAATAACGTAGTGTACATGGTTATGAGGCCAATAACGTAGTGTACATGGTTATGAGGCTAGTGTACACGGTTATGAGGCCAATAACGTAGTGTACACGGTTATGAGGCCAATAACGTAGTGTACACGGTTATGAGGCCAATAACGTAGTGTACACGGTTATGAGGCCAATAACGTAGTGTACACGGTTATGAGGCCAATAACGTAGTGTACACAGTTATGAGGCCAATAATGTAGTGTACACAGTTATGAGGGTAGTGTACACGGTTATGAGGCCAATAATGTAGTGTACACAGTTATGAGGCTAGTGTACACGGTTATGAGGCCAATAACGTAGCGTACACGGTTATGAGGCTATTAACGTAGTGTACATGGTTATGAGGCCAATAACGTAGTTTACATGGTTATGAGGCCAATAACGTAGCGTACACGGTTATGAGGCCAATAACGTAGTGTACACGGTTATGAGGCCAATAACGTAGTGTACACGGTTATGAGGCCAATAACGTAGTGTACACAGTTATGAGGCCAATAATGTAGTGTACACAGTTATGAGGGTAGTGTACACGGTTATGAGGCCAATAATGTAGTGTACACAGTTATGAGGCTAGTGTACACGGTTATGAGGCCAATAACGTAGCGTACACGGTTATGAGGCTATTAACGTAGTGTACATGGTTATGAGGCCAATAACGTAGTTTACATGGTTATGAGGCCAATAACGTAGCGTACACGGTTATGAGGCCAATAACGTAGTGTACACGGTTATGAGGCCAATAACGTAGTGTACACAGTTATGAGGCCAATAATGTAGTGTACACAGTTATGAGGCTAGTGTACACGGTTATGAGGCCTATGAGGCTAGTGTACACGGTTATGAGGCCAATAACGTAGCGTACACGGTTATGAGGCTATTAACGTAGTTTACATGGTTATGAGGCCAATAACGTAGTGTACATGGTTATGAGGCCAATAACGTAGTTTACATGGTTATGAGGCCAATAACGTAGCGTACACGGTTATGAGGCCAATAACGTAGCGTACACGGTTATGAGGCTATTAACGTAGTTTACATGGTTATGAGGCCAATAACGTAGCGTACATGGTTATGAGGCTAGTGTACACGGTTATGAGGCCAATAACGTAGCGTACACGGTTATGAGGCTATTAACGTAGTGTACATGGTTATGAGGCCAATAACGTAGCGTACACGGTTATGAGGCTATTAACGTAGTGTACATGGTTATGAGGCCAATAACGTAGCGTACATGGTTATGAGGCCAATAACGTAGTTTACACGGTTATGAGGCCAATAACGTAGTTTACACGGTTATGAGGCCAATAACGTAGTGTACATGGCTATGAGGCCAATAACGTAGCGTACACGGTTATGAGGATATTAACGTAGTGTACATGGTTATGAGGCCAATAACGTAGCGTACATGGTTATGAGGCCAATAACGTAGTTTACACAGGAGGCCAATAACGTAGTTTACACGGTTATGAGGCCAATAACGTAGTTTACACGGTTATGAGGCCAATAACATAGTGTACATGGTTATGAGGCCAATAACGTAGCGTACACGGTTATGAGGCTAGTGTACACGGTTATGAGGCCAATAACGTAGTGTACACGGTTATGAGGCTATTAACGTAGTTTACATGGTTATGAGGCCAATAACGTAGTGTACATGGTTATGAGGCCAATAACGTAGTTTACATGGTTATGAGGCCAATAACGTAGCGTACACGGTTATGAGGCCAATAACGTAGTTTACATGGTTATGAGGCCAATAACATAGTGTACATGGTTATGAGGTCAATAACGTAGCGTACACGGTTATGAGGCCAACAATAACGTAGTGTACATGGTTGAGGCCAATAACGTAGCGTACACGGTTATGAGGCCAATAACGTAGTGTACATGGTTATGAGGCCAATAACGTAGCATACACGGTTATGAGGCCAATAACGTAGTGTACACGGTTATGAGGCCAATAACGTAGCGTACATGGTTATGAGGCCAATAACGTAGTTTACACGGTTATGAGGCCAATAACGTAGTTTACACGGTTATGAGGCCAATAACGTAGTGTACATGGTTATGAGGCCAATAACGTAGCGTACATGGTTATGAGGCCAATAACGTAGTTTACACGGTTATGAGGCCAATAACGTAGTTTACACGGTTATGAGGCCAATAACGTAGTTTACACGGTTATGAGGCCAATAACGTAGCGTACATGGTTATGAGGCCAATAACGTAGTGTACATGGTTATGAGGCCAATAACGTAGCGTACACGGTTATGAGGCCAATAACGTAGCGTACACGGTTATGAGGCCAATAACGTAGCGTACACGGTTATGAGGCTAGTGTACACGGTTATGAGGCCAATAACGTAGTGTACATGGTTATGAGGCTAACGTAGTGTACATGGTTATGAGGTCAATAACGTAGCGTACACGGTTATGAGGCCAATAACGTAGTTTACATGGTTATGAGGCCAATAACGTAGTGTACATGGTTATGAGGACAATAACGTAGCGTACACGGTTATGAGGCCAATAATGTAGTGTACATGGTTATGAGGCCAATAACGTAGCGTACATGGTTATGAGGCCAATAACATAGCGTACACGGTTATGAGGCCAATAACGTAGCGTACACGGTTATGAGGCCAATAACGTAGTGTACACGGTTATGAGGCCAATAACATAGCGTACACGGTTATGAGGCCAATAACGTAGTGTACATGGTTATGAGGCCAATAACGTAGCGTACACGGTTATGAGGCCAATAACGTAGTGTACACGGTTATGAGGCCAATAACGTAGCGTACACGGTTATGAGGCCAATAACGTAGTTTACACGGTTATGAGGCCAATAACGTAGTTTACACGGTTATGAGGCCAATAACGTAGTGTACATGGTTATGAGGCCAATAACGTAGTGTACATGGTTATGAGGCCAATAACGTAGTGTACATGGATATGAGGCCAATAACGTAGTGTACATGGATGGATATGAGGCCAATAACGTAGTGTACATGGTTATGAGGCCAATAACGTAGCGTACACGGTTATGAGGCCAATAACGTAGTGTACATGGTTATGAGGCCAATAACGTAGCGTACATGGTTATGAGGCCAATAACGTAGTTTACACGGTTATGAGGCCAATAACGTAGAGTACACGGTTATGAGGCCAATAACGTAGTGTACATGGTTATGAGGCCAATAACGTAGTTTACATGGTTATGAGGCCAATAACGTAGCGTACACGGTTATGAGGCTATTAACGTAGTTTACATGGTTATGAGGCCAATAACGTAGTGTACATGGTTATGAGGCCAATAACGTAGTTTACATGGTTATGAGGCCAATAACGTAGCGTACACGGTTATGAGGCCAATAACGTAGTTTACATGGTTATGAGGCCAATAACATAGTGTACATGGTTATGAGGTCAATAACGTAGCGTACACGGTTATGAGGCCAATAACGTAGTGTACATGGTTGAGGCCAATAACGTAGTGTACACGGTTATGAGGCCAATAACGTAGCGTACACGGTTATGAGGCATAACGTAGTGTACGGTATGAGGCAATAACGTAGCATACACGGTTATGAGGCCAATAACGTAGTGTACACGGTTATGAGGCCAATAACGTAGCGTACATGGTTATGAGGCCAATAACGTAGTTACACGGTTATGAGGCCAATAACGTAGTTTACACGGTTATGAGGCCAATAACGTAGTGTACATGGTTATGAGGCCAATAACGTAGCGTACATGGTTATGAGGCCAATAACGTAGTTTACACGGTTATGAGGCCAATAACGTAGTTTACACGGTTATGAGGCCAATAATGTAGTTTACACGGTTATGAGGCCAATAACGTAGCGTACATGGTTATGAGGCCAATAACGTAGTGTACATGGTTATGAGGCCAATAACGTAGCGTACACGGTTATGAGGCCAATAACGTAGCGTACACGGTTATGAGGCCAATAACGTAGCGTACACGGTTATGAGGCTAGTGTACACGGTTATGAGGCCAATAACGTAGTGTACATGGTTATGAGGCTAACGTAGTGTACATGGTTATGAGGTCAATAACGTAGCGTACACGGTTATGAGGCCAATAACGTAGTTTACATGGTTATGAGGCCAATAACGTAGTGTACATGGTTATGAGGACAATAACGTAGCGTACACGGTTATGAGGCCAATAATGTAGTGTACATGGTTATGAGGCCAATAACGTAGCGTACATGGTTATGAGGCCAATAACATAGCGTACACGGTTATGAGGCCAATAACGTAGCGTACACGGTTATGAGGCCAATAACGTAGTGTACACGGTTATGAGGCCAATAACATAGCGTACACGGTTATGAGGCCAATAACGTAGTGTACATGGTTATGAGGCCAATAACGTAGCGTACACGGTTATGAGGCCAATAACGTAGTGTACACGGTTATGAGGCCAATAACGTAGCGTACACGGTTATGAGGCCAATAACGTAGTTTACACGGTTATGAGGCCAATAACGTAGTTTACACGGTTATGAGGCCAATAACGTAGTGTACATGGTTATGAGGCCAATAACGTAGTGTACATGGTTATGAGGCCAATAACGTAGTGTACATGGATTGGGTGTGTGTACGTGGATGGTATGAGGCCAATAACGTAGTGTACATGGTTATGAGGAAAATAACGTAGGTACACGGTTATGAGGCCAATAACGTAGTGTACATGGTTATGAGGCCAATAACGTAGCGTACATGGTTATGAGGCCAATAACGTAGTTTACACGGTTATGAGGCCAATAACGTAGCGTACACGGTTATGAGGCCAATAACGTAGTGTACATGGTTATGAGGCCAATAACGTAGTTTACATGGTTATGAGGCCAATAACGTAGTTTACACGGTTATGAGGCTATTAACGTAGTTTACATGGTTATGAGGCCAATAACGTAGTGTACATGGTTATGAGGCCAATAACGTAGTTTACATGGTTGGTTATGAGGCCAATAACGTAGTGTACATGGTTTGAGGCCAATAACGTAGCGTACACGGTTATGAGGCCAATAACGTAGTGTACATGGTTATGAGGCCAATAACGTAGTTTACACGGTTATGAGGCCAATAACGTAGCGTACACGGTTATGAGGCTAATAACGTAGCGTACACGGTTATGAGGCTAATAACGTAGTTTACACGGTTATGAGGCCAATAACGTAGTTTACACGGTTATGAGGCCAATAACGTAGTTACATGGTTATGAGGCCAATAACGTAGTTTACATGGTTATGAGGCCAATAACGTAGTGTACATGGATGGTATGAGGCCAATAACGTAGTGTACATGGTTATGAGGCCAATAACGTAGCATACACGTTTATGAGGCCAATAACGTAGCGTACATGGTTATGAGGCCAATAACGTAGTTTACACGGTTATGAGGCCAATAACGTATCGTACACGGTTATGAGGCCAATAACGTAGTGTACACTGTTATGAGGCCAATAACGTAGTTTACATGGTTATGAGGCCAATAACGTAGCGTACACGGTTATGAGGCCAATAACGTAGTGTACACGGTTATGAGGCCAATACGTAGTGTACATGGATGGATATGAGGCCAATAACGTAGTGTACATGGTTATGAGGCCAATAACGTAGCGTACACGGTTATGAGGCCAATAACGTAGTGTACATGGTTATGAGGCCAATAACGTAGCGTACATGGTTATGAGGCCAATAACGTAGTTTACACGGTTATGAGGCCAATACGTAGCGTACACGGTTATGAGGCCAATAACGTAGTGTACATGGTTATGAGGCCAATAACGTAGTTTACATGGTTATGAGGCCAATAACGTAGCGTACACGGTTATGAGGCTAATAACGTAGTGTACACGGTTATGAGGCCAATAACGTAGTTTACACGGTTATGAGGCCAATAACGTAGTTTACACGGTTATGAGGCCAATAACGTAGTGTACATGGTTATGAGGCCAATAACGTAGTGTACATGGTTATGAGGCAATAACGTAGTGTACATGGATGGATATGAGGCCAATAACGTAGTGTACATGGTTATGAGGCCAATAACGTAGCGTACATGGTTATGAGGCCAATACGTAGTTTATGGTTATGGGTGTGTTTGGTTTGGGTGTGGTCACGGTTATGAGGCCAATACGTAGCGTACACGGTTATGAGGCCAATAACGTAGTGTACCGGTTATGAGGCCAATAACGTAGTTTACATGGTTATGAGGCCAATAACGTAGCGTACACGGTTATGAGGCCAATAACGTAGCGTACACGGTTATGAGGCTAGTGTACACGGTTATGAGGCCAATAACGTAGTGTACATGGTTATGAGGCCAATAACGTAGCGTACACGGTTATGAGGCCAATAACGTAGTTTACACGGTTATGAGGCCAATAACGTAGTTTACACGGTTATGAGGCCAATAACGTAGCGTACACGGTTATGAGGCCAATAACGTAGTTTACACGGTTATGAGGCCAATAACGTAGTGTACACGGGAGGCCAATAACATAGTGTACATGGGTATGAGGCCAATAAAGTAGTTTACATGGTTATGAGGCCAATAATGTAGTTTACACGGTTATGAGGCCAATAACGTAGCGTACACGGTTATGAGGGCAATAACGTAGCGTACACGGTTATGAGGCCAATAACGTAGCATACACGGTTATGAGGCCAATAACGTAGCGTACACGGTTATGAGGCCAATAACGTAGCGTACACGGTTATGAGGCCAATAACATAGTTTACATGGTTATGACGCCAATAACGTGATCGATTCGGGGCGCCATCAGTCGAAATGGACATACCGACTTATTAGGACTATAACATCGGCCAGTTATTATGTGGTGGTTCCAGTTATAGTGCCATTTATTTAGAGACGTAATGGCATTATTTTTCAGCTAACCACATACAGACTGTGCTAGCACGACGCCATGTGCCACCCACTTGATTGACCTACAAAATCCCCCGATCTATACCTAATGGAACTCTATATGGGATATTCCAGACGTCGTGTACACGAGTGGGATGGCGTCCGTAATGTCGACGATTTGTAGAGGGTATTGCACGAGGAATGGGTTACATTCCTATGGCTAGTGTAAACAAACTCATTGCAAGCATGAGAAGACGATGTGTTTACGTGATTGAACACAATGGTGTATATACCAGATACCGACGGTTCCTATGCCGTTTGGTACGGGATACCGACGGTTCCTGTGCCGTTTGGTACGGGATACCGACGGTTCCTGTGCCGTTTGGTACCGGATACCGACGGTTCCTGTGCCGTTTGGTACCGGATACCGACGGTTCCTGTGCCGTTTGGTACGGGATACCGACGGTACGGGATACCGACGTTGCTGTGCCGTTTGGTACTGGATACCGACGGTTCCTGTGCCGTTTGGTACCGGATACCGACGGTTCCTGTGCTGTTTGGTACGGGATACCGATTGTTGCTGTGCCGTTTGGTATCGGGTACCGATGGTTGCTGTGCCGTTTGGTACGGGATACCGACGTTGCTGTGCCGTTTGGTACCGGATACCGACGGTTCCTGTGCTGTTTGGTACGGGATACCGATTGTTGCTGTGCCGTTTGGTACGGGATACCGACGGTTGATGTGCCGTTTGGTACGGGATACCGACGTTGCGGTGCCGTTTGGTAACGTACACCTATCCTGTTTGACGCCCTTTAACTCGGGGTGCCTTAAGATGCTAACTAAATTTAAATTATGGATGTACATCATTCCTGTTATGTGAAAATGCGACAAGGGTTTAATGGATCTTGTTTGGAGGCAGCCGGATGAACAAATTCAATATGACTCGCACCACCCCTCCCGTCTCTGCTCTGGGAAGACGTAACATGATCATTTACCTGCCTGGACAACAATAATCTTACTAATTACATAAACTCTATGCTCATGCCAGCGTAAATATATACACCTAATACATAAACTCTATGCTCATGCCAGCGTAAATATATACACCTAATACATAAACTCTATGCTCATGCCAGCGTAAATATATACACCTAATACATAAACTCTATGCTCATGACAGCGTAAATATATACACCTAAAACAGTTTCATTCACCGGTAAGTGCATCATATATATGTATACATGTATCCTGGTCAGGACCACAGGGACCCCCCCCCGCACACTCCATGGACCCCCCGCACACACCACAGGGACCCTCTCCCGCACACACCCCATGGGATACCCCCCGCACACACAACATTCACAACTTCTCTTTTACTCACAACACTAAAGCTTGATCATTAAAATGGGGAAAAATGTATGTGGAGATGTATGTGGATGGGGAAAATGTATGGTGGGTGGGTGAGGGAGATGTATGGATTATACCAAGTGGTCTTGTTATATTGTATATGAACAAAGTTTCTTCCTGAACGAATAGGAGGGGGGGGGGAGAGTTATATAAGTATTGGTGGAGGAAGACCACGTACCCAAGCAGTATTTCAGGCTCACACAGGTACAACCACTGACCTACCTGGATAGACAAATGGGACATAAAGTTGTTTGTTTTTAGGGTTCAGTCGCACAAATAGCTTGTCTCCAGCTATTATTGGTGAAGGAAGACCCTGGGTGCCCCTCAGCAGTATTTCTGGAACGGAAGGTCACCCAGGTAGAACCACTGACCTGTACTGGTTTTAGAACTAAATGCAAGAATTTGTTACATGTTAGCACACTATCAACAGATGAATACACAAGAGCACCACCGGCTGACTAGCTGTGAAGGTCAACAAATGCATATTTTAATTATACAAGTTAAACAAGATGTCTTATGACATTTAAGTGAAATAATACATGTGCAGGGTAGGGTCATTCTAGGTCAGAATTTTGGGAGAAGTGAGAAAGCGCGTGATCGCTTCCCTAAATGGTGTTCTTTAATATACTTCTGCAAAATAGGGTTAAAATGCACAGTACAACCATTAAATACAACAAGTGCTTTATAATGTGGGCCTACAACAAGTGCTTTATAATGTGGGCCAGTGTATCTTACTAGACAACATTTTGTTTGAAAATCGTAAAAACCAAAAAAAAAAAAGTTTTTTTAGGGAGAAGTGGGGCCCGACAATTTCACCCACATCGCCCTCTAGAATGATCCCTGATGTGGGGGGGTAATAGTAGATCGGAGCATTCTGGGTCAAGTCAGTTGCTGGAAGTTTATCTTTTATAGGAGGCAGATGAGCTATTTTTAACAACACGGACAGGTATAGATTATATTATAAAATATCATCATCAATAATAAATTAATGTTAAATGCTCCGAATTCTTTCATTCTGCCAACAATAAAAGATTTATCATATAATTATAACAATGTACATACATATTACCAATACATGGTCGACGTGTTTGCCTTCAAAACCAAATTATACGTTGTCCAAGAAATATTTAAAATTATTTGTCATAATACTGCATTTCACAACCTTATAAATGTGTAGTAATCTGAAGACAATGGTGGTCATTAATTCCAGGTTGCTAGTTTGATACCGTCATGGCCCATATCAAACCAGAAATGCTGGTGGTGAAGTTGAAATGATCAATTCACGACATTGAAATCGTGGACATTATGAAATGGTGAACGTTACTACCGGAAATGTCTGGTCCTACTTAATAATTGCTTTGGTCCCATCTAATAACTCAACTATTTATAAAGCATTTATAATTATAAAATAAATTTGACATACAGTTCGATTAATCAGGCCAGTCACTTGTATACAAACATGCTGATGTATATAAACATTGGCGAGTTAAAACACTGATTGAATAATATAAAATATATCGAATTATCACACATGGCAGGATGACCGAGTGGTCAAAGCTGTAGGCTTACAGAAAAATATTTTTAGGTTTGGTGGTTCTACAATGATTGTTTTGGTTTTCAAGTGACTGCCCTAAATAATCAGACTGTATATAGGTCGCTCCGTTAACAAAACAGGGAAAAAGCTTAGTTGCTGTACAAACACTTTAATTATTTTTCATTTTCTTCACTCTTAATATCAGAGTGAAGAAAATGAAAAATAATATTAAACTCGTTATTCATAAGTAACTCTCGAAAAAGCTGTGACTTGATTTCATCAACATGTAAACACCTATTCAATGTTCTCATAATTAGCAACGTGTAAGTCGGTAATTGGCTGTTTGTTTGCAAAACTTGCTAAAATTGTTCATTCCGAGCCATCATGAATTTTTTATCTTCCAATAAAAAAAGTATCGTAATGTTTTTAACGTTGAATGATTTTCGACACTGATGTAGATATCTAGACTCGATGAACCACGGAAAAGGTATGGCATGTACGCGACTTAAAATTATGAAACATTTATTTTCGAGTCCTGAAAAACATGAAATATGTGATGCAGCAGACTTTTGGATGAAAAAAAACGTGCGTCTTATACATTACGGTAATGGAATACGTAAATGTGCATAATGAACTTGGAAGAGTTGAATCCATATATCCACTCTCAAGCTGCACGACAACAAACATATCAACCATCACAGACTAATAACATGCCAAAAGTTCTGCACCAGAACAACATTGGCATTATCATCCATCACATACTAATAACATGCCAAAAGTTCTGCACCAGAACAACATTGGCATTATCATCCATCACATACTAATAACATATTGATCTAATCAAAGATTGCTATAAATGATGACATTATATAATATAGGCCGAGAACTATACGTAACGCAATGCTTAGAATAATACAACCACTCTACCACGGCAACAACATAGAAGAGGTTGTGTAAATACTGCTGATCGCGTGTCACCCTCAATGCAATCATGTTGATTGCTTATCAGTGGCTATCATGTTGATGGCTTATCAGTGGCGATCATGTTGATGATCATGTTGATGGCTTATCAGTGGCTATCATGTTGATGGCTTATCAGTGGCTATCATGTTGATGGCTTATCAGTGGCTATCATGTTGATGGCTTATCAGTGGCTATCATGTTGATGGCTTATCAGTAGTACGAGAACAACTCCGACAGTAAGCATTTACGACGACGGCCAACTCCGACCTCCGACATCAAGCATTTACGACGACAGCAACACTGCAACAATAAGCATTTACGACGACAGCCACACTGCAACAGTAAGCATTTACGACGACAGCCACACTAAGCATTTACAACGACAGCCACACTGCAACAGAAAGCATTTACGACGACAGCCACACTGCAACAGTAAGCATTTATGACGACAGCCACACTGCAACAGTAAGCATTTACGACCACAGCCACACTGCAACAGTAAGCATTTACGACGACAGCCACACTGCAACAGTAAGCATTTACGACGACGGCCACACAGTAAGCATTTACGACGACAGCCACACTGCAACAGTAAGCATTTACGACGACAGCCACACTGTCGGATGACAGCCACACTGCAAGAGTAACTCTGTGGGAAACTTGAACATCTACAGAACATACTGAGCTATCACGACTTCCACATACTTTAAACCAGGCTAATGACAGACATTCACCCGAATCTAGTAAATTTAACAATGGTAATGTATAAATGTGCTGAAGACTGTGTGCAGTATTGTTCCTAGTCAGATACTTGACTCTGATTGACGATAGGTGGTGGTGGATTTACGTTACGTCTGTGTTTGACATTACATCCGTGTTTGAACTTGTCGATGTCGTTTCCATATCTGTATCAGATGATTCTTCATCCGAGCTCACACTTGTCTTGATTTGTTCAAGTCTTTTCGTTTTGATTATTTCAAGTCTTTTGAGTATGGACTTATAGTCAAACTGTCCACGTTTTTCACCAAAGGGATCCTGAAATACAGAATCATGTATTTGTAACATTCGGAAACATATAATCAAGTATGCCCATGGTCATTTGTAACACTCAGAAATATAGAATCAAGTATGCCCATGGTCATTTGTAACACTCAGAAATATAGAATCAAGTATGCCCATGGTCACTTGTAACACTCGGAAACATAGAATCAAGTATGCCCATGGTCATTTGTAACACTCGGAAACATAGAATCAAGTATGCCCATGGTCATGTGTAACACCCGGAAACATAGAAACAAGTATGCCCATGGTCATTTGTAACACCCGGAAACAAGTATGCCCATGGTCATTTGTAACACACGGAAACAAGTATGCCTATGGTCATTTGTAACACCCAGAAACAAGTATGCCCATGGTCATTTGTAACACCCGGAAACATAGAATGCCCATGGTCATTTGTAACACTCGGAAACATAGAATCAAGTATGCCCATTTGTAACACTCGGAAACATAGAATCAAGTATGCCCATGGTCATTTGTAACACTCGGAAATATAGAATCAAGTATGACCGAGGTCATTTGTTAACATTCGGAAACATAGAATCAACGTGAGGTCATGTGTGAGTGTGATATTCCAAGACAAAGAATCAACGTGAGGTCATGTGTGAGTGTTATATTCCAAGACAAAGAATCAACGTGAGGTCATGTGTGAGTGTTATATTCCAAGACATAGAATCAACGTGAGGTCATGTGTGAGTGTGATATGCCAAGACATAGAATCAACGTGAGGTCATGTGTGAGTGTGATATGCCAAGACATAGAATCAACGTGAGGTCATGTGTGAGTGTTATATTCCAAGACATAGAATCAACGTGAGGTAATGTGTGAGTGTTATATTCCAAGACATAGAATCAACGTGAGGTAATGTGTGAGTGTTATATTCCAAGACATAGAATCAACGTGAGGTAATGTGTGAGTGTTATATTCCAAGACATAGAATCATATATATCCGATGTCTAGCGTGAAATACAGAATCGAGTATACCTTAGGGCATGCCTGATCGACTGAAACATAAAATCAGGCATGCTCGAGATCATGTTTGAGACCCTGAAAGATATAATCTAGTAGATTTCACAAATCTGGAAAGTCGATAACTGGTAATCCAGGGATCGCAGGTTCGATACCCCGTCTGAACATAATAAAATTAACAGTCTTTCAGATGGGACATTAAACCGAAGTCTCATGTCGGTGCTTTACACCATGCACGTTAAAGAACCAGGAGACTCTGGAATGGGTCTCTGTCTGTATCACTGCACTATCCTACAAAAATCTGAGGCGTAGTTCATATGGGCAACCGGTAGCGACGATAAATAAACGTAAAACACATAGTAATCACACCTACCTGCATAGTCTCGCCATGATGGTGCATGTTGTTTTTACATATACTCTCGTAATAATCGTAGTAATCGGGGAAAGACTTTTCCATCACCTCCCTGTGAAAATGTTTTTATATCTTGCAATTAATACACTCGACTGATATAATGTGAGTCTACACTAAGCTTTATTGGTATATAATATTCTTGGTAACTCTAGGTTAGTAAACTGGCAGAATTATTTTAACCGACGAATTAGGACCGGACGTTAGAAAACTTTACACATACAATGTACACCCATTCAAAAATAAATATAACGACTGATAATGCTTGTGTGGGTGTTGACTGGCAAATCGAAAACTGATTACTGAACGCTTAACCTGCCAAATAAATTGGATGGAATGGGCAAACAACATAGATCCAGATCAGCCGCGACATAACACCACGTATGCCTGATCTATGTTCTTTGCTATTCAGACAAGTGTTTTAACTACTTTATCCGAATAGTTCTGTGCAGTCTGATCTGGCTCTATGCTGTTTGCAAAAGCGACTTTAATCGTGATTGGCAGGTTACGGGTTAAATACTAATTAAACGTTAAAGGTTATCAGAGTTGGATCATATTTGCTCAATCCATTTTATATATCAATGGTCCAGTGACCAACGCTTAACTCCTAATCCAGCAGTCGCAGGTTCGACCCACACCGTGCACATCAAAGAACCAGAGGCACTTCTAGAATGAAGAGGTAGGTACCGGTAATTTGCAAATAGTATTTTCACAAAAACCACAGGGATTCGGCACGTTTGGGGGTACTAGTATATATATTTATGTACAGGGATTCTACTCTGTGGGATGTCAGATTTCGCATTGATCAGTAAAATGGCCATATCTGAAACAATTTTGTACAAATCTGTCCAAATATAACGCTTGTTTTTTTGTTTTCAAATAAACCAACTTTAGCTGCATGCATGTAGACTTTGCAAACAATTGCCACAGACATTGGCCATAGCAGATCACATTTCCATACTAGGACACGGGTTCTGTCAGCAACAAAACAAAATCTTCGACGGGAGAGTTTTAACAGTGAATAACATTATCAATAAAATGTGTTTCCACTAACGTGTAGGTTTACTCGGCAAAAATGTACGTCAAAAAGAGATTTCGTAGAACTTGTTTTGAAAATTTCTCAAGCGGTGCAGTTTGCGTTGAAACGAGCGTTCTGATTGGATTATGATTATTCTTCATAAAAAAAACAAACATCTAGTTACGTTCTAATAATCCAATCAGAAAAGACGTACATTTTTGCCGAGTAAACCTACACGGAAAATTGTACTAAATATCTCAATAATTTACCGGTATTATTGAAATATGGAGGTAAAAAACAGACATCACAATTTCATTTATGCTTACCAACTGAGGAATGAATCGCGGGTTAATACTTTCCATCGGGGTATGAACTACATTGGGTGTGGTTAAAGTGTGTGACGGTCGAAGGCATCCACGCTAACCTTAAACACGCCCAATGTAGTTCATACCCTGATGGAAACTATTAACCCGCGATTCATTACTTATATTTACATTAATTATTCTTTTCAATGACAACAAAAATATAGCACACTTTGCATCTAAAATGTGCTTAGACGTCCATATTTGCAACTTACTGTGTGCCGAAACATGTAAATAGATCAGCCTCGGAACATCGTTAACTGTAAGATACGCCTTTTCTCACGACAAACGTTGCCTAACACTGTGAATGCACATGCCAGTAACTTTGAGCGCATATATCAGCTGCATATCATTAATTGGGAACACTCGTACGAACATGTACACAATCAGGGCACATACGTTCATCGAAGGAAATGCATAGCAATGTAATTATTTAACCGTATAATATCAGCGTGTGCTAATAAAGGATTTAACAGGTACGAGGTTTTCCACAAGTAAACAGTTATAGAAAATCCCAAATTCTCTAAAAATTAATAGAAGCTGAAAACAATTACCTCAAAGCACCCGGACAAGGGCATCTTTGTTCCAGCATATCACAGACACCAACACGAAGAGTTTCGTGCTGAATTATATCATTGTAACGCTTCGCATCACCGGCATTTCTCTCCTGAATATTTATACAGTAAATATGAAACAAAGAGTAATTTAAACTAATTGAATAACCTGCAAACATTCACAATTTTATTCTTAAAAGTCCATAATATACATTTTATAAATTAAATTTGCAAAATTAAAATGTTCATTCATAAATAAACACAATAAAACTAAACCATGCACTTGTTCGAGCCCCGTTGGGGTCATTATGATTGCGCCCTTAGGAGGCATTTAAATTCACATGTCTCTTCTCTCTCCCACGTGGCGGTGGATTCCATCAGGAATGAGGCCTCGATTAAGCTAAATTACTTTGTATAAATTATAATGTAACATGATGACTTAATGTAACACGATGACGTAATGTAACATGATGACTTAATGTAACATGATGACTTAATGTATCATGATGACTTAATGTAACATGATGACTTAATGTAACATGGTGACTTAATGTAACATGATGACTTACTGTAACATGATGACTTAATGTATCATGATGACTTAATGTAACATGGTGACTTAATGTATCATGATGACTTAATGTATCATGATGACTTAATGTAACATGATGACTTAATGTATCATGATGACTTAATGTAACATGATGACTTAATGTAACATGATGACATAATGTAACATGATGACTTAATGTAACATGATGACTTAATGTAACATGATGACTTAATGTATCATGATGACTTAATGTAACATGGTGACTTACTGTAACATGATGACTTACTGTAACATGATGACTTAATGTAACACGATGACATAGTGTAACATGATGACTTAATATAACATGATGGCATAGTGTAACATGATGACTTAATGTAACATGATGACTTACTGTAACATGATGACTTAATGTAACATGGTGACTTAATGTAACATGGTGACTTAATGTAACATGGTGACTTAATGTAACATGATGACTTAATGTAACATGATGACTTAATGTAACATGGTGACTTAATGTAACACAATGACTTACTGTAACATGATGACTTACTGTAACATGATGACTTAATGTAACATGATGACTTACTGTAACATGATGACTTAATGTAACATGATGACTTACTGTAACATGATGACTTAATGTAACATGATGACTTACTGTAACATGATGACTTACTGTAACATGATGACTTAATGTAACATGATGACTTACTGTCTGAAATCCAGGTTCATTGTGGTATGGTTTCTCATTTAATAACGACTGTATGGAGATAAGCGTACTAGAGAGACTCTGCGCCGGAGTCCAGGCAGGCCCGGGCCATGTTCTGAAAAGATTATAGAAAATAACTTGAGCCGGGGTCCATGGAGCACCTACATGTTCTGAAAGAATATAGAATATACTAGACCTTGAGCCGGGCGCCATGCAGCACCTGACCATGTTCTAAAATAATATAGTAAATACTGAGCCGGGGTTCAGGCAGCAATTCACCATGTTCTGGATGAACATAGGAAATACTAGAGCTAGGATTCAGCCATCCAATGCATGTACAGAAGACAATTTATTGTGATCTGTGCACAAGACAGAGAATATGTTAATATAATACAGACGAGAAACATATTGACATATAGCCATTGGCGTAGCTTGCCATAGCCACTCTATGTTCCCGCTGTCGGTCGACAATGGCGCCAATTGCGCATAAAAACATATATTGGCGCTAAATATTGTGAATTTGGCGAAAATATTTGCGCAACTTTTAAAAAAAAAAAATTGGCACATGTTTTGTCAAATTCATGGCTTGAAATATTTATTTCTGAACTATATGGGCTCTTAGTTGGCTCCAAGTTTTTTAAATTGGCTCCAGTGTTATTCAATTGGCGACAGAAGTGGCGCAGACAAACATTCAGACAGAGGGAACGCTGGGCACTGTATGCATGTGCCTGGTCATTTCTTCAAAAAATAAAAATATGAAAATGGGAAAAATGCAATACAAATGTATGGTAAAGGGAGTGGTGGTGTACAATGTACATTAGTCAATATTGCTGTACATTTTAATTAATTTTTTTAAAAACTTTTAGGGCAAGTTTTAACAACTTATATTAATCACTCCCATTGGCACGGATAAAAGCGTAAATGTGGTCATTCGTGTGGGAGGAAACCAGAGAAAACCCACCTATCCGATCTGGCGACCACCATACCATCTCACATACTTCTCGGTCTGAGGATCGAACCCGGGTTGCATTGGTGAGAAGTGAGCGGCTAACCACTGCGCTAATCTTTAACTAAAAAATATATTCAGGAATACATCAGAATGCAGCGGGCATGACTTTTTCAAATGCCAATGGACTCTCCTAAAGTGATGGTGCCTACATATCTACATGTATGTATACCATGCTACGCCCATGAATTAGCACATAGTGGTGTACAGCCTATGTAGTGTAATTGGTATTGTAATCAAAGGTTTGTTAGTTTAAGTCCGGCCAGCACCAGATCCTCCTCTTATGGTGATGCATTCTGTCAGGAACGAGCTCCCCAGAGCAGGGCTCATTCTGGGGCAGACTTTTTGGGAGAAGTGAGAAAGCGCACGAGCGCGTCCTTAAATGGTGTTATTTAATAAATAAAAGTGTTAACCGCATTGATCAGTAAAACTGCATTGCTTAGCAATGTTGAACAATATTTAGTGGCAAATACAGTTAAACCTGTATCCATGCCAACAAGTACCTGTTTATTCAGCAAAACCTGTATTCGTGCCAACAAGTACCTGTTTAGTCAGCAAAACCTGTATCTGTGCCAACAAGTACCTGTTTAGTCAGCAAAACCTGTATCTGTGCCAACAAGTACCTGTTTATTCAGCACAACCTGTATTCGTGCCAACAAGTACCTGTTTATTCAGCACAACCTGTATCTGTTCCAACAAGTACCTGTTTATTCAGCAAAACCTGTATCCATGCCAACAAGTACCTGTTTATTCAGCAAAACCTGTATATGTGCCCACAAGTACCTGTTTATTCAGCAAAACCTGTATCTGTGCCAACAAGTACCTGTTTATTCAGCAAAACCTGTATCTGTGCCCACAAGTACCTGTTTATTCAGCACAACCTGTATCTGTGCCCACAAGTACCTGTTTATTCAGCAAAACCTGTATCTGTGCCCACAAGTACCTGTTTATTCAGCAAAACCTGTATCCGTGCAAACAAGTACCTGTATATTCAGCAAAACCTGTATCTGTGCCAACAAGTACCTGTTTATTCAGCACAACCTGTATCTGTGCCCACAAGTACCTGTTTATTCAGCTAAACCTGTATCTGTGCCCACAAGTACCTGTTTATTCAGCAAAACCTGCATCTGTGCCAACAAGTACCTGTTTATTCAGCAAAACCTGTATCTGTGCCAACAAGTACCTGTTTATTCAGCAAAACCTGTATCTGTGCCCACAAGTACCTGTTTATTCAGCAAAACCTGTATCTGTGCCCACAAGTACCTGTTTATTCAGCAAAACCTGTATCTGTGCCAACAAGTACCTGTTTATTCAGCACAACCTGTATCTGTGCCAACAAGTACCTGTTTATTCAGCAAAACCTGTATCTGTGCCAACAAGTACCTGTTTATTCAGCAAAACCTGTATCTGTGCCAACAAGTACCTGTTTATTCAGCAAAACCTGTATTCGTGCCCACAAGTACCTGTTTAGTCAGCAAAACCTGTATCTGTGCCAACAAGTACCTGTTTAGTCAGCAAAACCTGTATCTGTGCCAACAAGTACCTGTTTATTCAGCACAACCTGTATTCGTGCCAACAAGTACCTGTTTATTCAGCACAACCTGTATCTGTGCCAACAAGTACCTGTTTATTCAGCAAAACCTGTATTCGTGCCAACAAGTACCTGTTTATTCAGCAAAACCTGTATCTGTGCCCACAAGTACCTGTTTATTCAGCAAATCCTGTATCTGTGCCCACAAGTACCTGTTTATTCAGCAAAACCTGTATCTGTGCCAACAAGTACCTGTTTATTCAGCAAAACCTGTATCCATGCCCACAAGTACCTGTTTATTCAGCACAACCTGTATCTGTGCCCACAAGTACCTGTTTATTCAGCACAACCTGTATCTGTGCCAACAAGTACCTGCTTATTCAGCAAAACCTGTATCTGTGCCAACAAGTACCTATTTATTCAGCACAACCTGTATCTGTGCCAACAAGTACCTGTTTATTCAGCAAAACCTGTATCTGTGCCAACAAGTACCTATTTATTCAGCAAAACCTGTATCTGTGCCAACAAGTACCTGTTTATTCAGCAAAACCTGTATCTGTGCCAACAAGTACCTGTTTATTCAGCACAACCTGTATCTGTGCCCACAAGTACCTGTTTATTCAGCAAAACCTGCATCTGTGCCAACAAGTACCTGTTTATTCAGCAAAACCTGTATCCATGCCAACAAGTACCTGTTTATTCAGCAAAACCTGTATATGTGCCCACAAGTACCTGTTTATTCAGCAAAACCTGTATATGTGCCCACAAGTACCTGTTTATTCAGCAAAACCTGTATCCGTGCCAACAAGTACCTGTATATTCAGCAAATCCTGTATATGTGCCAACAAGTACCTGTTTATTCAGCAAAACCTGTATCTGTGCCAACAAGTACCTGTTTATTCAGCAAAACCTGTATCTGTGCCAACAAGTACCTGTTTATTCAGCAAAACCTGTATCTGTGCCCACAAGTACCTGTTTATTCAGCAAAACCTGTATCTGTGCCCACAAGTACCTGTTTATTCAGCAAAACCTGTATCTGTGCCAACAAGTACCTGTTTATTCAGCAAAACCTGTATCTGTGCCAACAAGTACCTGTTTATTCAGCAAAACCTGTATCTTGCCAACAAGTACCAGTTTATTCAGCAAAACCTGTATTCGTGCCAACAAGTACCTGTTTAGTCAGCAAAACCTGTATCTGTGCCAACAAGTACCTGTTTAGTCAGCAAAACCTGTATATGTGCCAACAAGTACCTGTTTATTCAGCACAACCTGTATTTGTGCCAACAAGTACCTGTTTATTCAGCACAACCTGTATCTGTGCCAACAAGTACCTGTTTATTCAGCAAAACCTGTATATGTGCCAACAAGTACCTGTTTATTCAGCAAAACCTGTATCTGTGCCCACAAGTACCTGTTTATTCAGCACAACCTGTATCTGTGCCCACAAGTACCTGTTTATTCAGCAAAACCTGTATATGTGCCCACAAGTACCTGTTTATTCAGCAAAACCTGTATCTGTGCCAACAAGTACCTGTTTATTCAGCAAAACCTGTATCTGTGCCCACAAGTACCTGTTTATTCAGCAAAACCTGTATCTGTGCCCACAAGTACCTGTTTATTCAGCAAAACCTGTATCTGTGCCAACAAGTACCTGTTTATTCAGCAAAACCTGTATCTATGCCCACAAGTACCTGTTTATTCAGCACAACCTGTATCTGTGCCCACAAGTACCTGTTTATTCAGCATAACCTGTATCTGTGCAAACAAGTACCTGTTTATTCAGCACAACCTGTATATGTGCCCACAAGTACCTGTTTATTCAGCACAACCTGTATATGTGCCCACAAGTACCTGTTTATTCAGCACAACCTGTATATGTGCCCACAAGTACCTGTTTATTCAGCAAAACCTGTATATGTGCCCACACGTACCTGTTTATTCAGCAAAACCTGTATCTCCACCCACAAGTACCTGTTTATTCAGCAAAACCTGTATCTGTGCCAACAAGTACCTGTATATTCAGCAAAACCTGTATCTGTGCCAACAAGTACCTGTTTATTCAGCACAACCTGTATCTGTGCCAACAAGTACCTGTTTATTCAGCAAAACCTGTATCTGTGCCAACAAGTACCTGTTTATTCAGCAAAACCTGTATCTGTGCCAACAAGTACCTGTTTATTCAGCAAAACCTGTATCTGTGCCAACAAGTACCTGTTTATTCAGCAAAACCTGTATCTGTGCCAACAAGTACCTGTTTATTCAGCAAAACCTGTATTTGTGCCAACAAGTACCTGTTTATTCAGCAAAACCTGTATATGTGCCAACAAGTACCTGTTTATTCAGCAAAACCTGTATCTGTGCCCACAAGTACCTGTTTATTCAGCAACCTGTATCTGTGCCCACAAGTACCTGTTTATTCAGCAAAACCTGTATATGTGCCCACAAGTACCTGTTTATTCAGCAAAACCTGTATCTGTGCCAACAAGTACCTGTTTATTCAGCAAAACCTGTATCTGTGCCCACAAGTACCTGTTTATTCAGCAACACCTGTAGCTGTGCCCACAAGTACCTTTTATTCAGCAAAACCTGTATCTGTGCCCACAAGTACCTGTTTATTCAGCACAACCTGTATATGTGCCAACAAGTACCTGTTTATTCAGCACAACCTGTATCTGTGCCAACAAGTACCTGTTTATTCAGCAAAACCTGTATCTGTGCCAACAAGTACCTATTTATTCAGCACAACCTGTATATGTGCCAACAAGTACCTGTTTATTCAGCAAAACCTGTATCTGTGCCAACAAGTACCTATTTATTCAGCAAAACCTGTATCTTGCCAACAAGTACCTGTTTATTCAGCAAAACCTGTATTCGTGCCAACAAGTACCTGTTTATTCAGCAAAACCTGTATCTGTGCCAACAAGTACCTGTTTAGTCAGCAAAACCTGTATCTGTGCCAACAAGTACCTGTTTATTCAGCACAACCTGTATTCGTGCCAACAAGTACCTGTTTATTCAGCACAACCTGTATCTGTGCCAACAAGTACCTGTTTATTCAGCAAAACCTGTATTCGTGCCAACAAGTACCTGTTTATTCAGCAAAACCTGTATATGTGCCAACAAGTACCTGTTTATTCAGCAAAACCTGTATCTGTGCCCACAAGTACCTGTTTATTCAGCAAAACCTGTATTCGTGCCCACAAGTACCTGTTTAGTCAGCAAAACCTGTATCTGTGCCAACAAGTACCTGTTTAGTCAGCAAAACCTGTATCTGTGCCAACAAGTACCTGTTTATTCAGCAAAACCTGTATATGTGCCCACAAGTACCTGTTTATTCAGCAAAACCTGTATCTGTGCCCACAAGTACCTGTTTATTCAGCAAAACCTGTATCTGTGCCAACAAGTAGCTGTTTATTCAGCAAAACCTGTATCTGTGCCCACAAGTACCTGTTTATTCAGCACAACCTGTATCTGTGCCCACAAGTACCTGTTTATTCAGCATAACCTGTATCTGTGCAAACAAGTACCTGTTTATTCAGCACAACCTGTATATGTGCCCACAAGTACCTGTTTATTCAGCACAACCTGTATATGTGCCCACAAGTACCTGTTTATTCAGCAAAACCTGTATCTGTGCCCACAAGTACCTGTTTATTCAGCAAAACCTGCATCTGTGCAAACAAGTACCTGTTTATTCAGCAAAACCTGTATCCGTGCCAACAAGTACCTGTTTATTCAGCACAACCTGCATCTGTGCCAACAAGTACCTGTTTATTCAGCAAAACCTGCATCTGTGCCAACAAGTACCTGTTTATTCAGCAAAACCTGTATCTGTGCCAACAAGTACCTGTTTATTCAGCAAAACCTGCATCTGTGCCAACAAGTACCTGTTTATTCAGCAAAACCTGTATCCGTGCCAACAAGTACCTGTTTATTCAGCACACCTGCATCTGTGCCAACAAGTACCTGTTTATTCAGCAAAACCTGTATCTGTGCCAACAAGTACCTGTTTATTCAGCACAACCTGTATCTGTGTCCACAAGTACCTGTTTATTCAGCAAAACATGTATCCGTGCCAACAAGTACCTGTTTATTCAGTAGCCAACTTCCAGATTCCCTGACTGGCATTTTATTGCATAGTTAACATCTATTAAGCAGACACCTGTGCTAAGCAGCCAGTTTCTACATTTCCTTTCCTTTAGCGGGCTGCTAAAGAAGGTTTGACTGCACTGGAAATAAATCTAACATCCACAGCCATTTCATTTCTGACAACTTTTGTAATCTCAGTGAGGGCAACACAGAAAGTTTCCGTTTACACATAATCACGTCGTATACCAGAATACATATTTCCCACGGCCTATGAAAATAGTCAAAAACACTGATAAGATCTTATCTTGGCAGCCATTTTGACTGGCAAGTTTTATTAATGACAATTTCAGGATTTTACTAGTAATTCTTTAATTGCAATAACTTCATTAATTTTGGTTTCTTAATATAAATTTTGGTATGATTTTAAAGGTATTGAAATGCATGTTTTAAATATTAATTTATTTTTTGACAATGATGTATGGATTATAAATTATAAGAACTTAGGTGCACCTATTTTTGAAAGTCTATTTTCACAGTTGAAATATTAATATACAGGTAAATTATTATTTATTCGTTATTGATAGGAAATTTGTGAAATGATACAAAAAATATGTCCATTGGGAGCTTTCCAACAATGTATGAACCATGGTGATGGGATGAAAACATTTTATGAAGAAAACAAAATTACGCTACTATATATTATATATAATATCTGATCAACTTTGCCAATCAAAATGGAATCCACAGTAGATGATGACGTCACACGGGAACTATGTATACTGCCGTGCAGAAATGCTTCCAAACATGTATTTATACAGTGGACCTACCCTATTATACTGAGGCAAACCTTTCCGTTCTTATAAAGGTTTGGATTAAATCTGACCTTTCCTTCGCCCGTGGTTTGGAGTTTCACCCTTGGTGGTCGGATCGGGTAGTCTGGTGGGCAGCGAATCAGGAAGTAAAAATAACCTCCTTCATACGGTGTGTCAAACGGACCCGTGATTAAAGCATGGATCTGAAGGAAAGATACAGCATTGAAGGAAAGATATGGATCTGAAGGAAAGATACGGCAATGTTTTACCACTGAACATCTATCTGTAACCGTGTTTCCCCAACAATATCTCAATAGTACATCAGCGTTCCCGCTGTCGGTCGCATTTGTCGCTAAATGCGCATACAAACCATGAAAGTACTGAAACACCTTCAGTTTAGTGATATGACTAATAGTCCCTACAAACGTAAAACTGTATCAAAACATGAATTTAGAACTTAATGGGTGCAAGAAAATGCATGGTTAGTCTTAGTGCACTTTCCCATTTCCCAAACCTGATTTTTTCTGATTGGTAGGTAGTAAGTTACACAGTATTTATTTATTCATAAGTGCATGTAGACAACTACAGCAGAAGTACAAGTAATTAGCAGTAGTACACAAGTTCACAACTTGTTTAACATCAGCACATACCAGATGTCTGATTGAATATGGCACTATAGACTGCTGGCTCCAATATTGGAGCAAACTTTTTCTGATTGGCGAATTTGCTAGCGCAAACTAAAATTGACCCAGAGGAAACCCTGGTGCATGTCTACATATAACTACTACCGGCAGATGGCAATACCCTGTTACAGGGGTCTCAACAATCTCAAATACTGCTGTTTGGTATTCGGATAATGGAACAAAATCACTTGGCTGAATAGCAAACAACATAGTCTAGTCTATTTTTACATAGATCCTGATTAGACTAAAGCTGTTGCTGATCTAGATCTATGTTGTTTGCACATTATGTCCAATTTATTCGACAGGTTACGGGTTAATGACACAATCTGATATACTGTCCCCTATACAGTCTGTGCATTTTTTCCCTTTAACCCTTTCCTTCATAGTGATTTTAGGTTAATATACTATTAATTCTCCAGACAAACGACAGCCATTTAGCCATCATGCAGTCACTGCAGAGGATAAGTAGTCGCCATATCTATCCCACCTCCATAGATATTACTGGGACTACATGAGATTATGGCCTTTATTATGAACATTGGTTTGGCTACTACATTGTAAATGTATGTCGTTTTGGTAATGGCGTCAAGAGGTGCATTCCATGAAGGAAAGGGTTAAAAGGAAAATAAAATCCATGTGCAAAATTATCATAATGTTAACGTTAGTGATTTAATAAACAAACGACAGGCAATTTACCAATAGTAGGCCTAATTATTAAACTAAAAATCATTGCATTCCTTGGCAGATGATTGAATTGAAAATTATTGAATAACATATTTAAGTTATTTTAACGAATAGAGTTAATAGTAATTCTAACACGACCCAGCTAATAACATACATACTTGTAGAGTAAAATCTACCCCGGGTTATTCTGCGATATACCTACCTTGAACTATGCTGCACGCGCACCGTGTTTTGGCTAATATTCCATTTATACAATGCGTGTAAAGTTTTATGAATGAAAGTCACGTGATGTTTGTAAATACTACCGTGGGAATTCGCGGAAGTGAGCTATTTTTAGAATCAGATAATCTCTTGTCCGTCTTGTTTTTCTGTTAAGTAACGTTTCAGTTACTATTCTGTACAGTTTTATTTGACAATTTAATAAATAAAATTATTGATCAGTTACAACTTTTGTTCATTTATGCACTAGATTGATATTTTCCATAAAAAATAACGTCATCACCCCACCCCTTACGCGGGAGGAAATTTCGAAAGCCAAATGCAGCGGAGTAGCACTGCGTTTGAAGAAAATACTCCTTTGATTCTCGTCTAAAATTATTAGAAGTAAGTCGTGTTAGAATCGAAATAATAAGTATCAACCGTGGTATATCGCAGAATAACCCCGAGTTTGTCGTTCTTATAATATATCACTATATTTCTACGCATAAGAACGACAAACAATTAATTATTAAACTAAAAATCATTGCATTTCTTGGTAGATGATTGAATTGAAAATTATTGAATAACATATTTATGTTATATGTTATTTTAACAAACATAAATATAAACAACTTATACATGTTATTCTTACAGATGATAATTTAACATACATGATTAATAAACGCCATCGTATCAAACCACGATAAGGGATATACATGTAGGTGTATTTCCTTGACTAAAACCACACATCGGTTGTCCGATTAGCGCAGTGGTTAGCGCACTCGCTTCTCACCAATGTTCGATCCTCGGACCGGGAAGTATGTGAGATGGTACGGTGGTCTCCAGATCGGACTGGTGGGTTTTCTCCGGGTTCCTCCCCCAAAGGAATTGACCACATATATGCTTTCATCCGCGCCAACGAGAGTGATTAATATAAGTTGTTAGAACTTGCTTCGCATCGTTGTGAAATAAGTAAAGTTTAAACTTTAAAACCACATGACTAGAACCATTATTCACGGACCCGACAAGCACGAGGCAAGGAAGTTCGACATAATTGGAATGGTCTTACCTTCGTAATATCATCCTCTTCTGGGACAATGCACATTCCTGGAGGTGGCTCATTATAGATAGTCATAATGTCTCTAAAAGATATATACAAAACAAAGACACAATGGCAATTTACAACAATATTCTCTGGCAAGCTACATGTGTATTAAACAGTTAACCCACCAATCACAACTAAAGACGCTTTTGCAAACACCATAGAGCCATATCAGACGTACAGAACGTGTTGTCTGATCAGACCCTATGCTGTTTGGTATTCGGATAGTGGAAATAAATCACTTGGCTGCATAGCAAACAACATAGATCCTGATCAGACTAACGTCGCTGCTGATCTGGATCTATGTTATTTGCACATTCTGTCCAATTTAAGCGACAGGTTACAGGTTAATGACACATAAATTGTGACATAATGGGAATTTATCTAGCGTCACAGGAAATCTACTCGAACAGTTTTCCCGCTGCCGGTCGCCAATTGCGACAATAAACAAAATTGGCGCTAAATTTTGTGAATTTGGCGAAAATATTGGTGCAACAATTTTTTTTGGTCACATGTTTTGTCAAATACCTTCAAATATTTATTTGTAAACTATATTAGTTTAAAGTTTTTTTAAATTGGCTCCAGTGTTTTTCAATTGGCGATAGAAGTGGCACAGACAAACATTCAGACAGAGGGAACCCTGCTTGAATGATATTTGCATCCAGACTCGCCACTGATTGATCAGTGATCATAATTTATGCAAATCTTGGTAGGTGTTTAGTAGTCAAGCTGTTGTTTACGGTATTTCTGTGCAGAAAATGATTTAATAGAGATGTACGCTGGAGGAGTCAAAATATACAGGGTTCATTCTAGGTCAGAATTTTTGGGAGAAGTGAGAAAGCGCCTGATCACTTCCTTAAATGGTGTTCTTTTAATATACTTCTGCAAAATAGGGTTAAAATACACAGTATGACCATTAAATACAACATTTGAATAGAAGGAGTGGTTTATAATGGGCCAGTGTATCTCACTAGACACAATTTTGTTTGAAAATCGTAAAAACCCAAAATTTAATTTTTTTTTAGGGAGAAGTGGGGCCCCCAGAGGGAGAAGTCAGGGTCCCTAAGCAGGGTTGGCACATTTTGGACAATTGCATTTTGGACAGGGGTTTTGGACAGTCCAAAAGTGTCCTGTCTAGAATTAATAAAAGACACAAAATTGTCCAAAAGTGTCCTAAATGAATTTTTGGCAAAATGTATTTACTAAATCATATCCTAGTATAAACATAGTAGTTTATATGTTTCTGTAGCAAAATTGATTCTTTGTATATGGAGGGGTTATATGGGATTACATTCACACATATAATTCACCATTGTCTTTGTTGTCACAGGACCTATTATACCCACAGTGTATGTGTGAAAACTTCAAATGACTGTGATTGACTCATATTTAAGGTCAATTTCTTTGTTGTCACAGGACCTATTATACCCACAGTGTATGTGTGAAAACTTCAAATGACTGCGATTGACTCATATTTAAGGTCAATTTCTTTGTTGTCACAGGACCTATTATACCCACAGTGTATGTGTGAAAACTTCAAATGACTGCGATTGACTCATATTTAAGGTCAATTTCTTTGTTGTCACAAGACCTATTATACCCACAGCGTATGTGTGAAAACTTCAAATGACTGTGATTGACTGTCTAAACATACCCAGCCTATAAAAGTTTAGGGCTGTGTGAAAAGGATATCATTTACTGAATGTTATTCTGTCATATCACATTCACATAATATCTCCACAATGCCTGGCAGGCCTAGAGATCCTATTTGGGGGCACTTTCAAGAAGTCCTTGTTGGACAACATTTGTATGCCAGATGTACCAAATGTGAATATCAGTTAGTTGGCAAACCCCTCAGAATGAAGAAACACTTTGAAAAGTGTTGCAAGTTAACTACCCCTGCCAATCAACATGCTCAAGAGAATCAACTTCCAGACCCAGTGCCTGTCCTTGCACCAGTACAACCACAGGCAGCCAAGCGTATGTTGGAAGATCCAGACATTGTGGCACCTCCTCCAAAGAGACATAACACCCAGCCTCACATTGATAACCACATTACTAAGACAGATCAAGCTACAACAGAGCTACTACATATGGAATTAGCCAAACTGTTCTTTGGGTGCAACATTCCATTTACAGTGATTGAACATCCTCTTTTCCTCAGTTTCATGAGAGTAGCTCGCCCTGGCTATGTCCCACCGAATAGAAAACAACTAGCAGACAAGTACCTCGACAAAGTGCATGAAGGCCTACAGACAACCATGGCTGAGCAACTCCAGGGCAAAGTTGTCACCCTTGTTGAGGATGGCTGGAGCAACATTAGAAATGAACCAGAAATAGACTTGGTGTAAAACGAGCTGCTAAGTTAGTGTTTTGCTTTCGCATGCTTCGTGGCAAGGATGATTTGGATTACTGAATGAGTGACTAACAGATTACCTTGGTAACAGCTGCTTGATAAAAGACTATACTGTGCTAGTATTTTTTCTACATTAATCTAGTTGTGTTAAACTGTGTTGAATATATATTCCTGTGCTGAATAAATATATGATTGTGACACATAAATGACAATTGTTTGTTTTCCTTATTATTTATATGAAAGATATTATGAGTAAAAGAGAATGGCATTTGGTGTTTATTAACAACACACACACCTAATACCTTAATATTATATAATAAATTGTAAAATGCATTACCACAAACACATAGTCTTATGATATTAGACAAATAAAGACAATAAAGGACAATAAAGTACGCCTTTTTTAATAAAAGACACTTTTGGACATGTGTCCTGTCCAAAATTAAAAAAGACAGTCTTTTTTCCAACCCTGTCCCTAAGGCGACAATTTCGCCCACATCGCCCTCTAGAATTATACAGGTACAGATGCTATTCATACTTGCCTATTCCATCACTCTTGTCGAGTAGAAAGAGCGAAATCGTCCGAATACAGCGACAAAATAAAGGGAATTCCCTCAATTGATTGCCAATAATCATGTCTCAAGATTTTCGATCTGTTCTATTTTGAAAAATGGTGCACGTTTCGTAATGTGTTACATCGTTAATTTACTAGATGCTTTAAATTGTTATTATATTATTAATATACAGGGTTCCCTCTGTCTGAATGTTGTCTGCGCCACTTCTGTCGCCAATTGAAAAAAAAGAGAAAAAAGTTGCGCCAAATATTTTCGCCAATTCACAAAATTTAGAGCCAATATTTGTTTTTTGTCGCAATTGGCAACTGACAGCGGGAACCCTGATATACAATTATCTAATGTATGAAAGCATATATAATTGTGTTAAGGGATAATGTTGTTTGTTTCGAAAAAATAGTTTTGGTGAATGATGGTATATCTGTTAATACCGAGTTCAGTACCTTGTTTATAATAATGTCATCAATTATAGTAATACATTTTATTGTTTTCATGTACAATTAGAGATAAACATTATTGTAAGTGACCAAGCAAAGAAAGAGCGGAAAAGTTAGTGACCCGACATGGGACTCGAACACTAGTTGGACAGCTCTACCAATTGAGCTATCCGGACCGATTTTCTACCCACGCCGGAATACCTTACACTTTTTTTATTATTTAGGATCCGCACTCCTACTCCTTTGCCCGTACTATATATCCTCGTCGCCATTAAAGTGACCAAGCATAGAGCGAAAAGTTAGTGACCCGCGACCTCCTGAACACTAGTTGGACAGCTCTACCAACTGAGCTAGCCGGGCCGATCTACCCACGCCGGAATCACTTACGCTCTTTCTTTGCTTGGTCACTTTAATGGCGATGAGGATATATGGTACGGGCAAAGGGGTAGGGGTGTGGCTCCAGGGATCGGAGTGCGGATCCTAAAGAATAAAAGAGTGTAGTGTATTTCGGCGTGGGTAGAACAACGGCCCGGCTAGCTCAGTTGGTAGAGCTGTCCGACTAGTGTTCGGGTGGTCGTGGGTTCCAGTCCCACGTCGGGTCACTTCCGCTCTTTCTTTGCCTGGTCACTTTAATGGCGGCGAGGATACATTTCGGCGTGGGTAGAACATCGGCCCAGCTAGCTCAGTTGGTAGAGCTGTCTGACTAGTGTTCGGGAAATCGTGGGTTCGAGTCCCACGTCGGGTCACTACACTTTTCCGCTCTTTCTTTGCTTGGTCACTTTAAAGTTTAGTGGGCACAAATTGTTCCAACCCTGTCTTTGGAGTGGTAGCTTTAATTACTATCTTAGTACTAGTGTGTGAGCGACTCTGTGTTGATAATTGTTGAGAACGTGTAATTTGTGCACTACCTAAAACTGTAAATTAGTCGGTGTATTACCTCGTGTAAATTAGACAAAATTCTCAAACCAAAAGTATAAATTTGAGGTGGAACAAACCGTTTTATTCTCATTATACATTGGACGGAAGCTTTCTCCTTATCCCAATCATTGCTTAAACTCGGATCCCAAAGGGACGTGACTGTTCCGCCCACATCTTTGACAAAAGCAAGTAAATCCACAGTTTCTTCCGAGTTCGAGGCAGCCATTTTGAGATTAAGTCATATGCGAATTAAAACATTGCCATATGTTATGTTATCATCATCATCATCATCATCATCATGACCACCACCACCACAACCACCACCACCACCATCATCATCTAGTGATTGCCTCACTATGTCAAGAGCATACTCGTCAACTGTGAAAATTACCATGTGACGTAGAAGTCAGGGCAGGGCGACAGGAGTGAAAAATAACAGTTGCTCTATATATCAAAACTGGATAAGTTCCTAAGAAGGTTGTAGTCCCCTTGGTCATACTTCTAAATGGTTCGAATAAAACTATTAGACTTTGATTTGTTATGACTAAATATTCCAAACACAATGAACAATGTACAAATACTGATATAAATAATGTTTAAACGAAAACTGGATAACAAAGCAGGCCCTATCTCAGATTTAGTCGGATTATTGGAAGCCTTCCAGGATGATCTGATCAACGACTTCCAGGATGATCTGATCAACGACTTCCAGGATGAGCTGGTCAACGACTTCCAGGATGATCTGATCAACGACTTCCAGGATGAGCTGGTCAACGACTTCCAGGATGATCTGGTCAACGACAGCTTAAGACCAGATTGTCCCACACCGTCCAAAAGATCATGAATGTTTCTGGTAATATATAGTTGTATTACGAACAACATATTCGAGTTGACATAGCACATTACACTGCAGTGAACAGTTGATACGGCACTCAATAAGCGGTATCCATGGCCGGGTGGGGGGTTACGGCCGTTGATATAAAATCACTTGCACCTCACCATTGTAGGTTCGAATCCAATTACGTGAAGAAGCTATCCAACTGGCTATTGGAAGGTCGGTGATGCTTCCCGGGTACACGTGTGTGCGAGCGAGCGTGCGTGAAATACTGCTTGAGAGCCGACATACGGCTTAAGTTACAGGTGCGACGTTAAGCCCCGAAAATCAAACAAATCAACAGAAGTTATCGAAGACGTTGTAGACGGCTGTCCGATTAGCGCAGTGGTTAGCTTACTCGCTTCTCACCAATGCAACCCGGGTTTGATCCTCGGACCGGGAAGTATGTGAGATGGTACGGTGGTCGTAAGATCGGACAGGTGGGTTTTCTCCGGGTACTCCGGTTTCCTCCCACGCGAATGACCACATTTACGCTTTCATTTGCGCTAACGAGAGTGATTAATATAAGTTGTTAGAACTTGCTTTGCAATCGTTGTAAAATAAATAAAATTTAAATAAAAAAAAAGAAGAAAAAAGACGTAGTAAATAGTTGGTGAAACCGAATTCCCTGTTTAGTTGTTTCAGCTATTCCCAGTAAAGATAATTTGTGTCTCGTCAATACAATGCAGCGCTATGGTTCAATCCTAGCATAACATACACTTTAAAACATAGAAAAAAGAGGTATCCAATACTATTTACTATATACATGTTCTAACTGATCATATGCGGTAACAATTCTCTATTCACTACCAGCTGCTCGGCATCTCTGTCCATTCTCATGGTGTATTATAACATCGTTATGCCATATACTCTAGACAAGGTCACTGTTTCTCGACCCATATCGGTTCGAATGTATAAAATATTGTGTTTATATATGTATATATTTATTTGATCCGAATATGTTTAAACTAAGGTCACCTTTACATTGGTGTCTCACAACGAACGATTTATCGTATATTTAAAGTGTTGGTTCAGCAAAATCAAACTTATATGTTATGCTCAGAATTGCCAACTTTTAAGTTCAAGGTCGGTAGTAGAGTGGGGACTGATTGTAGGTGATCATATTAGTTCTCGGATGCATATATACATACAAAGTTCAAAGCAATAGCGCTGGTGTTTTTTGAGAAATAAAAAGGTTTCAGATTTTTTTGACACATAAATCATTTCTGAAATAGATTTGACCAACTTTCACTAAGATAGGAACCGTATGTGGATTTGCACAGTATCGAACCATGTTCACTATCCTCAATATTGAGGGAGTGCTGAAATCACCAAGAATGACCACGTATGTAGTGTCATTGAGCAAGGCACCTCACATACATTGCTTAGTACTGGTTAATCGCTTAGGTCGGCTGAGCCTGCCCAGGAAAACATGTCTAAGTCCCCGCGAGGGGTTTGACATTAAAGGAACATACATGCATACAAGAAGAAAGAAGAAGAGACCTGAAACGCATACCTCTAACACTGAAAACATGTCTAGGACCCTAGCCTGGGAACAGGCGTCGATATAGTTGACCTGGTTAGTCAAATAAATATATTTTAACACCGAGACTATTAATTGGGCCGTATTGAGTTTCTGATCATATCATTTTGCCAGAAGTAAAAAATCGACAGACTGGAACCCAGGCAACTAGGACCCCACAAGAGGTTTAACATTACTGGAACATATACATACACACATATTTACAACAACACCGGTGAACACGCTGGATGGAAAAGAGTCATTTCACTGTTGGAATATAGTATTTCCAAAATTTGACACACTAAGTCACGGCGGGATACGTGATTTAGTTTTAATAGTTCAATGATGATCAGGTTTCCGATAAAGGACACACCGAGAAAGTTGAAAGGCGTGTTGATCGGACCTGGCAGCGGCCCTGATGAACGAATACAATATCTAAAGAAATGTGTGACAGCGTTGATTCGTACTGAGCGGATCGAAGGTCGTGCAGACAAACTGAACGAAACACGTACTTATGCAGAACAGGTACGTTTTATTATTATTGTTTATTCAGAGTTTATGTATCAATGCCACTGGCTATTCGGGGCATCACCTCCAGAAATATAGCACCGACTTATATTTTGGCAACTCGTACCCTGGTCAGATCGTACCCTTTTAAATATTTGTCACTTCGCACAACAGGTATCTTTTTAAATGTTTTTTATTATTTAAGTTTATTTAACGTCTCTAACGGTTTCCCATTTGAGCGACGGGCAGTTTACCTAACAACACCTTTCCTGGGCAGGCTCCAGGGGGGTTAACCAGTACTTGGTGCACCAACCTCCATAAGAAACTGCCAACTTTTTCAAATAAATGAGACACGGTCTGAGCGGGGCTCGAATCTGTGACCATCAGAGATGATAGGTTACAGTGGTATACAAGTCAGCGACCGTAACCACTCAACCACGGAGGCGGACAGCAGGTATCTCGTACATTGTGTCTTACATATGTGAACTTTTAAGTGGCTATTGCTTTTAAAATGTGCTAGATATTGACACGAAACAAGTCACTGTTGCCACACTTCTCTTTATTAAATATTAGCCCAACAAGGATACTCTTTATTAAATTAAATATTAGCCCAACAAGGATGCTTAGAAATATATCTATCGTCCTCTAATGTCGAACCCCTTGCAGGGATGTAGACAAATATAAATTTGAGTTTGAAAATGTATGAATCTCTGGAATAATATATTATTTGTTATTATATTATTTGTTATTAAAATTTCTGCAAAGATCTCTTTTCAAACGCCCAAATTTAGACTCCCAAATGTTATTAGAGTGGTGGAACCTCTGCTCGGCGTAATCCTATGCTAGACGTATTCCTATGCTCGGCGTATTCCTATGCTCGGCGTATTTTCTATTGAAAATATTTATATAGCTCTAGGCTAATTTAGCTGACAGAGCTGAAGCATGGTTCAATAGCATTCCGTTGCGTGTATCGGTAGCCTGATGCAACTGTCATGTGACTAGTCCAGCAGATGAATATAAACTAACAAATCATTGGATGAATATTTTCACCGTAAACTAATACGGTGTATGAGCAATTGAGGTAGCTATCGGAATTTAAAAAATCTACACCGAACCCAAAAAATAATTTCTATACCATTTCTGATTAAGACCGATTTATAAGTGTTTTTATTCAATAATGTACTATATCAAAATAAGATATTCAACAAGTTATGGTGGATAAATAAAAAATATACATGCAGGGTTCATTCTAGGTCAGAATGTTTGGGAGAAGTGGGAAAGCGTGTGATCGCTTCCTTAAATGGTGTTCTTTAATATACTTCTGCAAAAGAGGGTTAAAATGCATAGTACAACCACTAAATACAACATTTGAATAGAATGAGTGCTTTATAATCGGCCAGTGTATCTTACTAGACAAAATATTGTTTGAAAATCGTAAAAACCAAAACATTTTTTTTTTTAGGGAGAAGTGAGGCCCCCAGAGAGCGAAGTCAGGGTCCCTAGGGTGACTATTTGGCCAACATCGCCCTCTAGAATGATCCCTGTACATGTATATGAAAAGAGAACATTATTTCATAGAATTATTACCTGTATTTACCTGTTACTGAACATGTTTACCCAGTCTCAACTGTCTACCATTGTTCTAGAAAACTGAACTTGTTGAAATTTGATCATCTACCTTATATTTTTAAAACACTTTTATAATTTTAGCTGATCAACCTGGCTATACAGCATGGAGATAGACACAAACCAACAATGGCAATGGCAGACTCATGGCTTCTGGTAAGATCTGTATTTTTTGGTGATAGATCTGTATCCGTAGCCTACAACAGACAGAAAATCGAATTTATGATATATAACTTGTCTGTCACAATTTGCGGGACTGTTTTAAGTTTATTTAATGCCGCAACCGATTGCCCATTTGAGCAATGGGACGTTATCGGTGAAAATAACAGTCAAACATGTCCTGGAATTTCATTAGAACTCTATGATGACACAATTCTAATGAAATTCCACGACATATTTCCAGAGTTTTTACAAACAAAAACCCATTAACCCTTTGAGCACTACAGACCTCTAAATAGGCTTACAACAAAATGCACATCCAGATGAGCCGGCTCATCAGGATCTGCACTTTTTGTGAGTAATTTTACTATTTTTAGACAAAATTACCCATTTTGATAAATGAACTGATCCAATTAATGTAATTTTCTTATTAATTTATTGGTCTAAAAATAGCATGCACCTGCCTATGTCAGTTACTTGGTGTTGAATGAGTTAATGAATTGTTTTCTGCTACAATTATTGTAGTAGTAGTAGATAAGTTTATTTATCCTCGCTACCAGTGTGGGCTACAATTATTTGAATAATTTAAACTAAATAGCTTTTATTTTACCCAGCATGCAGAGTTAATGGAAGCCAATCATAAAGTTTGTGACTCACTGCTAAATTTTTTTACATTTATTTGCGATTGCAAAGCAAGTTTTAACAACTTATATTAATCACTCTCGTTGGCTCGGATGAAAGCGTATTTATATGTGGTCATTCATGTGGGAGGAAACCGGAGTACCCAGAGAAAACACACCTGTCCGATCTGGCGACCATCGTACCATCTCACATACTTCCCTGTCCGAGGATCAAACCCGGGTCGCATTGGTGAGAAGCTAACCACTGCGCTAATCGGACAGCATATTGACCTTTGCACAATTTGGTATTTCAGGAGAAAGATCTGGTTCACAAGTTATTTAAGGTGTTAGTCCCGAGGTATGAGCAGTACTCTACAGCATTTACCTCTGTCTACAATCTTCCAGCAAAGTACCCAGGCATGGGCAGATTTCAAGCTGTCCTGGAGTTAAAAGGTTTGTTACTGTCTTTATATATGTCCAGGGCTGTACAAATATTTTTCAAGGCCACTTGTCCAGGACAAGTGACTTTCAAAAAGCCACTTGTCCTGACCAGAATGCCACTTGTCCAATAATATTTTGCCAAAACAGCAATTAAAAATGTGATATCATATGTATCTTTACGTATAGGCTAATTGAGACCACAGGGATTCGGCACGTTTGGGGGTACTAGTATATATATTTAAGTGATTCGGCACGTTTGGGGGTACTAGTATATATATTTAAGTACAGGGATTCTACTCTGTGGGATGTCAGATTTCGCATCGATCAGTAAAATGGCCCTATCTGAAACAATTTTGTACAAAGCTGTCCAAATATAACGCCTATCCCGAGTCTTTATATTGTTCTTCAAATAAAACACAACTTTAAGCTGCATGCATGTATACTTTGCAAACAATTGCCACAAACATTGGCCATAGCAGGTCACATTTCCATACTAGGACACGGGTTCTGTCAGCAACAAAAAAAAATCTTCGACGGGAGAGTTTTAACTGTGAATAACATTATCAATAAAATGTGTTTCCACTAACGTGTAGGTTTATTCGGCAAAAATGTACGTCAAAAAGAGATTTCGTAGCATTTTCAATTTGTTTTGAAAAATTCTAAAGCGGCGCAATTCGCGTTGAAACGAGCGTTCTGAGTCTAAGCCTGGGAATAGGCGGTGATATATTTTGCCTGGTCAGTCAAATATATATATATATTAACACCGAGACCATTAATTGAGCCGTATTGAATTTCTGATAATGTCATTTTGCCAGAAGTTAAAAATCGACAGACTGGAACCCAGGCTAGACTTAGTCAACAAACTTCTCCCATGTAAACCTGAACTTCACCGATATTCAAACCTTTTCACGGTCTAGTTTAAGCCGTGTATAACTGAATGCAATACGTTTCAGGTAATCCCTACCCACCAGTAATTCCTCAACAGCGAGAAACACGGCATCTCCTTACAAACGTGCTCATCAATGCAGCCAGTAAAGACTTCTACCATGACAGAAAGTCAGCAGCAGCAGCAGCACCACCACCACCCAGTAGTAATACCAGTGACACAGCTGAAACCGTAAACCAAAGTTTGGAAGATTTTGATTCTACGGAAGAAAATATAATTGATAATGTTTCTGATGAACAGGTTTCGAAATCGGACAGTTCCCATGACAAGAGATCTTAGCAAATGATAGAGGATTGTGGATTTGGAAGATTTATCAATATATTTACTAGTAATAAATGCCGATTGTAAGTCTGTGGCATGATTGGTTAACAGGTTGGATTCAACACAAAACATCTGAACATAGATGGCATCATTTAAAAATTTCAAGACTGCATGTTGCTAGTATTTTCAGGAGACAGAAAACTGAATATAGATTTAATAATGAAATAACTTGTGTGTAATTGTATTGAATCAAAGTGAGTGACCAGCATCTAGGTCACTATTGGCTCACCAGAACTATGCATAGGGTGAGGTGTAGGTGGGTCGTCCAGTGTCTGATGTTCGTCATCGGTTTGCTTGTGGGTTTTCTCCCGGGTACTCCGGTTTCCTCCCACACGAATGACCACATTTACGCTTTCATCTGCGCCAACGAGAGTGATTAATATATGTTGTTAGAACTTGCTTCGCAATCGTTGTAAAATAAATAAAGTTTAAACTTTTTTTTTAGTTTGCTTCAAAATACATCTCGTCGGAAACTGGCTTATCATTTGTCATGAAACTTTGTGATGCTCAAAGATTAAATGGTAGATCAAAAACAGGATTCCAATTTCAAAATGGTGTTTATCTTGAATATCTAAATTAAGAATGTACTTTCAACTTCCAACTCCAGAAGTGCTTCATCAGTTTTGATGAAACATGGTGTGGAATAACATCAAAGATTGCTAAAATAATTCCAATCCCGATAGTCAAAATGGCCGCCATGTTGGTAAATCTGTTTTGGTTGGCAATCGGTAACTATTAACTAGCTTGCGGGCTCATCAACCGGTCATATCAGAATGTACTGCTTGTAAGGGTGGAATCTTAACCTCCAGCGAACTAACCACTAGATCACATGTATATCAAGGCCTTTAATAGTCGAGTAATAGGTGGAATACATACATATGTAGCTGCAACAATTATCCTTCAAGCAGTCGCAGATGGCTGTGCTGTACAAATTGTAAATTTTAATTCTTCTTTGCAACCTTAGTTTAAACTTTATTTATTTTACAACGATTGCGAAGCAAGTTTTAACAACTCGTTGGCATGGATGAAAGCGTATATGTGGTCATTCGTGTGGGAGGAAACCGGAGTAAACCCACCTGTCCGATCTGGTGTCCATCCACGTACCATCTCACATAGTTTCCGGTCCGAGAATGGAACCCGGTTTGCATTGGTGAGAGGCGAGCACGCTAACCACTACGCTAATCGCACAGCCAACCTTTGCAACCTTAGGCCTAGCTAACGGAATCCAGATAAAGCCACATGGTTAAATTTTCAATTTATTGATATACATATATATCTTGCTTTGATTATAGTACAAGACTAAATAAAAATGAATGCACCATGTCACGCTGAAAAGTATTCGACTGGCTACGAATGTGATCGACGGCATTCGCTTCGACTTCAGTAGCAAGCGGTCTGGGATCGACCATCATAGCTGCACCTGTTGTAGTGGCCACAAGTGCTTTAGTGGTGGACGGCTTTGTATGGCGGCTGGACGGCTTTGTATGGCATGCTGTTTTAGACTCGACAGGGCTCATTCTAGAGGGTGAAATAAGTCGCCCTAGGGACCCTGACTTCGACCCCTAGGGGCCCCCACTTCTCTTTAAATATTTATGTTACAATTTTCATACCACATTTTGTCTACACTGGCCATTATAAAGAACTCCTTATATTCAAATGTATTTAATGGTCATAATCTGTATTTGATTAAATAATACCATTTAAGGACGCACTCATGTGCTTTCTCAGTTCTCTAAAATATTCTGACCTAGAATGAACCCTAGAGCAAATAAAACGATATAATACCGAGGGTATGAAATTTTGAAATAATGCATGTTCGCTTCAGGTGCGGTGTTCGAGCCCCACTGAAGACGTTACGATTGACTATCATTGTGCCCTTAGGCAAGGCATTCAAATTCCACATTGCCTCTTCTCTCTCCTTCATGGCGATGGATTCCATCAGGAATGAGGTCTCGAGAGTGGTTAATATAAGTTGAAAGAACTTGTTTCGCAATCGAGCTAAAATAAATGTGTATAAACTACAGAAGACATCCGAATCAAGATCACTCACACACAGATTCTAACAGATAACATGCAGAAAACTAAAAGGATGAGAAGAAAAGTCTATTATAGCGATTAACTACCATCGTTGTGTCTGGGGAAACAGCTCCTTTGAATGTTTGTATCTGTGGAGGTTCTGGCCAAATGGGGATTGGGCCCCCCTGCTGAGGCCTTGGTTGCCACCAAACAAGAACGATCTACGCCCCTGCTACTGCCTGACATCCATAAAACCTTGAATGGGCACATCCAATGGCGCCATATGCAGCTAGACACCAGCCAAGGTGCGCACATGGCGAGACTGTCAACCCGCATATCTATTCACCGCCCCACCACGGATCTATTCACCCTATCACTGGTCTATTCAGCCCACCCCCATCACTGGTCTATTCACCCCACCCCCCATCACCGATCTATTCACCCCACCCCCCATCACCGATCTATTCACCCCACCCCCCATCTATTCACCCCCCCCCACATCACTGATCTATTCACCCACCCACATCACTGATCTATTCACCCCCCATTCACCGTTTTATTCACCCTACCCCCCATCACTGATCTATTCACCCCCCATTCACCGTTTTATTCACCCTACCCCCCATCACTGATCTATTCACGTTTTATTCACCCTACCCCCCATCACTGATCTATTCACCCCCCATTCACCGTTTTATTCACCCTACCCCCCATCACTGATCTATTCACCCCACCCCCCATCACTAATCTATTCATCCCACCCCCCATCACTGATCTATTTACCCCCCCACATCACTGATCTATTCACCCCCCCCATCACTAATCTATTCATCCCACCCCCCATCACTGATCTATTCACCCCCCCCACATCACTGATCTATTCCCCCCCCCCCTCCACTCACTGATCTATTCACCCCCCCCCCATCACCGTCTATCCCCCACCCCCCATCACTGGTCTATTCACCCCACCCCATCACTGATCTATTCATCCCACCCCCCATCACTGATCTATTCACCCCCCCCCCATCACTGATCTATTCACCCCCCCCCCCATCACTGATCCGTGCCATGTGCGTTACAAACTGAGCTTTAGAACCAAGTGGTTACAGAGCATTTGTTGGACCCGGCTATACAAACATTCCGAGGATAACTCCGATGAACATATAAAAGCTTTTATGTACAAAATCCACAATGAGAATTGACGCATAATCCATTAAAAATTTAAAATCAATGTTGCGGTTTACGAAACAAACCCCCAAAAAATGTTTGTCCCTTATAAAATCCTACAATAATCGTTACGCCATTTTGTGTTTAAAACGCCATTTGCAAATTATAAAAGCAAACCATGGTGTGTGTGTGTGCGAGTCTAGGATTGAATGATGCTTGCAGGTGTATTTCCACGCGAATGAAATGGAGCTTACGGCAATGACCGTACTCGCATAGTTCTCGTAAATCAAAAACTCATTTGGTACGCTAGAATATTACCCCGTTATAAACATCATAATAATTTTGGATAATCTATTTTGACAAAAACACAATGAAACTAAATTCACTATGCTGATATATAATTTTCAATAAAATCACCATGGCAACGTGCTTCATTTTTCAACGAAATCCCAATGAAATCATAAATCACCACAACACTTATTATCTTTCGATGACAAAATAAACAATACAAAACCATGACAACTACTGATTTTTGCAACAAATTCACGATGAAACAATAACATTACGTAAATAATATAATAAAATTTCAACAAAATGTTCATGAAAATGAATGATTAACCCTTTCAACCCCACAGGCCTCTAAATAGGCTTATGAAAAGTGTAGATCCAGATGAGCCGGCTCGTGATGAGCCGTCTCATCAGGATCTGCACTTTTTTGCCAGTAATAATTATTACTATTTTTAGAAAAAATTACCCATTTTGATAAATGAACTGATCCAAATGTAATTTTGTTGTTAATTTATTGGTCTAAAAATATCATGGACCAGTCCATGTCAGTTACTTGGGGTTGAAAGAGTTAACCATCGCACGTAACTTGGCTGGCAACAGCGAAACAAACACAAAGTTTATATCTGATGTCTATAACACAATCTCTACAAAACAAACCCTGTAAATGTTGACATACAGTCTACATCCGTTATGTCAAAGTCGGTTATGTCGAATTATCCGGTTATCTCGGAAGTTAGATCAACGTCCTGTTTCAGACATTCATTTTACATATAACTCGCTCTGTTTGTATCGAATTTCGTTAAGCCAAACTTCAGTTATGTCGAAGTATTTTGTCCGGTCCGACGGAATTCGACATAGCGGATGCAGAGACTGTATTAGGTTTCCTTTCCAGAATGTTGCTTTCTCGTTATTTTGAAACATGTCAAGTTTCCCTTCTCGCATATATTCATAGTTTTCATCATAATGACAAACGATAACAAAATAAGAGTTGATACGGTATTTGCAAGCTTTTCTTCGACCTATGACAACGATCCAATACCGCCACAGCCCTGCAAGGATATATGTGCCTCATGGAAACCTATTGGCTCCATCAGGTGCAAGTTGGTACAGATTGTTTTAACCCTTTCCCTCATAGAAGCACCTCTTGACGCCATTACCGATACAACATATATTGACAATGTAGTAGCCAAATCAATGTTCATAATAAAGGCCAGAATCTTGTGTAGTTCCAGTGATATCTATGGAGGTGGGATAGATATGGCGACTACTTATCCACTGCATGATAGCTAAATGGCTGTCGTTTGTATGGAGTTATAATAGTATATTAACATAAATCTCATGTAGTCCCAGTAATATCTATGGAGGTGGGATAGATATGGCATCTACTTATCCACTGCATGATAGCTAAATGACTGTCGTTTGTATGGAGATATAATAGTATATTAACCTAAATCTCCATGAAGGAAAGGGTTAAAATGTCCCTTTTCCATGCACTACAGTACTTCAGAACAGTCGGCATCATCACATTGATGCATTGCCAAGTTTGGACTCGTTCAAGCTGGCTGTATCAGACTTAGCTATTACATCAGTACATGGGTGCTTTTACCAGTTTCATCATTCTAACTTCTACTAGGTTTAACACCCAACGTGCTATACCTTTATCTTCCACACTCACTATCTACAAGGAACTTTCCCTGTACTTTTCTTCAAATATTTCCACTCACTAATTATATGGCATGCATTAGTGTCAAAACATTCAAAGTATTAGTTACGGGGTTTGCTATTGACCCTCCAGAGTATAGGGGATTCGGTCAGTAGCAAACCAAATAACAAATTTATTGCATCGACCACCTTTAATTAAAAAATGTTGGAATAATTGTATCGATTATTTAATAAGTGTTTAATTGTTTTCAGAATGTATTTTAGTAAAATAAATCGGCCTCAAAATGTATAGTTAGAGGATGACTGCTGGCAAGAAAAACCTGTCGAGATATTTTCGGTATTTAAACTTCCTTTGCTTCCATTTTCGTCGACCGTGACATTTATGTTACTGCTGTCTGTGTAAACGGCTAATAGATAATGTTCCGTACCGATGGGGAACTAGAAGCTAGGAGGCTGTTGCTTCATTCTAACTTTACATTCTGCTACTGACGGAGGAACTAGAAACTAGGAGGCTGTCACTTCATTCTAACTTTACATTCTGCTACTGACGGGGGACTAGAAGCCAGGAGGCTGTCGCTTCATTCTAACTTTACATTCTGCTACTGACGGGGGAACTAGAAGCCAGGAGGCTGTCGCTTCATTCTAACTTTACATTCTGCTACTGACGGAGGAACTAGAAGCTAGGAGGCTGTCGCTTCATTCTGCTACTGACGGGGGACTAGAAGCTAGGAGGCTGTCGCTTCATTCTAACTTTACATTCTGCTACTGACGGGGGACTAGAAGCTAGGAGGCTGTCGCTTCATTCTAACTTTACATTCTGCTACTGACGGGGGAAGCTAGGAGGCTGTCGCTTCATTCTAACTTTACATTCTGCTACTGACGGGGGACTAGAAGCTAGGAGGCTGTCGCTTCATTCTAACTTTACATTCTGCTACTGACGGGGGACTAGAAGCTAGGAGGCTGTCGCTTCATTCTAACTTTACATTCTGCTACTGACGGGGGACTAGAAGCTAGGAGGCTGTCGCTTCATTCTAACTTTACATTCTGCTACTGACGGGGGAATTAGAAGCTAGGAGGCTATCGCTTCATTCTAACTTTACATTTTGACGCCAATGTATTTGACCAAAGTAAGTTCAGAAAACAATTAAACACTTTTAAAAGTCTGAATCGAGAGTTTTAGAAATCCGCCATTTTTTCTACTCACCCTACACAGTCCCATGTAGGAATACCACATGACTGCATTTGACCAATGAAAAGGATAGAATTAGTGGGAGGTGCAATAATGAGATGTGTGAACGTATCGAAAGATAGAGACACGGTGTTTTTTTATAAAAAATAGCTGATTACTGAAAGTAAACAAGTTTTCATTAAGATTTAATGTGCGATACAAGTTTGAACAAAACAGGCACGCAGTTGCATTTACGCCACATCGCCCGGGCTCGCACATTATTGTCAGGATTTTTTCTTTTGCTGGATATACAACAGAGTATATAAAAAACTGAACTTTTCTTGTGTGTTTGTTAGTGTATAAACTTCCCTTAAAAGGTACCAGAGTGCACCATTTCATGTCTAGGGTTTCAAAACATTCCGGAGAAAAAAGGCCCCAGACCACCATACCGTCCGTGCATAATTTAGTTCAAACGGGCTTGCATCTCATTTTCTGCTGGCTACACCACTGCAAAATGTAATAAAAATACATTTGCTAATGATTAGAAGCCAAATGTTGATGCACAGACCATTGGTGATCACAATAATCCATCTTGAGTTTTTGGCTCAGGTGAGCTAAAACTGTACCCGCGAATAATTCACTAAAACTGTAACCGCGAATAATTCACTAAAACTGTACCCGCGAATAATTCACTAAAACTGTACCCGCGAATAATTCACTAAAACTGTACCCGCGAATAATTCACTAAAACTGTACCCGCGAATAATTCACTAAAACTGTACCCGCGAATAATTCACTAAAACTGTACCCGCGAATAATTCACAACCCTTCTGTCGATTATTTAGTATAACGGTTATTTTCTAGAAATAAATATTGACTTAATAGCTGCGCATAAAGTGTATTGTTTGTAATTGCCGGTATTTCGCCTTATGCACAGTCATAAATGGTAGAACACCATTTATTTGCGAGATTTTATATTTCGCTCATTTTCGTGATCTACGTTGATCGCAAATTCATGATTCTTGTGAATAATAATGTGTCTGAATGTAGAGTAGTAACCGTAAATATGTACATTTTATCAACATTTTGAAAGTCAATACAATTACAAGTGATCTACATAAACAGTCATCTTCATTTTTCGCGATACATCACCGATTAAAACTCCGCGAATTAATCGAAAATGTTCAAAATCGTGAAAAAATGTGTTCGCGAAAATATCGTATTTTACAGTATACATAAGTTTTTAACACAATGTCAATTTTTTTTAAAAACTTTATTTATATTACAACGATTGCGAAACAAGTTTTAACAACTTATATTAATCACTCTCGTTGGCTCGGATGAAAGCGTATATGTGGTCATTTGAGTGGGAGGAAACCGGAGTACCCGGAGAAAACCCACCTGTCCGATCTGGCGACCACCGTACCATCTCACATACTTCCCGGTTCAAGGATCGAACCCGGGTCGCATTGGTGAGAAGCGAGCGCGCTAACCACTGCGCTAATCGGACAGCCCAATGTCAAATTGAGGTTCAGGCATCACAGATATTGAAATTAATATGGCTATTTAAATAGGGATATTTTATTTTAAAAAGTGATATATGTATGAAATTAAAGTTTTAGGAATACTGCCAAATTTCACAGATCCACTAATAATTCAACATACAGTACAATGTACCATGTGTGCGTATATCACTTGACTTGCAGTATTAATTGTAAAAGAAAAACCACACACAGACGTTCGTTCAACAGACTGTCAAATCAGCACATCATTTCTTGCACAAGGTCGTTGAGTGGTAGCACACCCTCTAGAGTCAGCGAAAGAAATCGCTCCGCTGCCTTGGCACTCAGTGTCCGCAAAGTAGGAAGTCGTAGCAGGAGTTTGCCAAATCGACCCTTATCATTTGTATACTTGAAGCAAACATATCGACGAAGGACATCCAAGAATTTTGTCTGAATAGTGACGACTTTCACTTTATCAATCAGACCAATGGCATCTGTAATTGAACAAGAAACAGATTAATTGGTAACAAGAACCTACAAACTGAAATCTCTTGGTGTCTACTGAAATATCTTGGTGTCTACTGAAATCCCTTGGTGTCTACTGGAATATCTTGGTGTCTACTGAAGTCTACTGAAATCCCTTGGTGTCTACAGGAATATCTTGGTGTTTACTGAAATCTCTTGGTGTCTACTGAAATCCCTTGGTGTCTACTGAAGTCTACTGAAATCCCTTGGTGTCTACTGAAGTCTCTTGGTGTCTACTGAAGTCTACTGAAATCTCTTGGTGTCTACTGAAATTTCTTGGTGTCTACTGAAATCTCTTGGTGTCTACTGAAATCTCTTGGTGTTTACTGAAATCCCTTGGTGTCTACTGAAATCTCTTGGTGTCTACTGAAATCTCTTGGTGTCTACTGAAGTCTACTGAAATCTCTTGGTGTCTACTGAAGTCTACTGAAATCTCTTGGTGTCTACTGAAATCTTGGTGTCTACTGAAGTTTGGTCTACTGAAATCTCTTGGTGTCTACTGAAATCTCTTGGTGTCTACTGAAATCCCTTGGTGTCTACTGAAGTCTACTGAAATCCCTTGGTGTCTACTGAAATCCCTTGGTGTCTACTGAAGTCTACTGAAATCCCTTGGTGTCTACTGAAGTCTACTGAAATCCCTTGGTGTCTACTGAAATCCCTTGGTGTCTACTGAAGTCTACTGAAATCCCTTGGTGTCTACTGAAATCTCTTGGTGTCTACTGAAGTCTACTGAAATCCCTTGGTGTCTACTGAAGTCTCTTGGTGTCTACTGAAGTCTACTGAAATCTCTTGGTGTCTACTGAAATCTCTTGGTGTCTACTGAAATATCTTGGTGTCTACTGAAATCTCTTGGTGTCTACTGAAATCTCTTGGTGTCTACTGAAATCCCTTGGTGTCTACTGAAATATCTTGGTGTCTACTGAAATCTCTTGGTGTCTACTAAAATATCTTGGTGTCTACTGAAATATCTTGGTGTCTACTGAAATATCTTGGTGTCTACTGAAATCTCTTGGTGTCTACTGAAATCTCTTGGTGTTTACTGAAATCTCTTGGTGTCTACTGAGTGTCTACTGAAATCTCTTGGTGTCTACTGAAATATCTTGGTGTCTACTGAAATATCTTGGTGTCTACTGAAGTCTACTGAAATATCTTGGTGTTTACTGAAATCTACTGAAATATCTTGGTGTCTACTGAAATCTCTTGGTGTCTACTGAAATCTACTGAAATATCTTGGTGTCTACTGAAATATCTTGGTGTCTACTGAGTGTCTACTGAAATATCTTGGTGTCTACTGAAATCTCTTGGTGTTTACTGATGTCTACTGAAATCTCTTGGTGTTTACTAAAATCACTTGGTGTCTACTGAGTGTCTACTGAAATCTCTTGGTGTCTACTGAAATATCTTGGTGTCTACTGAAATTTCTTGGTGTCTACTGAAGTCTACTGAAATCTTTTGGTGTCTACTGAAGTCTACTGAAATCTCTTGGTGTTTACTGAAATCTACTGAAATATCTTGGTGTCTACTGAAATCTCTTGGTGTCTACTGAAATCTACTGAAATCTCTTGGTGTCTACTGAAATATCTTGGTGTCTACTGAAATATCTTGGTGTCTACTGAAATCTCTTGGTGTCTACTGAAATATCTTGGTGTCTACTGAAATCTCTTGGTGTCTACTGAAATATCTTGGTGTCTACTGAAATCTCTTGGTGTACTGAAATCTCTTGGTGTCTACTGAAATCTCTTGGTGTCTACTGAAATATCTTGGTGTCTACTGAAATCTCTTGGTGTCTACTGAAATCTCTTGGTGTTTACTGAAATCTACTGAAATCTCTTGGTGTCTACTGAAATATCTTGGTGTCTACTGAAATCTCTTGGTGTCTACTGAAATCTCTTGGTGTCTACTGAAATCTCTTGGTGTTTACTGAAATCTCTTGGTGTCTACTGAAATCTACTGAAATCTCTTGGTGTCTACTGAAATATCTTGGTGTCTACTGAAATATCTTTGTGTCTACTGAAATCTCTTGGTGTCTACTGAAATATCTTGGTGTCTACTGAAATCTCTGAAATCTCTTGGTGTCTACTGAAATCTCTTGGTGTCTACTGAAGTCTACTGAAATCTCTTGGTGTCTACTGAAATCTCTTGGTGTCTACTGAAGTCTACTGAAATCTCTTGGTGTCTACTGAAATCTCTTGGTGTCTACTGAAATCTCTTGGTGTCTACTGAAATATTGATCTCTTGGTGTCTACTGAAATCTCTTGGTCTACTGAGTCTACTGAAATCTCTTGGTGTCTACTGAAAGTCTACTGAAATCTCTTGGTGTCTACTGAAATCTCTTGGTGTCTACTGAAGTCTACTGAAATCTCTTGGTGTCTACTGAAATCTCTTGGTGTCTATGAGTCTGAATCCTTGGTGTCTACTGAAATCTCTTGGTGTCTACTGAAGTCTACTGAAATCTCTTGGTGTCTACTGAAATCTCTTGGTGTTACTGAAATCTCTTGGTGTCTACTGAAATCTACTGAAATCTCTTGGTGTCTACTGAAATCTCTTGGTGTCTACTGAAATTCTTGGTGTCTACTGAAATCTCTTGGTGTCTACTGAAATCTCTTGGTGTCTACTGAAATATCTTGGTGTCTACTGAAATCTCTTGGTGTCTACTGAAATATCTTGGTGTCTACTGAGTGTCTACTGAAATCTCTTGGTGTCTACTGAAATATCTTGGTGTCTACTGAAATATCTTGGTGTCTACTGAAATCTCTTGGTGTTTACTGAAGTCTACTGAAATCTCTTGGTGTTTACTGAAATCTCTTGGTGTCTACTGAAATATCTTGGTGTCTACTGAAATCTACTGAAATATCTTGGTGTCTACTGAAATCTCTTGGTGTCTACTGAGTTCTACTGAAATATCTTGGTGTCTACTGAAATCTCTTGGTGTCTACTGAAATCTCTTGGTGTCTACTGAAATCTCTTGGTGTCTACTGAAATCTTGTATCTTGGTGTCTACTGAAATCTCTTGGTGTCTACTGAAATCTCTTGGTGTCTACTGAAATATCTTGGTGTCTACTGAAATCTCTTGTGTTTGGTCTACTGAAATCTCTTGGTGTTTACTGAGTCTACTGAAATCTCTTGGTGTCTACTGAAATATCTTGGTGTCTACTGAAATCTCTTGGTGTCTACTGAAATCTTGTTCTTGGTGTCTACTGAAATCTCTTGGTGTCTACTGAAATCTCTTGGTGTCTACTGAAATCTCTTGGTGTCTACTGAAATATCTTGGTGTCTACTGAAATCTCTTGGTGTCTACTGAAATCTCTTGGTGTCTACTGAAATCTCTTGGTGTCTACTGAAATATCTTGGTGTCTACTGAAATCTACTGAAATCTCTTGGTGTCTACTGAAATCTCTTGGTGTCTACTGAAATATCTTGGTGTCTACTGAAATCTCTTGGTGTCTACTGAAATATCTTGGTGTCTACTGAAATCTCTTGGTGTCTACTGAAATCTACTGAAATCTCTTGGTGTCTACTGAAATCTCTTGGTGTCTACTGAAATATCTTGGTGTCTACTGAAATGAAATCTCTTGGTGTCTACTGAAATCTCTTGGTGTCTACTGAAATCTCTTGGTGTCTACTGAAATCTCTTGGTGTCTACTGAAATATCTTGGTGTCTACTGAAATCTCTTGGTGTCTACTGAAATATCTTGGTGTCTACTGAAATTTGGTGTTTGTCTACTGAAATCTCTTGGTGTCTACTGAAATCTCTTGGTGTCTACTGAAATATCTTGGTGTCTACTGAAATCTCTTGGTGTCTACTGAAATCTCTTGGTGTCTACTGAAATCTCTTGGTGTCTACTGAAATCTCTTGGTGTCTACTGAAATCTCTTGGTGTCTACTGAAATCTCTTGGTGTCTACTGAAATCTCTTGGTGTCTACTGAAGTCTACTGAAATCTCTTGGTGTCTACTGAAGTTTGATCTCTTGGTGTTTACTGAAATCTTGTTCTTGGTGTCTACTGAAATCTCTTGGTGTCTACTGAAATATCTTGGTGTCTACTGAAATCTCTTGGTGTCTACTGAAATCTCTTGGTGTCTACTGAAATCTCTTGGTGTCTACTGAAATATCTTGGTGTCTACTGAAATCTCTTGGTGTCTACTGAAATCTCTTGGTGTCTACTGAAATCTCTTGGTGTCTACTGAAATATCTTGGTGTCTACTGAAATATCTTGGTGTCTACTGAAATCTCTTGGTGTCTACTGAAATCTCTTGGTGTCTTACTGAAATCTACTGAAATCTCTTGGTGTCTACTGAAATATCTTGGTGTCTACTGAAATCTCTTGGTGTCTACTGAAATCTCTTGGTGTCTACTGAAATCTCTTGGTGTCTACTGAAATCTCTTGGTGTCTACTGAAATCTACTGAAATCTCTTGGTGTCTACTGAAATATCTTGGTGTCTACTGAAATATCTTGGTGTCTACTGAAATCTCTTGGTGTCTACTGAAATATCTTGGTGTCTACTGAAATCTACTGAAATCTCTTGGTGTCTACTGAAATCTCTTGGTGTCTACTGAAATCTCTTGGTGTCTACTGAAATCTCTTGGTGTCTACTGAAATCTCTTGGTGTCTACTGAAATCTCTTGGTGTCTACTGAAATATCTTGGTGTCTACTGAAATCTCTTGGTGTCTACTGAAATCTACTGAAATCTCTTGGTGTCTACTGAAATCTCTTGGTGTCTACTGAAATCTCTTGGTGTCTACTGAAGTCTACTGAAATCTCTTGGTGTCTACTGAAATCTCTTGGTGTCTACTGAAATCTCTTGGTGTCTACTGAAATCTCTTGGTGTCTACTGAAATATCTTGGTGTCTACTGAAATCTCTTGGTGTCTACTGAAATATCTTGGTGTCTACTGAAATCTCTTGGTGTCTACTGAAATCTACTGAAATCTCTTGGTGTCTACTGAAATCTCTTGGTGTCTACTGAAATATCTTGGTGTCTACTGAAATCTCTTGGTGTCTACTGAAATATCTTGGTGTCTACTGAAATCTCTTGGTGTCTACTGAAATCTCTTGGTGTCTACTGAAATCTCTTGGTGTTTACTGAAATCTCTTGGTGTCTACTGAAATATCTTGGTGTCTACTGAAATCTCTTGGTGTCTACTGAAATCTCTTGGTGTCTACTGAAATCTCTTGGTGTTTACTGAAATCTACTGAAATATCTTGGTGTCTACTGAAATCTCTTGGTGTCTACTGAAATCTACTGAAATCTCTTGGTGTCTACTGAAATATCTTGGTGTCTACTGAAATATCTTGGTGTCTACTGAAATATCTTGGTGTCTACTGAAATCTCTTGGTGTCTACTGAAATCTCTTGGTGTCTACTGAAATCTCTTGGTGTCTACTGAAATATCTTGGTGTCTACTGAAATCTCTTGGTGTCTACTGAAATCTCTTGGTGTCTACTGAAATCTCTTGGTGTCTACTGAAATCTCTTGGTGTCTACTGAAATCTACTGAAATCTCTTGGTGTCTACTGAAATCTCTTGGTGTCTACTGAAATCTCTTGGTGTCTACTGAAATCTCTTGGTGTCTACTGAAATCTCTTGGTGTCTACTGAAATCTCTTGGTGTCTACTGAAATCTCTTGGTGTCTACTGAAATCTCTTGGTGTCTACTGAAATCTCTTGGTGTCTACTGAAATCTCTTGGTGTCTACTGAAATCTACTGAAATCTCTTGGTGTCTACTGAAATCTCTTGGTGTCTACTGAAATATCTTGGTGTCTACTGAAATCTCTTGGTGTCTACTGAAATCTCTTGGTGTCTACTGAAATCTCTTGGTGTCTACTGAAATCTCTTGGTGTCTACTGAAATATCTTGGTGTCTACTGAAATCTCTTGGTGTTTACTGAAATCTCTTGGTGTCTACTGAAATATCTTGGTGTCTACTGAAATCTCTTGGTGTCTACTGAAGTCTACTGAAATCTCTTGGTGTCTACTGAAGTCTACTGAAATCTCTTGGTGTTTACTGAAATCTACTGAAATATCTTGGTGTCTACTGAAATCTCTTGGTGTCTACTGAAATCTACTGAAATCTCTTGGTGTCTACTGAAATCTACTGAAATATCTTGGTGTCTACTGAAATCTACTGAAATATCTTGGTGTCTACTGAAATATCTTGGTGTCTACTGAAATCTCTTGGTGTCTACTGAAATCTCTTGGTGTCTACTGAAATCTCTTGGTGTCTACTGAAATATCTTGGTGTCTACTGAAATATCTTGGTGTCTACTGAAATCTCTTGGTGTCTACTGAAATCTCTTGGTGTTTACTGAAATCTACTGAAATCTCTTGGTGTCTACTGAAATCTCTTGGTGTCTACTGAAATCTCTTGGTGTCTACTGAAATCTCTTGGTGTCTACTGAAATCTCTTGGTGTCTACTGAAATCTCTTGGTGTCTACTGAAATCTACTGAAATCTCTTGGTGTCTACTGAAATCTCTTGGTGTCTACTGAAATATCTTGGTGTCTACTGAAATCTCTTGGTGTCTACTGAAATCTCTTGGTGTCTACTGAAATATCTTGGTGTCTACTGAAATCTACTGAAATCTCTTGGTGTCTACTGAAATCTCTTGGTGTCTACTGAAATCTCTTGGTGTCTACTGAAATCTCTTGGTGTCTACTGAAATCTCTTGGTGTCTACTGAAATCTCTTGGTGTCTACTGAAATCTCTTGGTGTCTACTGAAATCTACTGAAATCTCTTGGTGTCTACTGAAATCTCTTGGTGTCTACTGAAATATCTTGGTGTCTACTGAAGTCTACTGAAATCTCTTGGTGTCTACTGAAATCTCTTGGTGTCTACTGAAATCTCTTGGTGTCTACTGAAATCTCTTGGTGTCTACTGAAATCTCTTGGTGTCTACTGAAATCTCTTGGTGTCTACTGAAATATCTTGGTGTCTACTGAAATCTCTTGGTGTCTACTGAAATCTACTGAAATCTCTTGGTGTCTACTGAAATCTCTTGGTGTCTACTGAAATCTCTTGGTGTCTACTGAAATCTCTTGGTGTCTACTGAAATCTCTTGGTGTCTACTGAAATCTCTTGGTGTCTACTGAAATCTCTTGGTGTCTACTGAAATCTCTTGGTGTCTACTGAAATCTCTTGGTGTCTACTGAAATCTCTTGGTGTCTACTGAAATATCTTGGTGTCTACTGAAATCTCTTGGTGTCTACTGAAATCTCTTGGTGTCTACTGAAATATCTTGGTGTCTACTGAAATATCTTGGTGTCTACTGAAATCTCTTGGTGTCTACTGAAATCTCTTGGTGTTTACTGAAATCTCTTGGTGTCTACTGAGTGTCTACTGAAATCTCTTGGTGTCTACTGAAATATCTTGGTGTCTACTGAAATCTCTTGGTGTCTACTGAAGTCTACTGAAATATCTTGGTGTTTACTGAAATCTACTGAAATATCTTGGTGTCTACTGAAATCTCTTGGTGTCTACTGAAATCTACTGAAATATCTTGGTGTCTACTGAAATATCTTGGTGTCTACTGAGTGTCTACTGAAATATCTTGGTGTTTACTGAAGTCTACTGAAATCTCTTGGTGTTTACTGAAATCTCTTGGTGTCTACTGAGTGTCTACTGAAATCTCTTGGTGTCTACTGAAATATCTTGGTGTCTACTGAAATCTCTTGGTGTCTACTGAAGTCTACTGAAATCTTTTGGTGTCTACTGAAATCTACTGAAATATCTTGGTGTCTACTGAAATCTACTGAAATATCTTGGTGTCTACTGAAATCTCTTGGTGTCTACTGAAATCTACTGAAATCTCTTGGTGTCTACTGAAATATCTTGGTGTCTACTGAAATATCTTGGTGTCTACTGAAATCTCTTGGTGTCTACTGAAATATCTTGGTGTCTACTGAAATATCTTGGTGTCTACTGAAATCTCTTGGTGTCTACTGAAATATCTTGGTGTCTACTGAAATCTCTTGGTGTCTACTGAAATCTCTTGGTGTCTACTGAAATCTCTTGGTGTCTACTGAAATCTCTTGGTGTCTACTGAAATATCTTGGTGTCTACTGAAATCTCTTGGTGTCTACTGAAATCTCTTGGTGTTTACTGAAATCTACTGAAATCTCTTGGTGTCTACTGAAATATCTTGGTGTCTACTGAAATCTCTTGGTGTCTACTGAAATCTCTTGGTGTCTACTGAAATCTCTTGGTGTTTACTGAAATCTCTTGGTGTCTACTGAAATCTACTGAAATCTCTTGGTGTCTACTGAAATCTCTTGGTGTCTACTGAAATATCTTTGTGTCTACTGAAATCTCTTGGTGTCTACTGAAATCTCTTGGTGTCTACTGAAATATCTTGGTGTCTACTGAAATCTCTTGGTGTTTACTGAAATCTCTTGGTGTCTACTGAGTGTCTACTGAAATCTCTTGGTGTCTAATGAAATATCTTGGTGTCTACTGAAATATCTTGGTGTCTACTGAAGTCTACTGAAATATCTTGGTGTTTACTGAAATCTACTGAAATATCTTGGTGTCTACTGAAATCTACTGAAATATCTTGGTGTCTACTGAAATCTCTTGGTGTTTACTGAAGTCTACTGAAATCTCTTGGTGTTTACTGAAATCTCTTGGTGTCTACTGAAATATCTTGGTGTCTACTGAAATCTACTGAAATATCTTGGTGTCTACTGAAATATCTTGGTGTCTACTGAGTGTCTACTGAAATATCTTGGTGTCTACTGAAATCTCTTGGTGTCTACTGAAATCTCTTGGTGTTTACTGAAATCTCTTGGTGTCTACTGAAATCTACTGAAATATCTTGGTGTCTACTGAAATATCTTGGTGTCTACTGAAATATCTTGGTGTCTACTGAAATATCTTGGTGTCTACTGAAATCTCTTGGTGTCTACTGAAGTCTACTGAAATCTCTTGGTGTCTACTGAAATCTCTTGGTGTCTACTGAAATCTCTTGGTGTTTACTGAAATCTCTTGGTGTCTACTGAAATATCTTGGTGTCTACTGAAATCTCTTGGTGTCTACTGAAATCTCTTGGTGTCTACTGAAATATCTTGGTGTCTACTGAAATCTCTTGGTGTCTACTGAAATCTCTTGGTGTCTACTGAAATCTCTTGGTGTCTACTGAAATCTCTTGGTGTCTACTGAAATCTCTTGGTGTCTACTGAAATCTCTTGGTGTTTACTGAAATCTACTGAAATCTCTTGGTGTCTACTGAAATCTCTTGGTGTCTACTGAAATCTCTTGGTGTCTACTGAAATCTCTTGGTGTCTACTGAAATCTCTTGGTGTCTACTGAAATCTACTGAAATATTTTGGTGTCTACTGAAATCTCTTGGTGTCTACTGAAATCTCTTGGTGTCTACTGAAATCTACTGAAATCTCTTGGTGTCTACTGAAATCTACTGAAATCTCTTGGTGTCTACTGAAATCTCTTGGTGTCTACTGAAATCTCTTGGTGTCTACTGAAATCTCTTGGTGTCTACTGAAATCTACTGAAATCTCTTGGTGTCTACTGAAATCTCTTGGTGTCTACTGAAATATCTTGGTGTCTACTGAAATCTCTTGGTGTCTACTGAAATCTCTTGGTGTCTACTGAAATATCTTGGTGTCTACTGAAATCTCTTGGTGTCTACTGAAATCTCTTGGTGTCTACTGAAATCTCTTGGTGTCTACTGAAATCTCTTGGTGTCTACTGAAATCTACTGAAATCTCTTGGTGTCTACTGAAATCTCTTGGTGTCTACTGAAATCTCTTGGTGTCTACTGAAATCTCTTGGTGTCTACTGAAATCTCTTGGTGTTTACTGAAATCTACTGAAATCTCTTGGTGTCTACTGAAATCTCTTGGTGTCTACTGAAATCTCTTGTGAAATCTCTTGGTGTCTACTGAAATCTCTTGGTGTCTACTGAAATCTCTTGGTGTCTACTGAAATCTCTTGGTGTCTACTGAAATCTCTTGGTGTTTACTGAAATCTCTTGGTGTCTACTGAAATCTCTTGGTGTCTACTGAAATCTCTTGGTGTTTACTGAAATCTCTTGGTGTCTACTGAAATCTCTTGGTGTCTACTGAAATCTCTTGGTGTCTACTGAAATCTCTTGGTGTCTACTGAAATCTCTTGGTGTTTACTGAAATCTACTGAAATATCTTGGTGTCTACTGAAATCTCTTGGTGTCTACTGAAATCTCTTGGTGTTTACTGAAATCTACTGAAATCTCTTGGTGTCTACTGAAATCTCTTGGTGTCTACTGAAATCTCTTGGTGTTTACTGAAATCTACTGAAATCTCTTGGTGTCTACTGAAATCTCTTGGTGTCTACTGAAATCTCTTGGTGTCTACTGAAATCTCTTGGTGTCTACTGAAATCTCTTGGTGTCTACTGAAATATCTTGGTGTCTACTGAAATATCTTGGTGTCTACTGAAATATCTTGGTGTCTACTGAAATATCTTGGTGTCTACTGAAATCTACTGAAATATTTTGGTGTCTACTGAAATATTTTGGTGTCTACTGAAATCTCTTGGTGTCTACTGAAATCTACTGAAATCTCTTGGTGTCTACTGAAATCTCTTGGTGTCTACTGAAGTCTACTGAAATCTCTTGGTGTCTACTGAAATCTCTTGGTGTCTACTGAAATCTCTTGGTGTCTACTGAAATCTCTTGGTGTCTACTGAAATTCTTGGTGTCTACTGAAATCTCTTGGTGTCTACTGAAATATCTTGGTGTCTACTGAAATCTCTTGGTGTCTACTGAAATCTACTGAAATCTCTTGGTGTCTACTGAAATATCTTGGTGTCTACTGAAATCTACTGAAATCTCTTGGTGTCTACTGAAATCTCTTGGTGTCTACTGAAATCTCTTGGTGTCTACTGAAATCTCTTGGTGTCTACTGAAATCTCTTGGTGTCTACTGAAATCTCTTGGTGTCTACTGAAATCTCTTGGTGTCTACTGAAATCTCTTGGTGTCTACTGAAATCTACTGAAATCTCTTGGTGTCTACTGAAATCTCTTGGTGTCTACTGAAATCTCTTGGTGTCTACTGAAATCTCTTGTGAAATCTCTTGGTGTCTACTGAAATCTCTTGTGTCTACTGAAATCTCTTGGTGTCTACTGAAATCTCTTGGTGTCTACTGAAATATCTTGGTGTCTACTGAAATCTCTTGGTGTCTACTGAAATCTCTTGGTGTTTACTGAAATCTCTTGGTGTCTACTGAAATCTCTTGGTGTCTACTGAAATCTCTTGGTGTCTACTGAAATCTCTTGGTGTCTACTGAAATCTCTTGGTGTCTACTGAAATCTCTTGGTGTCTACTGAAATCTCTTGGTGTCTACTGAAATCTCTTGGTGTCTACTGAAATCTACTGAATCTCTTGGTGTCTACTGAAATCTCTTGGTGTCTACTGAAATCTCTTGGTGTCTACTGAAATCTCTTGGTGTTTACTGAAATCTACTGAAATCTCTTGGTGTCTACTGAAATCTCTTGGTGTCTACTGAAATCTCTTGGTGTCTACTGAAATATCTTGGTGTCTACTGAAATCTCTTGGTGTCTACTGAAATCTCTTGGTGTCTACTGAAATCCCTTGGTGTCTACTGAAATATCTTGGTGTCTACTGAAATCTCTTGGTGTCTACTGAAATATCTTGGTGTCTACTGAAATATCTTGGTGTCTACTGAAATATCTTGGTGTCTACTGAAATCTCTTGGTGTCTACTGAAATCTCTTGGTGTTTACTGAAATCTCTTGGTGTCTACTGAGTGTCTACTGAAATCTCTTGGTGTCTACTGAAATATCTTGGTGTCTACTGAAATATCTTGGTGTCTACTGAAGTCTACTGAAATATCTTGGTGTTTACTGAAATCTACTGAAATATCTTGGTGTCTACTGAAATCTCTTGGTGTCTACTGAAATCTACTGAAATATCTTGGTGTCTACTGAAATATCTTGGTGTCTACTGAGTGTCTACTGAAATATCTTGGTGTCTACTGAAATCTCTTGGTGTTTACTGAAGTCTACTGAAATCTCTTGGTGTTTACTGAAATCTCTTGGTGTCTACTGAAATCTACTGAAATATCTTGGTGTCTACTGAAATCTCTTGGTGTCTACTGAAATATCTTGGTGTCTACTGAAATCTCTTGGTGTCTACTGAAATCTCTTGGTGTTTACTGAAGTCTACTGAAATCTCTTGGTGTTTACTGAAGTCTACTGAAATATCTTGGTGTCTACTGAAATCTCTTGGTGTCTACTGAAATCTCTTGGTGTCTACTGAAATCTCTTGGTGTCTACTGAAGTCTACTGAAATCTCTTGGTGTTTACTGAAATCTACTGAAATATCTTGGTGTCTACTGAAATCTCTTGGTGTCTACTGAAATCTACTGAAATCTCTTGGTGTCTACTGAAATCTCTTGGTGTCTACTGAAATATCTTGGTGTCTACTGAAATCTCTTGGTGTCTTCTGAAATATCTTGGTGTCTACTGAAATCTCTTGGTGTCTTCTGAAATCTCTTGGTGTTTACTGAAATCTCTTGGTGTCTACTGAGTGTCTACTGAAATCTCTTGGTGTCTACTGAAATCTCTTGGTGTCTACTGAAATATCTTGGTGTCTACTGAAATATCTTGGTGTCTACTGAAATCTCTTGGTGTCTACTGAAATCTCTTGGTGTTTACTGAAATCTCTTGGTGTCTACTGAAATCTCTTGGTGTCTACTGAAATATCTTGGTGTCTACTGAAATATCCTGGTGTCTACTGAAGTCTACTGAAATCTCTTGGTGTCTACTGAAGTCTACTGAAATCTCTTGGTGTTTACTGAAATCTACTGAAATATATTGGTGTCTACTGAAATCTCTTGGTGTCTACTGAAATCTACTGAAATCTCTTGGTGTCTACTGAAATATCTTGGTGTCTACTGAAATATCTTGGTGTCTACTGAAATCTCTTGGTGTCTACTGAAATCTCTTGGTGTCTACTGAAATATCTTGGTGTCTACTGAAATATCTTGGTGTCTACTGAAATATCTTGGTGTCTACTGAAATCTCTTGGTGTCTACTGAAATCTCTTGGTGTCTACTGAAATATCTTGGTGTCTACTGAAATCTACTGAAATCTCTTGGTGTCTACTGAAATCTCTTGGTGTCTACTGAAATCTCTTGGTGTCTACTGAAATCTCTTGGTGTCTACTGAAATCTCTTGGTGTCTACTGAAATCTCTTGGTGTCTACTGAAATCTCTTGGTGTCTACTGAAATCTACTGAAATCTCTTGGTGTCTACTGAAAGTCTACTGAATCTTGGTGTCTACTGAAATCTCTTGGTGTCTACTGAAATCTCTTGGTGTCTACTGAAATCTCTTGGTGTCTACTGAAATCTCTTGGTGTCTACTGAAATCTCTTGGTGTCTACTGAAATATCTTGGTGTCTACTGAAATCTCTTGGTGTCTACTGAAATCTCTTGGTGTTTACTGAAATCTACTGAAATATCTTGGTGTCTACTGAAATCTCTTGGTGTCTACTGAAATCTCTTGGTGTTTACTGAAATCTACTGAAATCTCTTGGTGTCTACTGAAATATCTTGGTGTCTACTGAAATCTACTGAAATATCTTGGTGTCTACTGAAATCTCTTGGTGTCTACTGAAATCTCTTGGTGTCTACTGAAATCTACTGAAATCTCTTGGTGTCTACTGAAATCTCTTGGTGTCTACTGAAGTCTACTGAAATCTCTTGGTGTCTACTGAAATCTCTTGGTGTCTACTGAAATCTCTTGGTGTCTACTGAAATCTCTTGGTGTCTACTGAAATCTCTTGGTGTCTACTGAAATCTCTTGGTGTCTACTGAAATCTCTTGGTGTCTACTGAAATCTCTTGGTGTCTACTGAAATCTCTTGGTGTCTACTGAAATCTCTTGGTGTCTACTGAATGATCTCTTGGTGTCTACTGAAATATCTTGGTGTCTACTGAAATCTCTTGGTGTCTACTGAAATCTCTTGGTGTCTACTGAAATCTCTTGGTGTCTACTGAATTCTTGGTGTTACTGAAATCTCTTGGTGTCTACTGAAATCTCTTGGTGTCTACTGAAATCTCTTGGTGTTTACTGAAATCTACTGAAATCTCTTGGTGTCTACTGAAATCTCTTGGTGTCTACTGAAATCTACTGAAATCTCTTGGTGTCTACTGAAATCTCTTGGTGTTTACTGAAATCTACTGAAATATCTTGGTGTTTACTGAAATCTACTGAAATCTCTTGGTGTTTACTGAAATCTACTGAAATCTCTTGGTGTCTACTGAAATCTCTTGGTGTCTACTGAAATCTACTGAAATCTCTTGGTGTCTACTGAAATCTCTTGGTGTTTACTGAAATCTACTGAAATCTCTTGGTGTCTACTGAAATATCTTGGTGTCTACTGAAATCTCTTGGTGTCTACTGAAATCTCTTGGTGTCTACTGAAATCTACTGAAATCTCTTGGTGTCTACTGAAATCTACTGAAATCTCTTGGTGTCTACTGAAATCTACTGAAATCTCTTGGTGTTTACTGAAATCTACTGAAATCTCTTGGTGTCTACTGAAATCTCTTGGTGTCTACTGAAATCTACTGAAATCTCTTGGTGTCTACTGAAATCTACTGAAATCTCTTGGTGTCTACTGAAATCTCTTGGTGTCTACTGAAATATCTTGGTGTCTACTGAAATCTCTTGGTGTCTACTGAAATCTACTGAAATCTCTTGGTGTCTACTGAAATCTCTTGGTGTCTACTGAAATATCTTGGTGTCTACTGAAATCTTGGTGTCTACTGAAATCTCTTGGTGTCTACTGAAATCTCTTGGTGTCTACTGAAATCTACTGAAATCTCTTGGTGTCTACTGAAATCTCTTGGTGTCTACTGAAATCTCTTGGTGTCTACTGAAATCTCTTGGTGTCTACTGAAATCTCTTGGTGTCTACTGAAATTCTTGGTGTCTACTGAAATCTCTTGGTGTCTACTGAAATCTCTTGGTGTCTACTGAAGTCTACTGAAATCTCTTGGTGTTACTGAATCTTGAAATCTCTTGGTGTCTACTGAAATCTCTTGTGTTTTGTCTTTGGGTCTACTGAAATATTTTGTGTCTACTGAAATCCTTGGTGTCTACTGAATTCTTGGTGTCTACTGAATTCTTGGTGTCTACTGAAATCTTGTTCTTGGTGTCTACTGAAATTCTTGGTGTCTACTGAATCTTGGTGTCTACTGAAATATCTTGGTGTCTACTGAAATCTCTTGGTGTCTACTGAAATCTCTTGGTGTCTACTGAATTTGATCTCTTGGTGTCTACTGAAATCTCTTGGTGTCTACTGAAATCTCTTGGTGTCTACTGAAATCTCTTGGTGTTTACTGAAATCTACTGAAATCTCTTGGTGTTTACTGAAATCTACTGAAATATCTTGGTGTCTACTGAAATCTCTTGGTGTCTACTGAAATATCTTGGTGTCTACTGAAATCTCTTGGTGTCTACTGAAATATCTTGGTGTCTACTGAAGTCTCTTGGTGTCTACTGAAATCTACTGAAGTCTCTTGGTGTCTACTGAAATCTCTTGGTGTCTACTGAAATCTCTTGGTGTCTACTGAGTGTCTACTGAAATCTCTTGGTGTCTACTGAAATCTCTTGGTGTTTACTGAAATCTACTGAAATCTCTTGGTGTCTACTGAAATATCTTGGTGTCTACTGAAATCTCTTGGTGTCTACTGAAATATCTTGGTGTCTACTGAAGTCTACTGAAATCTCTTGGTGTCTACTGAAATATCTTGGTGTTTACTGAAATCTACTGAATCTCTTGGTGTCTACTGAAATATCTTGGTGTCTACTGAAGTCTACTGAAATATCTTGGTGTCTACTGAAGTCTCTTGGTGTCTACTGAAATATACTGAAGTCTCTTGGTGTCTACTGAAATCTCTTGGTGTCATCCCTTGGTGTCTACTGAAATCTCTTGGTGTCTACTGAAATATATTGGTGTCTAACTCTATGAACATACATGTACATGTTATGAAAATTTGACAATACATGTAAATAATGCAGATCATGTACACATACAACTGTCTATAAAGGTAGGAAACACATAAACCTGTCTGTAAGGTAGGTACACATAAACATGTCTGTAAGGTAGGGTACACATAAACCTGTCTGTAAGGTAGGTACACATAAACCTGTCTATAAAGATAAGGTACACATAAACCTGTCTGTAAGGTATGTAGGTACACATAAACCTGTCTGTAAGGTAGGTACACATAAACCTGTCTATAAAGATAAGGTACACATAAACCTGTCTGTAAGGTAGGTACACATAAACCTGTCTGTAAGGTAGGTACACATAAACCTGTCTGTAAGGTAGGTACACATAAACCTGTCTGTAAGGTAGGTACACATAAACCTGTCTGTAAGGTAGGTACACATAAACCTGTCTGTAAGGTACGTACACATAAACCTGTCTGTAAGGTAGGTACACATAAACCTGTCTATAAAGGTAAGGTACACATAAACCTGTCTGTAAGGTAGGTACACATAAACCTGTCTATAAAGGTAAGGTACACATACACCTGTCTGTAAGGTAGGTACACATAAACATGTCTGTAAGGTAGGTACACATAAACCTATCTGTAAGGTAGGTACACATAAACCTGTCTGTAAGGTAGGTACACATAAACCTGTCTGTAAGGTAGGTACACATAGACCTGTCTGTAAGGTAAGGTACACATAAACCTGTCTGTAAGGTAGGTACACATAGACCTGTCTGTAAGGTAGGTACACATAAACCTGTCTGTAAGGTAGGTACACATAACCCTGTATGTAAGGTATGTACACATAAACCTGTATGTAAGGTAGGTACACGTAAACCTGTCTGTAAGGTAGGTACACATAAACCTATATGTAAGGTAGGTACACATAAACCTGTCTGTAAGGTAGGTACACATAAACCTGTCTATAAAGGTAAGGTACACATACACCTGTCTGTAAGGTAGGTACACATAAACCTGTCTGTAAGGTAGGTACACATAAACCTGCCTGTAAGGTAGGTACACATAAACCTGCCTGTAAGGTAGGTACACATAGACCTGTCTGTAAGGTAGGTACACATAAACCTGCCTGTAAGGTAGGTACACATAAACCTGTCTGTAAGGTAGGTACACATAGACCTGTCTGTAAGGTAGGTACACATAAACCTGTCTGTAAGGTAGGTACACATAAACCTATATGTAAGGTAGGTACACATACAACTGTCTGTAAGGTAGGTACACATAAACCTGCCTGTAAGGTAGGTACACATAAACCTGCCTGTAAGGTAAGGTAGGGTACACATAAACCTGTTTGTAAAGGTAAGGTACATAATGCACATAAACCTGTCTGTAAAAATAAAATACACATCTCTCAATACAACTTACCAGGATATGTCAGGACAATTGCGTTCATCAGTGCAAATTCAACTCTGTCGAGATTGAGTTCTCTAAGCCGGTTAGCAAACTCCAGTGTGGCATGTACCAGTTCCTGACCCCATCCCATGGTCTCGCATACGCTACGTGGTATCACAATGTTATTAGCAAATCTCAATGAGTCGTCATACTCCATGGATCTGCAAGATAGATATTACTGAATGTAAGTCGGAGAAATTTCTAAAGTTTAAACTTTATTTATTTACAATGATTAAATCATACAGAACAAGCTTTAACAACTTATATAAATCATACAGAACAAGCTTTAACAACTTATATTAATCAAACAGAACCAGCTTTAACAACTTATATTAATCATACAGAACAACAAGCTTTAACAACTTATATTAATCATACAGAACAAGCTTTAACAACTTATATTAATCAAACAGAACAAGCTTTAACAACTTATATAAATCATACAGAACAAGCTTTAACAACTTATATTAATCACAGAGACCAAGCTTTAACAACTTATATTAATCACAGAGACCAAGCTTTAACAACTTATATTAATCACAGAGAACAAGCTTTAACAACTTATATTAATCATACAGAACAAGCTTTAACAACTTATATTAATCACACAGAACAACAAGCTTTAACAACTTATATTAATCACACAGAACAAGCTTTAACAACTTATATTACCTGTACAGAACAAGCTTTAACAACTTATATTACCTGTACAGAACAAGCTTTAACAACTTATATTACCTGTACAGAACAAGCTTTAACAACTTATATTACCTGTACAGAACAAGCTTTAACAACTTATATTACCTGTACAGAACAAGCTTTAACAACTTATATTACCTGTACAGAACAAGCTTTAACAGCTTATATTAATCATACAGAACAAGCTTTAACAACTTATATTACCTGTACAGAACAAGCTTTAACAACTTATATTACCTGTACAGAACAAGCTTTAACAACTTATATTACCTGTACAGAACAGGCTTTAACAACTTATATTAATCATACAGAACAACAAGCTTTAACAACTTATATTAATCAAACATAACAAGCTTTAACAACTTATATTAATCATACAGAACAACAAGCTTTAACAACTTATATTAATCAAACATAACAAGCTTTAACAACTTATATTAATCATACAGAACAACAAGCTTTAACAACTTATATTAACCGTACAGAACAAGCTTTAACAACTTATATTAACCGTACAGAACAAGCTTTAACAACTTATATTAACCGTACAGAACAAGCTTTAACAACTTATATTAACCGTACAGAACAAGCTTTAACAACTTAAATTAATCATACAGAACAAGCTTTAACAACTTATATTAACCGTACAGAACAAGCTTTAACAACTTATATTAATCATACAGAACAACAAGCTTTAACAACTTATATTAATCATACAGAACAAGCTTTAACAACTTATATTACCTGTACAGAACAAGCTGTAACAACTTATATTAATCATACAGAACAAGCTTTAACAACTTATATTACCTGTACAGAACAAGCTTTAACAACTTATATTACCTGTACAGAACAACAAGCTTTAACAGCTTATATTAATCATACAGAACAACAAGCTTTAACAGCTTATATTAATCATACAGAACAACAAGCTTTAACAACTTATATTAATCATACAGAACAACAAGCTTTAACAACTTATATTAATCATACAGAACAACAAGCTTTAACAACTTATATTAATCAAACAGAACAAGCTTTAACAACTTATATTAATCATACAGAACAACAAGCTTTAACAACTTATATTAATCATACAGAACAAGCTTTAACAACTTATATTAATCAATCTTGTTGGCACGAATGTAAGCTTTTCTGTTGTGTGGGTGGAAACAGGAGTAACCTAAGAAAACCCACCTGTCTGATCATCTCACATACATCCAGGTCTGAGGATTGAACCTGGGTTGCATTGGCAAGAAACGAGTGTGCAAACCATAACGCTAATTGGACAGCCAAGGGGAAGAAGAAAGAAAAGCTGTCTTCTAAAAAAAAAATTGTAAATGAAAATGAGGACTTGCGCTAGAGGTAGATCTGCGAGAGGTAGTCTCCATGTACTAAATCACTTATGCCTATATAGGGGGAGGACTTAAACTAATGTTGTCAGAACGTGTTGTCCAACCCTTTTTGCCTGTATTTCCTTGTATATATGAATAATTGTGTAGAATGTGTTGATTATATATATGTGTAACCCATGTCATATTTATCTTAAAGGGAAATAATTATTGATATTTAGTACATGTACATTATAATGTTTCCAAACCCTGCTGCAAGCGTACCACCCAATAGTTCCCCCTATATGGCCTAATAAAATCACTGGTCTGAATCATATCATAATTATATAGCCTGGTCCCATACTATGTCTTTGTATAATATATACTAGTATTCACTACTATTGTGTATAAAGTATTATGGGTGAGTGATTGTGAGTGACGATCAGGTCAGATGTGTGAATGAGTGAACTAACTCAACTAATTAGGTGCACTTTCCAACTAACTTGTTCAAGACCCTTATCCCACACTCTATCTCTACTAGTCAAACGGATAAGTTGCGAAGCTATCCTGTTTACATTAATATATACTATACTAGTAACTATATACATATATACATTATATGTATCAGCTGAGAGCCGGACTCTGGTAATGTAATGTTTTATCTTTGATATTTTACATTGTAAAATATTTATTTGAAATGCTTGAATTGGAATTGTGTATTTACTATTTTGTATTGTGAAATTAAGTAGAATGATTTGTACATAATAATATTATGTATATATTGTATTTTACAGGCTCTTTATATCCATATATACGAAAATACGAAAACAACCAGAGTTTGTTATATCTATAAACTCCCCGGTCTACATATGTATAGAGCAAATAAAATATTATTAAACTAAACTATGCCTATATAGAATAGAGCACACTTGGTGTAGTCCACAAATTTCTCCATTGAATATCTTAAGTTTCTCCCTATATTCAAGGTGTAGTTTAAGCCCTATAAAGGGCCATGGTGTGAACCTGATACAGGCACTAATTCAAGAGATAGCATTCTTATCAGAAAGTTTTGTGCAAAGAATCAAGTTATGCATAAAATCCACAGGGATTCGGCACGTTTGGGGGTACTAGTATATATATTTATGTACAGGGATTCTACTCTGTGGGATGTCTGCTTTCGCATCGATCAGTAAAATGGCCCTATCTGAAACAATTTTGAACAAATCTGTCCAAATATAACGCCTATCCTGAGTCTTTATATTGTTCTTCAAATAAAACACAACTTTAAGCTGCATGCATGTATACTTTGCAAACAATTGCCACAGACATTGGCCATAGCAGGTCACATTTCCATACTAGGACACGGGTTCTGTCAGCAACAAAAAAAATCTTCGACGGGAGAGTTTTAACAGTGAATAACATTATCAATAAAATGTGTTTCCACTAACGTGTAGGTTTATTCGGCAAAAATGTACGTCAAAAAGAGATTTCGTAGAATTTTTCAATTTGTTCACGTTGAAACGAGCGTTCTGATTGGATTATTAGAATGTACGGTAACTAGATATTTGTTTGTTTTATGTAGAATAATCAAGCTATGCATAAAATCGTCCCCATTTGCCATTCTGTAAACATTCCTTAGTTTATTCAAATTTATTTTAGCTCAATTGCGAAACAAGTTCTTTCAACTTATATTAATCACTCTCGAGACCTCATTCCTGATGGAATCCATCGCCACGAGGGAGAGAGAAGAGGCAACGTGGAATTTAAATGCCTTGCCTTCCATTCTGTATACCATTACCAAAATTCATGCGAATTGAAGAAGGGTATTAAAGAAATTGACATCAAGTAACAGTCTGGCACACTGCTTTCAAATGGGAGCATAAATATATTAGATTAAGTAAATATCAGTCTGAAGACATTGAGCTCCATAAATGCAGATTTCAGCGATACATCAAGTCCTTACCTAAATGCCAGTCTGAAGACATTGAGCTCCATAAATGCCACAGCAATACATCAAGTCCTTACCTAAATGCCAGCCTGAAGACATTGAGCTCCATAAATGCCACAGCAATACATCAAGTCCTTACCTAAATGCCAGTCTGAAGACATTGAGCTCCATAAATGCCACAGCAATACATCAAGTCCTTACCTAAATGCCAGTCTGAAGACATTGAGCTCCATAAATGCCACAGCAATACATCAAGTCCTTACCTAAATGCCAGTCTGAAGACATTGAGCTCCATAAATGCCACAGCAATACATCAAGTCCTTACCTAAATGCCAGTCTGAAGACATTGAGCTCCATAAATGCCACAGCAATACATCAAGTCCTTACCTAAATGCCAGTCTGAAGACATTGAGCTCCATAAATGCCACAGCAATACATCAAGTCCTTACCTAAATGCCAGTCTGAAGACATTGAGCTCCATAAATGCCACAGCAATACATCAAGTCCTTACCTAAATGCCAGTCTGAAGACATTGAGCTCCATAAATGCCACAGCAATACATCAAGTCCTTACCTAAATGCCAGTTTGAAGACATTGAGCTCCATAAATGCCACAGCAATACACCAAGTCCTTACCTAAATGCCAGTCTGAAGACATTGAGCTCCATAAATGCAGATTTCAGCAAGGCCATCTGATCTTCCATAGAAAACGTTCTGAAATCTGAAATAAAAATACAATTTAAAAAGATTATAAATGCAAATACCCAGTAATCACTATCGTGGGAGACGTCAGCATGCATGCAAATGTGTATAGCCATTGACCTTCCACCTGCCAGTACACCCAGGTACATCCACATACCATCCACTTGCCAGTACACCCAGGTATATCCACTGACCTTCCACTTGCCAGTACACCCAGGTACATCCACATACCATCCACTTGCCAGTACACCCAGGTATATCCACTGACCTTCCACCTGCCAGTACACCCAGGTATATCCACATACCATCCACTTGCCAGTACACCCAGGTATATCCACTGACCTTCCACTTGCCAGTACACCCAGGTATATCCACATACCATCCACTTGCCAGTACACCCAGGTATATCCACAGACCTTCCACTTGCCAGTACACCACCCAGGTATATCCACTTACCCGTACACCCAGGTATATCCACTGACCTTCCACTTGCCAGTACACCCAGGTATATCCACTTACCAGTACACCCAGGTATATCCACTTACCAGTACACCCAGGTATATCCACTTACCAGTACACCCAGGTATATCCACTTACCAGTACACCCAGGTATATCCACTTACCAGTACACCCAGGTATATCCACTACCAGTACACCCAGGTATATCCACTTGCCAGTACACCCAGGTATATCCACTGACCTACTTGCCAGTACACCCAGGTACATCCACTGACCTACTTGCCAGTACACCCAGGTACATCCACTGACCTACTTGCCAGTATACCCAGGTATATCCACTGACCTTCCACTTGCCAGTACATCCAGGTACATCCACTGACCTACTTGCCAGTACACCCAGGTATATCCACCGACCTACTTGCCAGTATATCCAGGTACATCCACTGACCTACTTGCCAGTACATCCAGGTATATCCACATACCTTCCACTTGCCAGTACACCCAGGTACATCCACTGACCTACTTGCCAGTACACCCAGGTATATCCACTGACCTTCCACTTACCAGTACACCCAGGTATATCCACTTGCCAGTACATCCAGGTATATCCACTGACCTTCCACTTGCCAGTACACCCAGGTACATCCACTGACCTTCCACTTACCAGTACACCCATGTATATCCACTGACCTTCCACTTACCAGTACATCCAGGTATATCCACTGACCTTCCACTTGCCAGTACACCCAGGTATATCCACTGACCTTCCACTTACCAGTACACCCAGGTATATCCACTTGCCAGTACACCCAGGTACATCCACTGACCTACTTGCCAGTACATCCAGGTATATCCACTGACCTTCCACTTGCCAGTACACCCAGGTATATCCACTTACCAGTACACCCAGGTATATCCACTGACCTACTTGCCAGTACACCCAGGTATATCCACTGACCTTCCACTTGCCAGTACACCCAGGTATATCCACTGACCTTCCATTTGCCAGTACACCCAGGTATATCCACTGACCTTCCACTTGCCAGTACACCCAGGTATATCCCTTACCAGTACCCAGGTATATCCACTTACCGTACACCCAGGTATATCCACTACCAGACACCCAGTTATATCCACTGACCTTCCACTTGCCAGTACACCCAGGTATATCCACTTACCAGTACACCCAGGTATATCCACTTACCAGTACACCCAGGTATATCCACTTACCAGTACACCAGGTATATCCACTTACCAGTACACCCAGGTATATCCACTTACCAGTACACCCAGGTATATCCACTTACCAGTACACCAGGTATTCCACTTACCAGTACCCCAGTTATATCCACTTACCAGTACACCCAGGTATATCCACTTACCAGTACACCCATGTATATCCACTTACCGTACACCAGGTATATCCACTTGCCAGTACACCCAGGTATATACACTTACCTTCCACTTACCAGTACACCCAGGTATATCCACTTGCCAGTACACTCAGGTATATCCACCGACCAACTTGCCAGTACACCCAGGTATATCCACTGACCTACTTGCCAGTACACCCAGGTACATCCACTGACCTACTTGCCAGTACACCCAGGTATATCCACTGAC
>CM026390.1:89828731-89859711 GCA_014843695.1 Archivesica marissinica | reverse complement strand
TACAGAACAAGCTTTAACAACTTATATTACCTGTACAGAACAAGCTTTAACAACTTATATTACCTGTACAGAACAGGCTTTAACAACTTATATTAATCATACAGAACAAGCTTTAACAACTTATATTACCTGTACAGAACAAGCTTTAACAACTTATATTAATCATACAGAACAACAAGCTTTAACAACTTATATTAATCATACAGAACAAGCTTTAACAACTTAATATAATCATACAGAACAACAAGCTTTAAAAATTATATTAATCATACAGAACAAACAACAAGCTTTAACAACTTATATTAATCAAACATAACAAGCTTTAACAACTTATATTAATCATACAGAACAACAAGCTTTAACAACTTATATTAATCATACAGAACAAGCTTTAACAACTTATATTAATCAAACAGAACAACAAGCTTTAACAACTTATATTAATCATACAGAACAACAAGCTTTAACAACTTATATTAATCATACAGAACAACAAGCTTTAACAACTTATATTAATCAAACAGAACAACAAGCTTTAACAACTTATATTAATCATACAGAACAAATATTGTTCTTCAAATAAAACACAACTTTAAGCTGCGTGCATGTATACTTTGCAAACAATTGCCACAAACATTGGCCATAGCAGGTCACATTTCCATACTAGGACACGGGTTCTGTCAGCAACAAAAAAAATCTTCGACGGGAGAGTTTTAACAGTGAATAAAATTATCAATAAAATGTGTTTCCACTAACGTGTAGGTTTATTCGGCAAAAATGTACGTCAAAAAGAGATTTCGTAGAATTTTCAATTTGTTCACGTTGAAACGAGCGTTCTGATTGGATTATTAGAATGTACGGTAACTAGATATTTGTTTGTTTTATGTAGAATAATCAAGCAATGCATAAAATCGTCCCCATTTGCCATTCTGTAAACATTCCTTAGTTTATTCAAATTTATTTTAGCTCAATTGCGAAACAAGTTCTTTCAACTTATATTAATCACTCTCGAGACCTCATTCCTGATGGAATCCATCGCCACGAGGGAGAGAGAAGAGGCAACGTGGAATTTAAATGCCTTGCCTTCCATTCTGTATACCATTACCAAAATTCATGCGAATGAAGAAGGGTATTAAAGAAATTGACATCAAGTAACAGTCTGGCACACTGCTTCAAATGGGAGCATAAATATATTAGATTAAGTAAATGCCAGTCTGAAGACATTGAGCTCCATAAATGCCACAGCAATACATCAAGTCCTTACCTAAATGCCAGTCTGAAGACATTGAGCTCCATAAATGCCACAGCAATACATCAAGTCCTTACCTAAATGCCAGTCTGAAGACATTGAGCTCCATAAATGCCACAGCAATACATCAAGTCCTTACCTAAATGCCAGTCTGAAGACATTGAGCTCCATAAATGCCACAGCAATACATCAAGTCCTTACCTAAATGCCAGTCTGAAGACATTGAGCTCCATAAATGCCACAGCAATACATCAAGTCCTTACCTAAATGCCAGTCTGAAGACATTGAGCTCCATAAATGCCACAGCAATACATCAAGTCCTTACCTAAATGCCAGTTTGAAGACATTGAGCTCCATAAATGCCACAGCAATACACCAAGTCCTTACCTAAATGCCAGTCTGAAGACATTGAGCTCCATAAATGCAGATTTCAGCAAGGCCATCTGATCTTCCATAGAAAACGTTCTGAAATCTGAAATAAAAATACAATTTAAAAAGATTATAAATGCAAATACCCAGTAATCACTATCGTGGGAGACGTCAGCATGCATGCAAATGTGTATAGCCATTGACCTTCCACCTGCCAGTACACCCAGGTACATCCACATACCATCCACTTGCCAGTACACCCAGGTATATCCACTGACCTTCCACTTGCCAGTACACCCAGGTACATCCACATACCATCCACTTGCCAGTACACCCAGGTATATCCACTGACCTTCCACCTGCCAGTACACCCAGGTATATCCACATACCATCCACTTGCCAGTACACCCAGGTATATCCACTGACCTTCCACTTACCAGTACACCCAGGTATATCCACTGACCTTCCACTTGCCAGTACACCCAGGTATATCCACTGACCTTCCACCTGCCAGTACACCCAGGTATATCCACATACCATCCACTTGCCAGTACACCCAGGTATATCCACAGACTTCCACTTGCCAGTACACCCAGGTATATCCACATACCATCCACTTGCCAGTACACCCAGGTATATCCACAGACCTTCCACTTGCCAGTACACCCAGGTATATCCACTTACCAGTACACCCAGGTATATCCACTTACCAGTACACCCAGGTATATCCACTTACCAGTACACCCAGGTATATCCACTTACCAGTACACCCAGGTATATCCACTTACCAGTACACCCAGGTATATCCACTTACCAGTACACCCAGGTATATCCACTTACCAGTACACCCAGGTATATCCACTTACCAGTACACCCAGGTATATCCACTTGCCAGTACACCCAGGTATATACACTGACCTTCCACTTACCAGTACACCCAGGTATATCCACTTGCCAGTACACTCAGGTATATCCACCGACCAACTTGCCAGTACACCCAGGTATATCCACCGACCTACTTGCCAGTACACCCAGGTACATCCACTGACCTACTTGCCAGTACACCCAGGTATATCCACTGACCTACTTGCCAGTACACCCAGGTACATCCACTGACCTACTTGCCAGTACACCCAGGTATATCCACTGACATACTTGCCAGTACACCCAGGTATATCCACTGACCTACTTGCCAGTACACCCAGGTACATCCACTGACCTACTTGCCAGTACACCCAGGTACATCCACTGACCTACTTGCCAGTATACCCAGGTATATCCACTGACCTTCCACTTGCCAGTACATCCAGGTACATCCACTGACCTACTTGCCAGTACACCCAGGTATATCCACCGACCTACTTGCCAGTATATCCAGGTACATCCACTGACCTACTTGCCAGTACATCCAGGTATATCCACATACCTTCCACTTGCCAGTACACCCAGGTACATCCACTGACCTACTTGCCAGTACACCCAGGTATATCCACTGACCTTCCACTTACCAGTACACCCAGGTATATCCACTTGCCAGTACATCCAGGTATATCCACTGACCTTCCACTTGCCAGTACACCCAGGTACATCCACTGACCTTCCACTTACCAGTACACCCATGTATATCCACTGACCTTCCACTTACCAGTACATCCAGGTATATCCACTGACCTTCCACTTGCCAGTACACCCAGGTATATCCACTGACCTTCCACTTACCAGTACACCCAGGTATATCCACTTGCCAGTACACCCAGGTACATCCACTGACCTACTTGCCAGTACATCCAGGTATATCCACTGACCTTCCACTTGCCAGTACACCCAGGTATATCCACTTACCAGTACACCCAGGTATATCCACTGACCTACTTGCCAGTACACCCAGGTATATCCACTGACCTTCCACTTGCCAGTACACCCAGGTATATCCACTGACCTTCCATTTGCCAGTACACCCAGGTATATCCACTGACCTTCCACTTGCCAGTACACCCAGGTATATCCACTTACCAGTACACCCAGGTATATCCACTTACCAGTACACCCAGTTATATCCACTGACCTTCCACTTGCCAGTACACCCAGGTATATCCACTTACCAGTACACCCAGGTATATCCACTTACCAGTACACCAGGATATCCACTTACCAGTACACCCAGGTATATCCACTTACCAGTACACCCAGGTATATCCACTTACCAGTACACCCAGGTATATCCACTTACCAGTACACCCAGGTATATCCACTTACCAGTACACCCAGTTATATCCACTTACCAGTACACCCAGGTATATCCACTTACCAGTACACCCAGGTATATCCACTTACCAATACACCCAGGTATATCCACTTGCCAGTACACCCAGGTATATACACTGACCTTCCACTTACCAGTACACCCAGGTATATCCACTTGCCAGTACACTCAGGTATATCCACCGACCAACTTGCCAGTACACCCAGGTATATCCACCGACCTACTTGCCAGTACACCCAGGTACATCTAATGACCTACTTGCCAGTACACCCAGGTATATCCACTGACCTACTTGCCAGTACACCCAGGTACATCCACTGACCTACTTGCCAGTACACCCAGGTATATCCACTGACATACTTGCCAGTACACCCAGGTATATCCACTGACCTACTTGCCAGTACACCCAGGTACATCCACTGACCTACTTGCCAGTACACCCAGGTACATCCACTGACCTACTTGCCAGTATACCCAGGTATATCCACTGACCTTCCACTTGCCAGTACATCCAGGTACATCCACTGACCTACTTGCCAGTACACCCAGGTATATCCACCGACCTACTTGCCAGTATATCCAGGTACATCCACTGACCTACTTGCCAGTACATCCAGGTATATCCACATACCTTCCACTTGCCAGTACACCCAGGTACATCCACCGACCTACTTGCCAGTACACCCAGGTATATCCACCGACCTACTTGCCAGTACACCCAGGTATATCCACTGACCTACTTGCCAGTACACCCAGGTACATCCACATACCTTCCACTTGCCAGTACACCCAGGTATATCCACATACCTTCCACTTGCCAGTACACCCAGGTACATCCACTGACCTACTTGCCAGTACACACAGGTATATCCACTTACCAGTACACCCAGGTATATCCACTGACCTTCCACTTACCAGTACACCCAGGTATATCCACTTACCAGTACACCCAGGTACATCCACCGACCTACTTGCCAGTACACCCAGGTACATCCACTGACCTACTTGCCAGTACACCCAGGTATATCCACTGACCTACTTGCCAGTACACCCAGGTACATCCACTGACCTACTTGCCAGTATATCCAAGTATATCCACTGACCTACTTGCCAGTACATCCAGGTATATCCACTGACCTTCCATAGCATATCAATTCTTAATAATATTGAATGATGTAGTTACTTACTTGGTACTTTCTTCGCCCATTCTATTATGTATTTCAGTTCCGAATATCCAAACTGCATCAACTCGTCGATAGATATGTTGTTGGCCGTACATCCTGGAACTAAAACCACATACAGGTAAGCACTTATGTACTTGGAATATAGCTACACGCGACTAGTGCAGGGATTATTCTAGAGGGCGATGTGGGCGAAATAGTCGCCCTAGGGACCCTGACTTCGCCCTCTGGGGGCCCCACTTCTCCCTAATAAAAAAAAATTATTTTTTGGTTTTTACGATTTTCAAACAAAATTGTGTCTAGTAAGATACACTGGCCCATTATAATATAAAGCACTCCTTCTATTCAAATGTTGTATTTAATGGTTGTACTGTGCATTTTAACCCTATTTTGCAGAAGTATATTAAATAACACCATTTAATGATGCGATCACGTGCTTTCTCACTTCTCCCAAAAATTCTGACCTAGAATGAACCCTGCTAGTGCAAAGGAATATTATATTAACATCCGCATCACTTGTCCCTTATTTGACCCTGAGGAGAACACATACATGTAAGCACTTATGTACTTGGAAAATGGCTACACACAATTTGTCCCTTATTTGACCCTGAGGAGAGTTCTTTAACATAGAATATGTAGACGACATTTTCCTGAGCCTAAATACTATGTGCTTGTACACCTTACCTCTTTGCAGGCTAGCGGTGAAAACAAGTCAAAATATGTCATGTAATTTCATTAGAATTAAGTCGAAACGAGCATTTAGTGAAGCATTTAGTCTTGTGTGAAATATCAGCACAGGGGTTTGCATCTCTGCAAGTGCTATCACCTAGTTCGAGTTTATACAGCAAGTGCAAGTGATTTAAAGTTAACGTCTGTAAACACGCATCCACAGAGGCCCCCTAGCATATAGTACACTATACTTACATTCATTGTCTGGAACCATGTCAGGGTTGGAAGACTGTAGAATGTTTATGATCTCATTCAGTTCTTCCTCCAATTTCTGTTTATTCTCAGCTAGTTTTGTTACTTCGTCAGGACTGTCAAATCTAGGCTTCTTCGTACGATGTTTGCCACCAGGCGACCGGTCCTCCCTCACAGCTACAAAATGCTCAGATGTTTCAATATAGTAATATTAAATATTTATAAGAGATGTTTCAATATAGCAGGGATCATTCTAGAGGGGGGCCCCACTTCTCCCTAAAAATAATAATAACGTAAATATATTTTTTAGTTTTTATGATTTTCAAACAAAATTTTGTCTAGTAAGATACACTGGCTCATTATAAAGCACTCCTTCTATTTAAATGTTGTATTTAATGGTTGTACTGTGCATTTTAACCCTATTTTGCAGAAGTATATTAAAGAAAAGAACACCATTTAAGGAAGCGATCACGCGTTTTCTCACTTCTCCCAAAAATTCTGACCTAGAATGAACCCTGGTTGTTTCAATATAGCAATACTAAATATTTATAAGATTTGTTTGTAAACTCAATAATAAAATAATTTTATGCCTTCAACATTACATGGGTAGGAAGGTCACTTGAAACTTTTCACAATATGACTCCTTGGGCCTAGCCCCTCGATTCTGGTAGTTTGGAGAGGGTATGGTCTAAATACCAAGGTACAATGTACCAATTCGAAGAACCACTGCTATTAAAGAAACGTGCTACCACAATCAGTCTATTTATTAAAGCGTAATTTTATGCCATGATTTGAACAATAAATGTATACATTTTTTACAATAACATAATATACCACCCAATAGGCACTGTGACCAAGACGGATATGTAGTCCAGTGGTAACACGCTGGACTGGTAATCCAGGGATCGCAGGTTCGATCCCCCATCTGACCCTAATTAATTCATCATGATATAATATACAACACAATGTTACAAAAATATAGCATGATAATACAAATGGTTTGGGCCACAAGTTTTAACAACATTAGAAAACGGCCCACACCGGATAATTACATTTATGCATAATTAAACAAAATGACTGATTTTGGCAAGAGTGGTCACAGATCTACTGTCACCACTAGTCGCCAAACAAAGGCTCAATTAAACTGGAGTTATTGTTTGAAGAAGGTCATTTTGACCTTCAACTTTAGATTGTGTGTACGTGGTTGCAGGTTATCGTTGGACTGTCTAAAGTTGATTGTGTGTACGTGGTTGCAGGTTATCGTTGGACTGTCTAAAGTTGATTGTGTGTACGTGGTTGCGGGTTATCGTTGGACTGTCTAAAGTTGATTGTGTGTACGTGGTTGTGGGTTATCGTTGGACTGTCTAAAGTTGATTGTGTGTACGTGGTTGCGGGTTATCGTTGGACTGTCTAAAGTTGATTGTGTGTACGTGGTTGTGGTTATCGTTGGACTGTCTAAAGTTGATTGTGTGTACGTGGTTGTGGGTTATCGTTGGACTGTCTAAGTTGATTGTGTGTACGTGGTTGTGGGTTATCGTTGGACTGTCTAAAGTTGATTGTATGTACGTGGTTGTGGGTTATCGTTGGACTGTCTAAAGTTGATTGTGTGTACGTGGTTGCGGGTTATCGTTGGACTTCTAAAGTTGATTGTGTGTACGTGGTTGCGGGTTATCGTTGGACTTCCTAAAGTTGATTGTGTGTACGAGGTGAGGTTATCGTTGAACTTCTACAGTTGATTGTGTGTACGGGTTGCGGTTATCGTTGACTTCCTAAATTATTGTGTGTACGAGGTTGAGGGTTATCGTTGAGACTTCCTAAAGTTGATTGTGTGTACGAGGTTGAGGGTTATCGTTGAGACTTCCTACAGTTGATTGTGTGTACGTGGTTGCGGGTTATCGTTGGACTTCCTAAAGTTGATTGTGTGTACGAGGTTGAGGGTTATCGTTGGACTGTCTAAAGTTGATTGTGTGTACGAGGTTGAGGTTATCGTTGAGACTTCCTAAAGTTGATTGTGTGTACGTGGTTGTGGGTTATCGTTGGACTGTCTAAAGTTGATTGTGTGTAGTGGTTGCGGGTTATCGTTGGACTGTCTAAAGTTGATTGTGTGTACGTGGTTGTGGGTATCGTTGGACGTCTAAAGTTGATTGTGTGTACGAGGTTGAGGGTTATCGTTGAGACTTCCTACAGTTGATTGTGTGTACGTGGTTGTGGGTTATCGTTGGACTGTCTAAAGTTGATTGTGTGTACGTGGTTGCGGGTTATCGTTGGACTGTCTAAAGTTGATTGTGTGTACGTGGTTGTGGGTTATCGTTGGACTGTCTAAAGTTGATTGTGTGTACGTGGTTGCGGGTTATCGTTGGACTTCCTAAAGTTGATTGTGTGTACGTGTTGTGGGTTATCTTGGACTGTCTAAAGTTGATTGTGTGTACGTGGTTGCGGGTTATCGTTGGACTTCCTAAAGTTGATTGTGTGTACGTGGTTGCGGGTTATCGTTGGACTGTCTAAAGTTGATTGTGTGTACGTGGTTGTGGGTTATCGTTGAGACTTCCTACAGTTGATTGTGTGTACGAGGTTGAGGGTTATCGTTGGATTTCCTAAAGTTGAGTGTGTGTATATGCATATAGAAATACATGTATGTACATTGTATATGAATGCAGATTACACATTGTATACTGGTATTACAACATGTTCATCTATACCATACTAACCTTCTCTCTTCATGCCATACTGAAGACATTTGTTGAACCTGCAAAACTGACAGTTGTTCCGTGTCATCTTGTTAATCACACACATGCCATTTGCTTTACATACATAGAACAGATTCTTCTGTACAGTCCTTTTAAAGAATCCTTTACACCCCTCACACGACAGGACCGAGTAATGATAGCCTGACCCTCTGTCCCCACAAATCATGCATGGCTGGTATGGACCTTGGCCATCGTATGCCACTTCGTTACTAGCGCTCGTAGTTATTGCAGTACCAGCTGGAATTTCGCTCGTCTGCGGATCAATGATGAATTTCACGCCCTTGTACGCTACATTGGGCATCGCAGATGGAGAAGGGATCTCTGCTTGTGCTACAGTTTCATGGTAACAATCAGGTTCTGAGTCATCCGAGTTTCCGTAGGGTAAACTGGAACTGGTGTCCGTCTTTATGTCAGGAGAATCCATCGCAACAAAGGGTCAAAGTATGGTACACAATGTAGCAGTTTATGTATGCACCGCTACCGTAGCACACAATCACCTGTAATAAATAGTAAATAATACATAGCCACAGCCCTACATACATGTACTTCCTAATAAAAATATTTTTCATACAATATTTTGTCCAGTAAGATACAGTCTATTATAAAACACTCCTTCTATTAAAATGTTGTACTTAATGGTCATACTGTGTATTTTAACCCTATTTTGCAGAAGTTTATTAAAGAACACAATTTAAGGACCTAATCACGCGCTTTCTCACTTCTCCCAAAAATGAACCCCATTAGAACTAGTAAACTTGATGTTACTTTGTACAACCATGACAGCCTCAGACAGAAAATTAATATCACACCTTATTGGACCTCCTAAGAGCAACAGTTTGCACATGGACACAAATGTGGGTTTTCCCTGTAACTAGAAGTCCAGAGAATTTAAAACTTTCATATCTCCATACAAACAACAGCCATTTAGCTATCATGCAGTGGATAAGTATCGCCATATCTATCCCACCTCCATAGATATTACAGGGACTTCATAGAGATTTAGGTTAATATAATATTATATCTCCATACAAACAACAGCCATTTAGCTATCATGCAGTGGATAAGTAGTCGCCATATCTATCCCACCTCCATAGATATTACTGGGACTATATGAGATTTAGGTTAATATACTATTATATCTCCATACAAACAACAGCCATTTAGCTATCATGCAGTGGATAAGTAGTCGCCATATCTATCCCACCTCCATAGATATTACTGGGACTATATGAGATTCTGGCTTTTATTATGAACATTGGTTTGGCTACTACATTGTCAATGTATGTCATATTGTTAATGGCGTCAAGAGGTGCTTCTATGAGGGAAAGGGTTAATGAACATTGGTTTGGCTACTACATTGTCAATGTATGTCGTATTGGTAATGGCGTCAAGAGGTGCTTCTATGAGGGAAAGGGTTAATGAACATTGGTTTGGCTACTACATTGTCAATGTATGTCGTAATGGTGTCAAGAGGTGCTTCTATGAGGGAAAGGGTTTATGAACATTGGTTTGGCTACTACATTGTCAATGACCAAGCAACGAAAGAGCGGAAAAGTTAGTGACCCAACTGAGATAGCCTGGACGATGTTCTACCCATGCCGAAATACACTATAAGAACAGAAATTGCATGTGCAATATGAACAATTTGCGAGTGGACGAGAAAATGGGTCGCACCGTGACCGTCCAATGGGTCACCACCAAGCATGGTATGCCATATGGTGTACGACAGTTACAGTAGATATTAGTCCTATATATAAGATCTTCATATAATTTATTTTGTGATCTGTTAGTTAAATGTCAATTTTTTTAAGTCTAAAATATTTGGACTAATTAGATATCTGCCGATCTGTGACTGGGAGACGATCTTTGGACTTTTCTGTGTTTGTTTACCGTGGTATGTCAGAACCTTCGATATGTCAACAATCGACAATGCGGTTTATATATACAACATTTGAAGTATCAATGCTTCATTGCATCATTTGTTTATCATTTCTATCCTATAAGACTCACACTTGTGCTATATTTTCCATTTCCTTGAACATTAATTTCCAGGTCAAATGTCTCATGAAAATAGCTTATCGTGGAAAGTGGTTTTGGTGAGACGCCACCGGTTTGCCTTAATAGCGCAAACAAGAATTTTCGGCGAAAACGGCGAAAAAAAAGCTATTTTAAATGCCTAATAAATGAAAATAAATCAGTGTAATGACGATTATATGTATTTATTCATCTCATATGTTTATGTTTTACAAAAAATAATCCTGAATTACCCGAAAAAATGTATATTTCCACTACCATGAGTCTGGCGAAAACAAGATTCGTGAATGGAAACGGCGTTTTTCTAAAAAAGCTATTTTAAATAGGCATTTATTTCGGACCACTAAGGACATTTTCTTGTTAAACATATTTATTTGAGATGGATAAATGCATATAATCACCATTAGATTGATTTCATTTCATAGGCAGCTCATGTAGATATTTTGGAAAATTAGTCTTGTTTTCGCCGTTTTCGCCGAAAATTCTTGTTTGCGCTATTAAGGCAAACCCAGACGCCACTATATTTACATACTGGATATTTAACGTTGTCTGTATGTATACGTGTATGTATGTTCCATTAATGTCAAACCCCTTGCGGAGACCTAGACATGTTTTCCTGGACAGGCTTAGCCGACCTAAGTGGTTAACCCGTACTAAGCAATGTGTGTGAGGTGCCTTGCTCAATGACACTGCATACGTGGCCTGACCCGAGTATCGAACCCTGGACCGTTTAATTCCAAATCCGACGCTCTACCACTGGACCATGAGCGCCACACTTGTAGGACCTTTACAAACGTAACTGTGTGTTTTACGTTTATTTATCGTCGCTACCGGTTGTCCATATGAGCGACGCCTCCTGAAGAGATTAGTCATTTTAGATTGTGCAGGATAGTGCTTGCATGATACAGACAGAGACCCATTCCAGAGTCTCCGCTGGTTCCTTTACGTGCATGGTGTAAAGCACCGACACGAGACCTCGGTTTGATGTCACATCATTTTAGATTTTCGAAGCAATAAAAAGTGAACATGAAATAAAAACACCTTATCGAATTATACTTGAATCTGTTAAGCAAGTGGGTTGAATTTATGCACACCTAGACACAAATAACATACACTATCCTAATGCTTTGAAGTTCGAATACATAAGTTGTGCTATACTCTTATTTATCGTCGCTAAAGGTTACCCATATGAGCGACGACTCCTGAAGAGATTAGTCATTTTAGATTTTTGGAGGATAGTGCATGATACAGAGACCCATTCCAGAGTCTCCCCTGGTTCTTTTACGTGCATGGTGTAAAGCACCGACACGAGACCTCGGTTTAATGTCCCACCTGAAAGACTGTTAATTTTATTAGGGTCAGACAGGGGATCTAACCTCTATCCGTCTGTACAAACGTAACAGACCTTTACAGGATTTATTTCATTCTTTGACTTTGTTCTTGAAGTTCAAACAGCACACGCAATCACTCAAGCTGTCACTACAATTAGTGAGGTTATGTACTGGAGTCTTATGACGTCTTTGTAATATTGATTAAGGTTGACATAGGCAATAACCTGTGTATTTAAAAAAGAGGCTGTGCAAACATTGTTCACTCTATATGAACTTCTATGCATGTATGTTGCATTAATGTTAACCCACTTGCTGGGACTTATGCATGTTTTCATTGGAAGGTTTAGCCGACCTAAGCGGAACCGTAACCAGGGCACGAGGTTATAAAACCTTCCTCAGATCTCAAACTTGAGCTTGAGTAATTTGATTGGTGGATACTAATATATACACTGTGCTGAACCAATCAGAAGCTTGAGACTTAGTTTGATAGTGGAGAAAAGCTGCATAATATGCAGGCCAGTACTAAGCAATGTGTGTGAAGTGCCTTGCTCAAGGGAAGTACATACGTGTCCTGACCGCGTACTGACCCCGGGACCGTTCTATTCCAAATCCGATGCTCTACCACTGGACCACTGACACCAAACTTACGAAAGTAATGAAAAAAGAACAAGTTTTAAATAAATGAAGGTAAATTTACCAGTAGAAATGGAAATTCCGACGGAAATAGTAAATAATAAGTACAAAATGCGCATATTTGGATTTATTCTGGTATCACCGTTAATTAATATTCACTGGTAAATAGGATTGACAAAGGACTATGAATTAAAGTAACCAAGCTGAATTCGGGCTTTGAGCCCACTACCGCCTGATAATCCATTACCTGGAAGTGAACACCCTGCTGCAAGACGATTATTTGCATATTAAAAATGTTGCAGTGTGATTCTGCACTACTTGGTCTACCATAATTAATTATTACCATCATTATTGGATAAATATCAACTTCAACTTATTACTCAACAATCAGTCATGATTATGATTGGTAGGCTATATGACATTCGTTACAACAAAAAGCAAGTGTATCTCTATATAATAGTAAATCCTTCGACAACGTGAACCACGAGCAATTATTATCCATGGTAACTCTTACCCTTAAATATTTCTCGACATTTGACCGCAAGTGATAGTCCTCAATGGAATCACATCTGACTATATTTGTGTTTTCATCTGGCGTTCCCAAAGGCTGTGTTCTTGGTCCGATTCTATTTCGCATGTATCTATTATTAATGATCTACCTTTGTTGACTTAGGGTCTATGTTGGATGGCGGATATATATATTTATGTCTGTATCATAGATATGAGTGTACAATGTATTTTGAAGAAAACACAATAGTGTTGACCTGCCTACGTTGCTACAGATATTGAAAGTCGTCATGCGTCTCCTTTGGACTGGCCCATCCGACGCCTACAACACAACCTAGTGGAATTACATGCACCATGTCTTTGCTACACATGTATATACGAGCTTGGACAACAGCACGTTAATTGGGAAGGCTTACTCAACACGAGGGTCTTGCTGGAGTCTTATAATCCATACACTTCGTCGTAAAGGCGACTATCAGATTTCTTCCTAAGACGTACATTTTGCATGTGCTTACTCCAAGCCAATGAATTTGTGATGGCTACATCTAGGTATATGGCTGCTGTCACGCTCTCAAGAACATGCTTGTGGAGCATGAAATTATGCATGGTATTCGATACCATCAACTGAGTATCATATGATCAGAATGCTGATACCCTCTTGCAATGATTCGCAATCTGCATCACTGCAAAGCCTCCTGTAATTGGACATAGTCATCTGCGAATACTATGTTGTCTGGCATGTAATTTGTATTAACATAGAAAGAATAGGTTACATCGAAGGATAATAAAAAAGCAGCGACATGATTGGCAAGATGACAACTTCTACTAGATACATGTATGTTAAACATGTCAGCTGATGTGTTGATGTTCGGCAGATATTCTAGAAATAGGAACTCGGTGAACCAGATAGCCAGTTACAGAACCCAGAAAAACAACAAACAGAAACTATGTTGCAAATCGAATACTACTGCAAAACTAAGTCCTTATATGTGTTATACGTTCTTCAACACCTGGTGTCATTCAGTATGTTTACAGTTGAGAAACTGGTAGAGTTGGAAGTGAATATGCGCCACAGCTAGTTTATATTGAACTGTTCAAAATAGACCCAAATAATATTACGTTGTCATATCGATTCGATTATAAATATGTAATGATGTATCTGTGTGTTTTACGTTTTATTTATCGTCGCTACCGGTTGCCCATATGAGCGACACCTCCTGAAGAGATTTGTCATTTTAGATTTTTGGAGGATAGTGCAATGATACAGACAGAGACCCATTCCAGAGTCTCCTCTGGATCTTTTACGTACACGGTGTAAACCACCGACCCGAGACCTCGGTTTAAATTCCCATCTGAAAGACTGTTAATTTTATTAGGGTCAGACGGGGATCGAACATGATATATCTCCAACACCGTGCTGCTTTTATATCACCATTAAAGGTAATTTATTTGGGGGGGGGGGGTAAAAATAGTAGAAACGCGATAGTTTTAAAGCAGCATAAATTTATGATACATTCATAATGCATTTGTAAAATATTTCAATCTTTTAAAATAATGTGTGTGCTTTTAAATGAAATAATCAACATCAAAATAGTGAGAGTCCGCCTTCGTGGTCGAGTGGTTAAGGTCGCTGACTTTCGCTGACTGTAACCTATCATCACTGATGGTCACGGGTTCGAGCCCCGCTCAGACCGTGTCTCATTTATATGAAAAAGTTGGCAGTTTCTTACGGAGGTTGGTGCACCCAAGTACTGGTTAACCGTTGGAGCCTGCCCAGGAAAGGTGTTGCTAGGTAAACTGCCCGCCGGCGATATAGCCCAAGATGCAGGCGTAAAACCCGAAATATAACATATAACAAAATATGAAAATACTGTTATGAAAAAAGTTTTTATTGTCTAAGTTGCCGAATCAAATGTAAATGTCTAATAGAAAGAGTAATACAACCTTAGGGATTGCAGAAGTAATATAATCAACAATTATGCAACTATTCATTTTTCTTTTATGCTTTCCAATGAATGATTGAGTTTTAACAATGGAAGAAAATTCTATCTTTCACCGTTTTGAAACAGTGGAAGATGGCATTTTCTTTCCCACTGCCTGTGCTTCGTATTCCTCCGCGGTTGTATGCACTTTTGTATTTTAGTTATTTTATTATATTTTGTTTTACCTTTCGGGCCACATTAGAGGTACCCCCATGTATTAATCTTCGTAATAGGTGTGGTTGCGGTCGGATCATTTTAGCTCTTTTCTGACAATTATAAAATAGTAGCTCTCAGCAATTTGTTTTGTCTGTCGTTTTCAATACTCAGAGCAGATAGTAACTAACTTGAAACGTATACTGGACCTATGTTTTATTGCGAACGTTCACACGAAAGAAAGTGGTTGTGCGGTTATTTAATATTGTAGTGAAATGTGGCTACGAATAAGTACAGTTGTAATGAACAAAAGTGGATAACACATATATTAGCAAACTCATTGGAAATCATAAAAGAAAAAGATGTGTTTATTAGTGTAAGATATGATAATGTTTCATCTACAGACGGATCTGTAGTCCAGTGGTAACACGCTGGACTGGTAATCAAGATATCGTAGGTTCGATCCCCCGTCTGACCCTAATAAAATTAACAGTCTTTCAGATGGGACGTTACACCGAGGTCTCGTGTCGGTGCTTTACACCGTGCACGTAAAAGAACCAGAGGAGACTCTGAAATGGGTCTCTGTCTGTATCATTGCGCTATCCTCCAACGTCTAAAATGACTAATCTCTTCAGGAGGCGTCGCTCATATGGGCAACCGGTAGCGACGATAAATAAACGTAAAACACACATGTTTCATCTAGTGACATTTCGTGGAAATACTAATTTCGGTGATCACCGAGTATCGATGAAATAAATTCCAATATTACACTAGTTAAAACAAATATCCTCTATGTGTGTCTATGTTGGAGAATCAAATGTACAAATCAAGTATTAGTTTGTGTCAATTTATAAAATCAGTAATACAGAAATAAAGATTGCAGAAATGACATAATGAAGAATTAAACACATATTATGTGACAGTACTCTGTCTGTCTAAAGTGTCGAATCAAAAGTACACAACAATGTAAAACTCATGATAATGTTGGTTGTGCAAGATAAATAATGAAAAGTATAAAAAATACTGTAGTGTGTGCTAAGTAGTACAATTAACAAGTTAAAACAACATTCATGCATACAGTCTACATTCATTATGTCGAATTCCACCTGACCAAACAAAATACATCGACATAACCGAAGTTTGACTTAACGATATTCGATATAAACGGAGCAAGTTATATGTACAATGATAGCGTCTGAATCGGGACATTGATCCGACTTCGATGTAACCGAAGAATTCGACATAACCGACTTTGACATAGCGGATGTAGACTGTAGTTTGTTCAAAATAATAACACACAATTATAATGTGTCCAACTTCCTAGTAATTAATGCATACTATACTTTGTTTTAGACAAACGTAGCAATTTTGCTATATCATAACTATGGTTTATTCTATTTAGATTAAATATTATCTAGGTACTGCGGGCAATTGGTCAAAGTACGGTAGTCTGCGGGAATGTACAATCAATTAAACATGTTCTTGGATATACACACTCGTTACAGCCACTTTCCTCAGTTGTATATGTACCTGCATATACAATCTAAATATGTTCTACCGATGTAAGCCGGTGTGAATCCACAGGGCAAGAATAAGACACCCTCCTTTCTTTTGTCGTATCATCCGCGTCAGTAACATTGTCATATGTAATCTCCTCTTTCGGTTCATCCCTGTGTTTTTGGTGTTTCCTTTTCTTCTTTTTATGTTTTCGCTTTGATACTCTATCAGGGTCTTCAGTGTCTCCGCTGTTGCTGTCTGGATTATTATGTACGTTGCTCCTATGCACCTCTAAAGGCCCGTGTTCATTTTCCATTTCAGCATTATCTTCGAAAACCCCAATTTTTGGAAGCTGAATGCTTTTAATCGTATGAAAGATTGTTTCTAACATCGTATCTGCGTTTACTCGGTGTCTAGATTTGCTCTTTGTCACCTCATGTAGTGATCGAACTTCCATGAAAGACCGATTTCGTTTGGTAATCTGTTTGGTATTCAAGTCATACCAGTCACACACACGTGGTTGACCGACCATACGCAGACAGCATGCTGGAAAAATACTCTCAAAGAACAGAATTATAGATAGTTGCTGAACCCTATATTGCATATCTCGGTTCTGGGAAACCAGACTACATGTGTTTGACATCATAGCGATCAATGAATTGATCATCAGAACGTATGTTAAAAGAACAAATGCAACGTAGATACATGCAGCGAACCATGGTGATGGTGCATCAAATAAGACATCCAAAGAAGTAAATCCAAACATCATTTTGAACATGGCCATCATAAGCTTGCCAAATTCATAGACATTTTCGTTTTCTGGTATATCACCAGTCAGTTTCGTAGTACCCCTGAATGCAATGAGTATACCAGTAGTAAATGCAACAAGTTCCATTCCAATTACAATTGAAAACCGAAACATATCCCCAACCAAGACCTTTTGTATCATAACGGTGAAGAAGCTGAATTGTCGAAAGCCGCGTAGGAAGAAAACCAAGAACCACCAACCAACGATCATTGAGCAAACGAGGAGATAGTCAGCATATTTATCATCAGATAATCGCCATATAAAATCTGCTATTATTGTTAGAGCGAATGTTAGTAATACAATTCTCAGAGGTCCGTTGTGATAGCAGTTGATAACATGTGATATAGTCCACGGCATGTGACCTTTAACAATTCTGATAACCTCTTGTGCGATATATAGAAAACTGAAAACCAGACTTAGCATGGCATAGACTGTGACAAATAAATCGTCTCCGATTTTGTACACGTTTCTGTCAGTTACTGTACTTTCAACAGTTGATCGTCTCATGGCATATGCTGTAAACCCAACCATGAACAACATGTGCATGATACCCCAAACTAAGAAGAACCATTTGTAAAACTCCCATTTCCTATTGATCACGTATCGCAACGGAGACATTTCAATGAACTTGAATGCTGTTGCTGAATCACTTTCAAATATCATTTCTAGTGTTGGCACCTTGCAAGTCGTCACGGGCTTTGGATTTAAGTTGTCTTTCTGATAATTCATTTTATCAACAGGTTGCGGATCGATCCACTGGAATATATCACGGAGCTTAAAGTCTGAACTTGCATCTATGTCCGTTACATCGTACAGTTCAACGTCGAAAAGTCCATCTTCGGAATTGACATAGCAGTAGACACCTTTCAGTTCCATAATGAACTTAAATATTGCATATTGTCCGAGCTTAGCAGCTAGCTTCAGTGGATTCAAGCCATCGTTGTTTGGCGTTAACCAGATATGATTAATTTGTTGACATGATTTGACCGAACTTTTGCAATTGCTACCTTTATTAACGGTTGTACTTGATTTCGTTTCAACTTTGTCATGTGTCACATTTGCTAGGTGTTCTACAATGGACATTATGTCTGTAAGTTTTTCTGGATATAGATGTGCATATTGTATTAAACAATGACATATATTATCGCCTCTGGAGTTCTGAACATCGATTTCAGCACCATATTCTAACACCCTCTCCAAAACTTTCACATTCAGCGTCAATGCAGCTACCAATAGAGGTAATTCCCCTAGCATCACCGTGTTCCCGAATCTGCTCCCAGTAGCGCATGTTCCAAGAATATCACCAATGACGCCTAACTCTTTCCCTTTTCGCAACAATTCATCTGCGACTTCAATATCCCTTCCAGTTATTGCAATATGCAAGGCTGTTTGGCCTCTATACACTTCTGAATTCAATCTACACTCAATGAGTAGCTCTGGACAAACAGTGATTAATGCTGATATTATTTCCTTGCTTGCGCGCATTTTCACAGCTCGATGCAGAATGGTTTCTTGCTCCAATGACACATTTTGTAGATCTTTTTCTTTTCTTTTGGACTTAATTTCAGAAATAAGTCCATGCACTTTTTCAGAATTTCCTTCGTGGATTCCTGCAACAAGTGGCTTAATCAATTCTGGAATGTCATCCTCCGAAAATCTGTACGAGTTCCCAATACCAACAGTTGGCAACGCCATTGGTTTCTCGGGATTAACTGCCATATTCCTATCTAATCTATGCTCTTCATATTTCTAGCACCACTGCATTTCTTCCTTTCCAATTTGTTTATTGTACGATCATGATTTAAAATACACGTCATGTCCAATTGATATCTAATCCAATCAGATATTATATATTTATATATAGCTATGATTAACTAAATATAAGCTATACAGCTTTATGTCCAATTCCTTATATCAGTTGTTGTAAATAATCATGTATTGACAGAAAATAAATATGTTTAAACTAACTAAATATAATCCCTAGACTGAGCCACGCTGATATGTTAATCCGATTTCTGAATAGATCTTTATCGACTGCACATTTATTTATAGTAACAGAGTTAATTAAACTGTTCGTCAGCATTATTACAAAATAAATATAAATAATTCGGATATTTTTCTCCAATAAATAACGTCCAGGGACTGTACTAGACACCTATGTATATACATTCACATTCACGCATGGTTCAGGCCTCCATCCAGATATTCCTGCGTCAGCATACTGTCTTCTATTAGTATATATATATATCTATATCTATGAATAAAATAGTGTTTCAGTTTATATGACGATTCAATGTGTCTGTATTCTGGAAGTACAAAAGAAAACATACAGTTGGTTGAGCTCATTGTGTGTTTATTATTGTGTTCATACTCGCCAAGCGACTTATTAGACCTAGTGGTTAATGTTGTTCACGCAAATGACTTGCCCCGTTGCAAGTTCATATATCACTGAGGTAACGCTATCCAGCTGGATTGCGGAAGGTCGGTTGTTCTAATCGGTGTGTGTGTTTTACGTTTATTTATCGTCGCTACCGGTTGCCCATATGAGCGACGCCTCCTGAAGAGATTAGTCATTTTAGATTTTTGGAGGATAGTGCAATGATACAGACAGAGACCCATTCCAGAGTCTCCTCTGGTTCTTTTACGTGCACGGTGTAAAGCACCGACACTAGACCTCGGTTTAACGTCCCATCTGAAAGACTGTTAATTTTATTAGGGTCAGACGGGGGATCGAATCTGCGATCCCTGGATTACCAGTCCAGCGTGTTACCACTGGACTACAGATCCGTCTGCATGTTCTAATCGGGTTCCTGCCTGTGCATTAAATACCTAATTAAATCTTATACCCCAAGTCAAGTTTATATACTCGTGTGCACTACTATTGTATACAATAAGTTAGCATTGTTTTATGTTTCTCCAGGAACTTCCATCAAACGAACGAAAATACATTTATTGTAATGATATTGGAGACGAATTTCATTAATTATTAATATGTGTACATTTTAACGACTATAGGAAAAAGGTAACGGTATTCTACTATCACCGCCCCAATATCTTAAAATTGGAAACGTTATTATCAAGTGAAAATCATAATGAGCTTAAACGACTTAGCGTATTTATGACACCTGATAAAGCTTAATGTAGAGAGCAAAGTAAATGATGTAGTTTTATATACTAGGTATATAAATATGTATGTGCAAACTAGGAAACGATATTATGAAGGTAGGATAGTAAAGACAAATGTTATAATAATGCACTACATTTTCAAATGTCTACATTAATACATTTCATCTATGTAAATATTGTGTGTCGAAGATTAGATGTTTCTTTAGGGGAGAGTCCCACAGGTGTAACTGGAGCCGCGAATATAGGGATTGACCCAACATTCTGTGATTAAATTAACATTCTTTTCGACACATTAGTTAGATAGATAGATAGATAGATATCTTTTATTCCACCATATGATGAGATACATTTACATAATAAACACAGACAATTGATAACAAAATGAACAGATGAAATGGAACATAGAACTTTTACACATATATGCACTATAATATATTATGTGTGTATATTTCTACATCTACACACATAACACACACATACACACAGATACACAATACATACATACCTACCTACATGCATATACACATATACATATATACATATATTTATATACATATACATGTATACATATACACACATATACATACATACACCCATGCATATACATGCATATACACAGACATACAGACTACTGGATATGTCATTGACATTAATATATGAACTATATTAACCATTTTATTAGCTATGTATACATATCTTTGTAGATCTGAGATCTTGTATTCATTATATTCATGAATACTTTCATGAAGTATGTGTACGTTACTTAGGAAAAGGTTCGTCTTTTCAACTACAGAAAAGTCGTTGTTATTTCTAAGACCGACTCGAATTAATTCCAAAGCATGTCCAAAGTAGCAACCCTAAACGAAAACGAAAGCTTTAGGGAATCAGAATTGGACAATTTTAACTGTTTTCAAACCCAGTTTGTAAGGGTATATTACAATAATAAATAGTTTAAGCATTTTGCTAAATGATGCATATATCTTAACATTAATTTGAAACATTGCACTCTCTGTGACTCACTCATAATTAAAGTTGAAAATCCGGATAACATTTCAATAATTTGATCTCTATAATACATATTAGTGATAATATTTTATTGCATTATATACATATATACAACACTACATGTTTGACACACACATGAAAGCAAATGGGTTGGGCCACAAGTTCTAGGAAAATTGTATATGAGCTTGTAAAATGAATGCGATTCTGTGATATATGCTTAGGCTATTCTATTAGCGCATTGGTTCGCGCGCTTGCTTCTCACCATTGCGACCCGGGTTCGATCCTCGGACTGGGAAGTATGTGAGATTGTACGGTGGTGGCCAGATCGGACAGGTGGGTTTTCTCCGGGTACTCTGCCCCCCCCCCACTATTACGCTTTCATCCGCGCTAGCGAGTGATTAATACAAGTTATTAAAGCTTGTTTCGCAATCGATGTAAAATAAATAAAGTTTAGATTAAATGTATGCGAATTTTGTGATATATGTTTGCAAATCTACCGAGGGGAGGAATAATGTTTCAATTCAGTTCAGTATATTATTAAATGAATTGCATTATATTTCTTACACAAACAAGGTACACGATTCATAACAATTCTTGGATACACATTTTTCTTGGAAAACACAATTATTTTCTTTGTTTCAAAAATAATAATAATTACACCGGTTTATGTAATCAACAAGGGATTCTTGAGCGTATTTGTTAAGCAACACCATTATATTCTGCTGATAGAATACACCAACAAACAAGTAGTAGCCATTGTCTTTATGGGTATACATACATGTACGATGCTTGATCTTGCGCAATACGTATACTCTTATAGCAGTAAATCCTGTAATGAGAGACATCGGTCAGTTACTGCCCATGCATATTCTCTAAAAGTAGATAGGCCATATTAAGTGTTTTCCTCTGTTTTTATCGTTGTTTTCTTTGCACAACATGCTAGCAATGTTATTCCACTATCGCTTCGTATGAGTTTTAAATTATTATATCTCGACAGATCTCATACAGTATATTGCAATGGCTACTTATTTCTAAAAGAATGTTATCAGTTAATTAACACATTTATCATACCGCAACATCTGGTTAGGGCACAATAATAAAAACAAAGGATTCTAACTAAAAGGACCTATTTACATTTTGGAATAAATCAGACTTTATCTGCCAAGGGAGGTAATAGAAAAAAAATAGTGATATCTCTCATTGCTAGATAAAGCCTAGATCCTGGTACCGTTCTAATCAGGTCAGAACTAAGAAATATCCCAATGTACCCGTTATTTAAAAACTTGGATAGGCTGTTCCGAAGATCCTAACTATTATAATTAATATATGACAGTGGCGAGTTCAAATGACACGAACACAACCATCTTACATCTTCCACTCAAAATTAAACAGATATATTCCAAAGCCTCGATAGATCTGGATGAATATGTCGCAGGGCCAATTACGGCATAACGTCGCAAGGCCAATTACGGCATAACGTCGCAAGGCCAACTACGGCATAACGTCGCAAGGCCAATTACGGCATAACGTCGCACGGCCAATTACGGCATAACGTCGCAGGGCCAATTACGGCATAACGTCGCAAGGCCAATTACGGCATAACGTCGCAAGGCCAATTACGGCATAACGTCGCAAGGCCAATTACGGCATAACGTCGCACGGCCAATTACGGCATAACGTCGCAGGGCCAATTACGGCATAACGTCGCAAGGCCAATTACGGCATAACGTCGCAAGGCCAATTACGGCATAACGTCGCAAGGCCAATTACGGCAATTAAGTGCAACGGGAATGAGAGTCTAAGAGTGTTGGTTCAGAGCTGTCCTAAATCCGCCTACTGTCTCTGCACACACGACACTGTCAATTAGTTTATTCCAGTCTAGCACTGCTTTGGGGAAGAATAATTGTTTATACTGCTCTGTTATACATATGAAAGTATTATATGCAATTAAGCTAATGTTACTTATTTCAATTTCCTTGTTATCGCGTTGCTGTTATATTACTTCTAATGTAGAAGATATTTACAAAAGCTAGGCTTACATAATGTTCAACGCAGACGAATGCTAGTGATGAACATTTAAATATAGTACATGCCTTCTGGCACAGTTTAAAATAACCTGCTAGATTGAATTTTCGAATGTCAGCTGGATTACCAAATTATGTACAGCAATATAGAATATAGATAAACTATGATATTGATCGAGTAATTGTGAAAACTACATCATCCGGAATCCTTTCAAGAAACTAATCAACCGAACTGATTTAGCAGAATAAATGACACACATATGTACACTTACCTTGTTTAGGCCATGTTCCGATGTCGCTATGACTTGATCCTATCAATACTCAATACTCAATAAAAGCCTGAACGCGAGCATACATTATTTAGCAAATCTTGAACGTACACTGAATGCTGATTTGAAATTCAAAAGAATTTGGACGCTAAACTGCTGATATTAAGAGGTCAACTGGGTAATTATTTATAGCCTGTATATCGATCCGTTAATGGGCTTTCAACCTTGCCAGGTATTTCTGCACAATGTATTGTTAATGCATCACACTACATTTAAATCGAAAACGTATGCATAGCTTATTCATTTGCTTTTCACACATTACATTTCAGACGAATGCCTTTAGATTAGTCCCACGTTGTGGCTCTAGTTACCTCCCATGACACAGACCGATCTGTAGTCCAGTGGTTAACACGTTGGACTGGTAATCCAGGGATCGCATGTTCGATCCCCATTCTGACCCTAATAAAATTAACAGACTTTCAGATGGGACTTTAACCCGAGGTCTCGTGTCGGTGCTCTACACCGTGTGTCATAGGGTGCATTGTTGTTAATAAATACAAACTCTTTGAACACATATATTCGCTTGTCATTTTTGCCCCTATTTGAAGCAGTGAGTTGAAAACGTTGTAACACCTTCAGTTAGTTTGTAACGTAGCATATGTAGTACAGTGTAGTATAGTTTTAGTTATGTCCCTTGGACCAATAGTTATAATAAGTGACACGTACATTTGACCTGACACGTGACAATATTTAAGCACGTGCTCTTTACTAACCAATCACTGCATGCATATGAGACATCCGCCATTTTCACAAAACATAAACAAGACGCCATTAATTATATGCTACAAATAAACCATATTATGTAGGAATATATATATATACCTTCAGGTAACTATTGCTACTCTTTTTGACTACCATCCCGATAATATATTATTCATGTACATTGACTGATAAACTGTTAGTTTTTGAGAAATATCGATCAGATGTAAAGACTTGATTTTCATTGTCTAACTTAAACTACACCATCGTATCTTGTATTTCTTAAATTCGTCAATGCAATTGTCGTCATTATATATGTCTGATGATATGGTATAACTTATGTGATTGTTAATTATGTGATGTATATAAGTATGAAACTGTATATTTGTATATATTGGTTGCAGATAGAGATATCGAGAGATAGAGATATCGAGATATAGAGATATAGAGATAGAGAGATAGAGATAGAGAGGGATAGATAGAGACGGAGAGAGAAACGATGGCTATATTGCGAGGAATAAAGTGCAGTAGACATTAATAAAAGAGTTTTCCTCTTTCTTTGTCGATCTCGACCCCCACCCCCTTAGTGCTCGCCGGCGGTCTGCGACAAATGGCGCCCAACTTATCAACTGCGCCTCGCCTAGACTCGACTCTATGCTTCTCTTCTAGAATCGACTATATACTTCGACTCTAGATATTGCCTCTAGAATCTAGACTTCACCTCTATACTTCACCTCTAGACCTCGTCTCAGCTCGTCTAGACCTCATCTCAATGGAATCGCAGCACCTGAAGATGTTTTATATGAGATACTCTCAGCATCACATCCCTAACTGGACATACAGATGTTTATCATTATCTACACGGATTCGGATACCCGGGGTACGACGTTTTTGAATGTGTGCACACTAACTTACTATGCTTATCAGTGATTACTTGGACCCATGGATTTATACATATATCAACAAGCAACAATCGTCAGCATCAGGATCGTTCGTCTCTAGATGTGAAGAGCATGGACTTGCTAACAGTTATTGTGATATAGTGTTACATTAATAATGAGTGACTTATTTGTGTGATTCGTATTGGACGACTCATTGACGATGGTGTGGTGAGATCAAATTTATTTATCTATATTGTATATCATTGTCCTATTTTTGTATTTCATATATTTTTCTATAAGTCAGTATTGACATAAAGACACAGCGTAAACATCTAGGACTCACACAACACAATACACATAACATTGCATGTGTCGTACATACTAATCCTCTTTCAGCAGTGACCAGTGACCAGCGACCCATTTAATCGTTGTCCGATTGTAGTATGTATGTATGTATTCTATTTCAGTAGGTCATATAAAGTATATATAGCTTGATCAGTGTTTATGTAGTCTACACAGGTGTATTAGTAGATTATTGACCCAGATATCATCCGTCCATAGAGTGTGACAGACATTATTTTGCCCTTTGTTTATACAGTACACAAGTCTTTATTATTGTGTATAATAAAGATTTTCGAACATATTATTTCTTTCTAGGACAGGTAAACCTGTCAAAGAGAGTTAGATCGGTATATCGAGATCAGGACGGTTGTTTATATTTGAAAGTTCAAATATTATAAACGCAATATTTATACATGTATACGGGTTGTGAAACGATTCGGGTTGTTTGGCCAGCAACAGTCTTTTTTCCACAGCGTGCAAGTTCCGCGTTACACGTGCTTGGACGCATTGTGAAGTTCAATATATATATATATGAATTTGACACTCGATCATAGTAATCCGTAGTATTATTTGAAGAGCGATTGATTTTCAAATACATTATCTATCTATCAGCATTTTCGCGTTCACGGTACTTGTTCAATTCGAAATTATTGATTTTGAAAGAATACGTCACTAATCTTCTCTTTCAAAATCCGATAATCGGATAAATGTAACGACAGATAGTTTTGTACATTTATAAAATTCGAAGGATAGCTCAGTGGTTAGCGTGTAAAATTACGGTATAACGGTATAAAATTGTTCCGCTGTGTATAGGTTCAACCCCAGCTGACGGAGTAAATTTTGTTTCTATTTTTTTTATTTCTTCAGTATTTGAAGGTAATAAACACTTATTAAATTTCAAGACTTGGTATATTTGTTTGTTATTTTTTACTTCTTGATATTGACTACAGTGTTCTACTATATAGAATAGGGTATACTATTATCAATACAAGCACGTACTTTGTGTTGATGTCATAAACTTATTTGCATATTCTGCACATACAACGGTGTACTTTGATAGTAATACTTATTGTGTTTTTGTTTGCTATGCTATTGTGTACACACTTTGTAAAATATTCATGTCGGTAAAACTGGTGTCGGAAGTTTAAATTGTTGAATAATTGAACTGAATTGAATATTGATGTTAATGATTTGAAAGTGAAAGTGAAATCATGGCAGACTACATATCGGAGAGAGAATTAAAGAAACTGAGAATGGAACGATTAGCAATGGAAGCTAAAGAAAAGGAAGTAGAAAAGAGGATAAGGAAGGAAAAAGTAAGAATAGATAAAGAGATAAAATTGAAAGCAATGGAGGAATTAAGGAGTCAGAGAGACACATTAGTGAAATCTAGACAACGGAAACAGGAGGAAACAATGGATTTGAGAGAAAGAGAAAAGGGGATAGTGAATGAAAAAGAAATGTTAGATAAGGGGAAGAAATTTAAAGCAAGGGATGAATTACGGACTCGGAGAGACACATTAGTGAATAGTAGACACCAGAAGCAGGATGAACCAATGGGTTTGAGAGTAGGGCATAATATGAACAAAGAATTAGAGAAGAGAAGGATAATGTTAGAAATGGAGATAACTAAATTAGAAAGCATGGAAACAGATATGTTATTGGAGAAGAATGGAACAGCGAGTTATACACAATGTGATATGGACAGTATGCACAACAATGTAGAAGGACATGTTGATATAGATGATGAATCAGATATTAGTGGAGAAATTATTGTTGGTGAAGCCAACATAGTCACTGAAGAGGAATATGATGATCATGGTGAATATATAGGAATTAGAGATGGCGGAAATGACACAGTGGACAAGAAAAATATGTCGCATTTTGTAAAAGGAGATATGTATATAGATGAGACAGAGTTTGGTGGATACGATATACGGAGTGAGGACAACAAAGTCACTGAAGATGAATATTTCGATCCAGAATACTTATCGGATCATGATGATATAGAATTTAGAGATGGTAGAAATGACATGTTGGACAAAGAAATGAGATGGTTGGAGAAGAAGGCAACACATATTCCAAGAAAGATATTTAATAGTACACAGACCTATGAACAAGAGATACATGATGAGTATGAAATATATAGGCAGGAACAAGAGCTACAGAGGGAGCTGAATAAGAAACAAGCATATGCTGGTAGTAAGACTAACTTGGACACAACAAGAAAGAAAGTATTTAGGAAAGGTGTTAGAGATATAGATGAGGATTATAATAGAGAAAAGAACACTAGAAAAGTGAGAAAAGAAGTTGTGAAAGTTAAACAGGAAAATGAAGAAGATGAAGAGTATGAACTGTTGGAAAGAATACAGAGATTGAAATTGAAGGAACAAGAGGTAGAAAAAGAAGCAAGGAGGAAACGAATGTTGAAGGAAAGGAAACGAAAGGAGATGGATATGGAAAGGAAATTGAAATTGGAACAAGAAAAGAGACGTCTGAAAGACAAAAGAATAAAGGAACTGAAAGAACAGGAACATATGTTAGAAAGGAGTTTAGTCAAAATGCAAACTGAATTGAGTTTACTGGATACTGACACAAGTGATGACAGTGATATTGATGGTAAGCGAACAATTAGACAGAACAGCACAAAGCGTAGAATGAAAGATGGTAGAAAGCACATAGAAAGGAATGATGGCAACACACTTGCTGATATAGTTGAAAGACAAATTACAGAAAGAGAAAAGGTTAGATCACATATATACAAACCGACAGTGCCAAAGTTAACAGAGAGTTCTTTTGAAGAATGGAAAATTGAAATTAACGTCATGATAAGATCAGACCTATATCACGAGGATATTTTACGACAGGCTGTGAGAAATTCACTTAGTGGAAACACCAGAAAGATATTGTTAACATTAGCCCCAGATGCGACTACTAAGGATATTGTAGACAAACTTGACACGGTGTATGGGAATGTTAGATCAGGAGAATCAGTAATTGCAGAATTCTACCAATCTAATCAAAAGAAAGACGAGGGTGTTTCAGAGTGGGGACTTAGACTGGAAGGTGTTTTGCAGACAGCAATAGAGAAAGGACACATACAAAGGAACCAGAAAGATAACATGCTAAAAACAAGGTTTTGGAGACATCTTTACAATGTTGAATTAAGAAATGCAACACGAATATGCTATGAAACAGCTACTGATTTTGAAGACTTACAGAGAAAGATAAGAAAAGAAGAAGCAGAGATGAAACTTGTGAAGAACAATGATGTTCCAAAACATATTAATACTCAACAGACAGAGATGAAAGAGCAGATGACCATATTAAAAGATTTGGTTGAGAAAATGAAGAATATGGAGATAAAGTTGAACGATATGAAAATACAGAAACATTTGGAGAGTCAGGATAGAAAATATAGACAAGATGATAACAGGGACCCATATGAATATCATGACACATGGAATCAAGATTGGAATAGGAGAAGAGGATTTAACCAGAGAACCGTTGGGTATGGAGGAAGAGGACACTACAGAACAACTAGGAGAGGATATGGATACGGAAGAGGACAATACAATGATAGACGCGATTCAGCAGATACTAGGAATTACACATACGATCGAAATACTCATAATGAAGGAAGAAATGATGGACATAGTGATGTTATAAAACATGAACAGAAGACTTTAAACTGAAAGGTGCTCTGTCCACGGGGCAGAACCAGAGCACAGAGGAATATGATAGCCCTACAGCAACAGTCTTTGATCGACTAATCGGTGAATCAAACCAAACAAAAGTGAATATAAATGGAATAGAAGCACCTACTTTAATAGACAGTGGATCAATGGTCAGTACCATGTCTGAACGTTTTTACAACAGCATGACCGACCAACCTGATATGAAAAGCTTAAATGATTTTGGACTGGAAATTAAAGGAGCCAATGGATCAACAATACCGTATTTAGGATATATAGAAGCTAAAGTAGAAACAAACATATTAGAATATCCAGTCTATACACTTTTCTTGGTTGTACCAAATACAGAATTTCATTCAAATGTACCTATCTTACTTGGTACCAACGTCATCAGAGAAATTAATGAACATAGAACATTACACACAGAAATTTCTAAAGAATGGGAAACAGCATTTATGTCAATGACAACTAATATTGGTAAAGTAGTAGCAACTAGAGATATTTTACTACATCCGGGGGAAACCAGGACAGTCACAGGTTTACTAAGAAAATATAGAAACTTTGAGGCGGCAGTGACGGAACCCATAGAGGAACACAGCGTACATAATGCGATTATTTGTCCACGAGTTGTATCTGGAAATAATCCCGGAAAGACAACAAGAATACCTGTCAGAATATGTAACATTTCTGCAAAACCTATTAAAATAAGAGCAAAATCAGACATTTGTCAGCTACAAGAGGTTAAAGTGCTACGACAAGCAGACATCTCCACTCCAATAAAATCAGTGTGCTCTGCATCCATCCAACCTGAAAAGGAAATCAAACAATATGAGAAACATGACTGCAAAACCAAGTACGGGGTGGATTTAGAGGAATCCAATCTCACCAATGACCAAAAGAAGAACGTATACAATTTATTTGAGAAGTGGGAGAATATATTTCCAAAGACACCACAAGAATTAGGACATACGTCAGAAGTTCGCCACAAAATTAGCCTAACTATTGACGAACCATTTAAGGAACCATACCGGCGAATACCACCAGCTATATTCAATGAAGTGAAAGAGCATCTTCAGGAAATGCTAGATATAGGAGCTATAAGAAATTCAAAAAGCCCATGGTCATCCAATGTAGTAATAGCCAGAAAGAAAGATGGATCAATCCGATTTTGCATAGATTTCCGAAAACTTAATTCAAGAACGAA
>CM026390.1:89742157-89827731 GCA_014843695.1 Archivesica marissinica | reverse complement strand
GACTAGTCGGACCATATATGTGGACTAGTCGGACCATATATGTGGACTAGTCGGACCATATATGTGGACTAGTCGGACCATATATGTGGACTAGTCGGACCATATATGTGGACTAGTCGGACCATATCTGTGGACTAGTCGGACCATATCTGTGGACTAGTCGGACCATATATGTGGACTAGTCGGACCACATCTGTGGACGTCGGACCACATCTGTGGACTAGTCGGACCATATCTGTGGACTAGTCGGACCATATATGTGGACTAGTCGGACCACATCTGTGGACTAGTCGGACCATATATGTGGACTAGTCGGACCATATCTGTGGACTAGTCGGACCATATATGTGGACTAGTCGGACCATATCTGTGGACTAGTCGGACCATATATGTGGACTAGTCGGACCATATCTGTGGGCTAGTCGGACCATATCTGTGGACTAGTCGGACCATATATGTGGACTAGTCGGACCACATCTGTGGACTAGTCGGACCATATATGTGGACTAGTCGGACCATATCTGTGGACTAGTCGGACCATATATGTGGACTAGTCGGACCATATCTGTGGACTAGTCGGACCATATATGTGGACTAGTCGGACCATATATGTGGACTAGTCGGACCATATCTGTGGACTAGTCGGACCATATATGTGGACTAGTCGGACCATATATGTGGACTAGTCGGACCATATATGTGGACTAGTCGGACCATATATGTGGACTAGTCGGACCATATATGTGGACTAGTCGGACCATATCTGTGGACTAGTCGGACCATATATGTGGACTAGTCGGACCACATCTGTGGACTAGTCGGACCATATATGTGGACTAGTCGGACCATATATGTGGACTAGTCGGACCATATCTGTGGACTAGTCGGACCGGACCATATATGTGGACTAGTCGGACCATAGATGTGGACTAGTCGGACCATATATGTGGACTAGTCGGACCATATATGTGGACTAGTCGGACCATATCTGTGGACTAGTCGGACCATATATGTGGACTAATCGGACCGGACCATATATGTGGACTAGTCGGACCATATATGTGGACTAGTCGGACCACATCTGTGGACTAGTCGGACCATATATGTGGACTAGTCGGACCATATCTGTGGACTAGTCGACCGGACCATATATGTGGACTAATCAGACCATATATGTGGACTAGTCGGACCATATATGTGGACTAGTCGGACCACATCTGTGGACTAGTCGGACCATATATGTGGACTAGTCGGACCATATCTGTGGACTAGTCGGACCATATATGTGGACTAGTCGGACCATATATGTGGACTAGTCGGACCATATATGTGGACTAGTCGGACCATATCTGTGGACTAGTCGGACCGGACCATATATGTGGACTAGTCGGACCATATATGTGGACTAGTCGGACCGGACCATATATGTGGACTAGTCGGACCGGACCATATCTGTGGACTAGTCGGACCATATCTGTGGACTAGTCGGACCATATATGTGGACTAGTCTGACCATATCTGTGGACTAGTCGGACCATATCTGTGGACTAGTCGGACCATATATGTGGACTAGTCGGACCATATCTGTGGACTAGTCGGACCATATATGTGGACTAGTCGGACCATATCTGTGGACTAGTCGGACCATATCTGTGGACTAGTCGGACCATATATGTGGACTAGTCGGACCATATCTGTGGACTAGTCGGCCATATCTGTGGACTAGTCGGACCATATATGTGGACTAGTCGGACCATATCTGTGGACTAGTCGGACCATATATGTGGACTAGTCGGACCATATCTGTGGACTAGTCGGACCATATATGTGGACTAGTCGGACCATATATGTGGACTAGTCGGACCATATATGTGGACTAGTCGGACCATATATGTGGACTAGTCGGACCATATATGTGGACTAGTCGGACCATATATGTGGACTAGTCGGACCATATTGGACTAGTCGGACCATATATGTGGACTAGTCGGACCATATATGTGGACTAGTCGGACCATATATGTGGACTAGTCGGACCATATATGTGGACTAGTCGGACCATATCTGTGGACTAGTCGGACCACATCTGTGGACTAGTCGGACCATATATGTGGACTAGTCGGACCACATCTGTGGACTAGTCGGACCATATCTGTGGACTAGTCGGACCATATATGTGGACTAGTCGGACCATATCTGTGGACTAGTCGGACCGGACCATATATGTGGACTAGTCGGACCATATATGTGGACTAGTCGGACCGGACCATATCTGTGGACTAGTCGGACCGGACCATATATGTGGACTAGTCGGACCATATATGTGACTAGTCGGACCATATATGTGGACTAGTCGCGACCATATCTGTGGACTAGTCGGACCATATATGTGGACTAGTCGGACCATATATGTGGACTAGTCGGACCATATCTGTGGACTAGTCGGACCATATATGTGGACTAGTCGGACCATATATGTGGACTAGTCGGACCATATATGTGGACTAGTCGGACCATATCTGTGGACTAGTCGGACCATATATGTGGACTAGTCGGACCATATCTGTGGACTAGTCGGACCACATCTGTGGACTAGTCGGACCATATATGTGGACTAGTCGGACCATATATGTGGACTAGTCGGACCATATATGTGGACTAGTCGGACCATATATGTGGACTAGTCGGACCATATCTGTGGACTAGTCGGACCATATATGTGGACTAGTCGGACCATATATGTGGACTAGTCGGACCATATATGTGGACTAGTCGGACCATATATGTGGACTAGTCGGACCATATATGTGGACTAGTCGGACCATATATGTGGACTAGTCGGACCATATATGTGGACTAGTCGGACCATATATGTGGACTAGTCGGACCATATCTGTGGACTAGTCGGACCACATCTGTGGACTAATCGGACCATATCTGTGGACTAGTCGGACCATATATGTGGACTAGTCGGACCACATCTGTGGACGTCGGACCACATCTGTGGACTAGTCGGACCATATCTGTGGACTAGTCGGACCATATATGTGGACTAGTCGGACCACATCTGTGGACTAGTCGGACCATATATGTGGACTAGTCGGACCATATCTGTGGACTAGTCGGACCATATATGTGGACTAGTCGGACCATATCTGTGGACTAGTCGGACCATATATGTGGACTAGTCGGACCATATCTGTGGACTAGTCGGACCATATCTGTGGACTAGTCGGACCATATATGTGGACTAGTCGGACCACATCTGTGGACTAGTCGGACCATATATGTGGACTAGTCGGACCATATCTGTGGACTAGTCGGACCATATATGTGGACTAGTCGGACCATATCTGTGGACTAGTCGGACCATATATGTGGACTAGTCGGACCATATATGTGGACTAGTCGGACCATATCTGTGGACTAGTCGGACCATATATGTGGACTAGTCGGACCATATATGTGGACTAGTCGGACCATATGTGGACTAGTCGGACCATAATGTGGACTAGTCGGACCATATATGTGGACTAGTCGGACCATATCTGTGGACTAGTCGGACCATATATGTGGACTAGTCGGACCACATCTGTGGACTAGTCGGACCATATATGTGGACTAGTCGGACCATATATGTGGACTAGTCGGACCATATCTGTGGACTAGTCGGACCGGACCATATATGTGGACTAGTCGGACCATAGATGTGGACTAGTCGGACCATATATGTGGACTAGTCGGACCATATATGTGGACTAGTCGGACCATATCTGTGGACTAGTCGGACCATATATGTGGACTAATCGGACCGGACCATATATGTGGACTAGTCGGACCATATATGTGGACTAGTCGGACCACATCTGTGGACGTCGGACCACATCTGTGGACTAGTCGGACCATATCTGTGGACTAGTCGGACCATATATGTGGACTAGTCGGACCACATCTGTGGACTAGTCGGACCATATATGTGGACTAGTCGGACCATATATGTGGACTAGTCGGACCATATCTGTGGACTAGTCGGACCATATATGTGGACTAGTCGGACCATATCTGTGGGCTAGTCGGACCATATCTGTGGACTAGTCGGACCATATATGTGGACTAGTCGGACCATATCTGTGGACTAGTCGGACCATATATGTGGACTAGTCGGACCATATCTGTGGACTAGTCGGACCATATATGTGGACTAGTCGGACCATATCTGTGGACTAGTCGGACCATATATGTGGACTAGTCGGACCATATATGTGGACTAGTCGGACCATATATGTGGACTAGTCGGACCATATATGTGGACTAGTCGGACCATATATGTGGACTAGTCGGACCATATATGTGGACTAGTCGGACCATATATGTGGACTAGTCGGACCATATATGTGGACTAGTCGGACCATATCTGTGGACTAGTCGGACCATATATGTGGACTAGTCGGACCACATCTGTGGACTAGTCGGACCATATATGTGGACTAGTCGGACCATATATGTGGACTAGTCGGACCATATCTGTGGACTAGTCGGACCGGACCATATATGTGGACTAGTCGGACCATAGATGTGGACTAGTCGGACCATATATGTGGACTAGTCGGACCATATATGTGGACTAGTCGGACCATATCTGTGGACTAGTCGGACCATATATGTGGACTAATCGGACCGGACCATATATGTGGACTAGTCGGACCATATATGTGGACTAGTCGGACCACATCTGTGGACTAGTCGGACCATATATGTGGACTAGTCGGACCATATCTGTGGACTAGTCGGACCGGACCATATATGTGGACTAATCAGACCATATATGTGGACTAGTCGGACCATAGATGTGGACTAGTCGGACCACATCTGTGGACTAGTCGGACCATATATGTGGACTAGTCGGACCATATCTGTGGACTAGTCGGACCATATATGTGGACTAGTCGGACCATATATGTGGACTAGTCGGACCATATATGTGGACTAGTCGGACCATATCTGTGGACTAGTCGGACCGGACCATATATGTGGACTAGTCGGACCATATATGTGGACTAGTCGGACCGGACCATATATGTGGACTAGTCGGACCGGACCATATCTGTGGACTAGTCGGACCATATCTGTGGACTAGTCGGACCATATATGTGGACTAGTCTGACCATATCTGTGGACTAGTCGGACCATATCTGTGGACTAGTCGGACCATATATGTGGACTAGTCGGACCATATCTGTGGACTAGTCGGACCATATATGTGGACTAGTCGGACCATATCTGTGGACTAGTCGGACCATATCTGTGGACTAGTCGGACCATATATGTGGACTAGTTGGACCATATCTGTGGACTAGTCGGGCCATATCTGTGGACTAGTCGGACCATATATGTGGACTAGTCGGACCATATCTGTGGACTAGTCGGACCATATATGTGGACTAGTCGGACCATATCTGTGGACTAGTCGGACCACATCTGTGGACTAGTCGGACCATATATGTGGACTAGTCGAACCATATATGTGGACTAGTCGGACGGGACCATATATGTGGACTAGTCGGACCATATATGTGGACTAGTCGGACCATATATGTGGACTAGTCGGACCATATATGTGGACTAGTCGGACCATATCTGTGGACTAGTCGGACCATATATGTGGACTAGTCGGACCATATATGTGGACTAGTCGGACCATATATGTGGACTAGTCGGACCACATCTGTGGACTAGTCGGACCACATCTGTGGACTAGTCGGACCATATATGTGGACTAGTCGGACCACATCTGTGGACTAGTCGGACCATATCTGTGGACTAGTCGGACCATATATGTGGACTAGTCGGACCATATCTGTGGACTAGTCGGACCGGACCATATATGTGGACTAGTCGGACCGGACCATATATGTGGACTAGTCGGACCGGACCATATCTGTGGACTAGTCGGACCGGACCATATATGTGGACTAGTCGGACCGGACCATATATGTGACTAGTCGGACCGGACCATATATGTGGACTAGTCGGACCGGACCATATATGTGGACTAGTCGGACCGGACCATATATGTGGACTAGTCGGACCGGACCATATATGTGGACTAGTCGGACCACATCTGTGGACAAGTCGGACCATATATGTGGACTAGTCGGACCACATCTGTGGACTAGTCGGACCACATCTGTGGACAAGTCGGACCACATCTGTGGACAAGTCGGACCATATATGTGGACAAGTCGGACCACATCCGTGGACTAGTCGGACCACGACAACTCTTGCCAAAGGACAAGTCGGACCATATTCATGGACTAGTCAGACCACGACAACTCTTGCCAACGGACAAGTCGGACCACATTCATGGATTAGTCGGACCACGACAACTCTTGCCAACGGACAAATCGGACCACATTCATGGACTAGTCGGACCACGACAACTCTTGCCAACGGACAAGTCGGACCACATTCATGGACTAGTCGGACCACGACAACTCTTGCCAACGGACAAGTCGGACCACATTCGTGGACTAGTCGGACCACGACAACTCTTGCCAACGGACAAGTCGGACCACGACACCTCTTGCCAACGGACAAGTCGGACCACATTCGTGGATTAGTCGGACCACGACAACTCTTGCCAACGGACAAGTCGGACCACATTCGTGGACTAGTCGGACCACGACAACTCTTGCCAACGGACAAATCGGACCACATTCGTGGACATGTCAGACTATCAAGTGTTTACTACACTAAACAATAATAAACACTCCATTGCAATGACTAGATGGCGTACCACACTTGAAATATGACCCTGATTTCCGACTACGAGTTTTTGAATAACCGGTCTATTCTGTTGGTTTCTCTGATAAACTGCTACGCTGTTTGAAGCCATACAAGGCTAGGACCGACCACTCAGCGTCAACCCCGTTTGTTTACGCAGAATTGCTGCTCGTCGACCATTTTTCTGGTTCTTTTACGTACATGGTGTAAATCACGGACACGAGACCTCCGTTATAGTCCCACCTGAAAGACTGTTAACTGTATTAGTGTCAGACTGGGGATCAAACCTGCAATCCCTAGATTACCAGTCCAACGTGTTAACCACTGGACTACAGATCCGACTTATCTTCGGTCATTGTTCCGACTCATCGCCGACTGAACCCGAAATTGTTTGACCCGTGATCGAACTCAAGACTGTACACCTATCACGTCTTTAAAATATCCCTTTGACTCAAAACGGGTAAATGTTGCTAACACTACTTGTCTTTGGCTATGTTGTTAATGTACATGTTTCGTCCGTGATCCAGTGGTAGCGCGTCGGATTTGGAATCGAACGGTCCCGGGTTCGATACTCGGTCAGGCCACCTATGTAGTGTCCTTGAGCATCGCACCATACACACATTGCTTAGTACTGGTTAACCGCTTAGAGCCCAGGAAAATATGTCTATGTACCTGCAGGGGGTTTGACACTAATGGATCAGACAGTAGTCCAGTGGTAACACGCTGGCTGGTAATCCAGGGACCGCAGGTTCGATCCCCCGTCTGACCCTAATAAAATTAACAGATGGGACATTAAACCGAGGTCTCGTGTCGGTGCTGTACACCGTGCACGTAAAAGAACCAGAGGAGACTCTGGAATGAGTCTCTGTCTGTATCATTGCACTATCCTCCACAAATCTAAAATGACTAATCTCTTCAGGAGGCGTCGCTCATATGGGCAACTGGTAGCGACGATAAATAAACGTAAGGCACACATACACACATATACAATGCCTAATCTCAGTGAATTTAGATAATAAGCGGTTGTGCCGGTGTAACGAAAATATGGACCCCTTAAAATAACGGCCATGGTTATAATACTATGGCCCCCGGGATCCGTTTGCTATATAAAACAACGACGGATCAGTGTTTCAGTGGTCCAGTGGTTAGTTTATATAAATTGTATGTCAGCTCGATTACGAAATAAGTTCGTAAAACTTATACTGGTATTAATCGCTCTCGAGACCTCATTCCTGATGGAATCCATCGCCACGAGGGAGAGAGAAGAGGCAACGTGGATCTTAAAGGACTTGCCTAAGGGCATAAACGGCTAAAGTGGGGCTCGTACTATGGACCTTCTGCACCTGAAGCGAACGCACTACCACTGCGCTATCACGACTTCAACAAGTGGCTAAAACATTGGATTGCGTAGGTTGGAGACATTGGAGACACGTAGGTTCGACCCCCCGTCTGACCGTAATTATAATAACAGTATTTCACATGACTGGAATGGGTCGAGATCTCTGTCTGTATCATTGCACTATCCTCCACAATCTAAAATGACTAGTCTCATCAGGAGGTGTCGCTCATATGGAATTCGTGATAGCGCAGTGGATGCGCGTTCGCTTCAGGTGCGAAAGGTCCGGAGTTCGAGCCCCGCTGGAGCCATTATGACTGTGCCCTTAGGCAAGGCATTTAAATTCCACATTGCCTCTTCTCTCTCCTTCATGGCGATGGATTCCATCAGGAATGAGGTCTCGAGAGTGGTTAATATAAGTTGAAAGAACTTGTTTCGCAATCGAGCTAAAATAAATTTGTATAAACTAATATGGGCAACCGGTAGCGACGATAAATAAACGTAAAACACACACATATGTATCCGACTTATCTCCCCACGGCGTCCGTGGTCCAATGGTAGAGCGTCGGATTTGGAATCGAACGGATTCAGGTTCGATACTCAGTCAGGCCACATATGTAGTTGAGCATTGAGCTCATTGAGCAAGGCACCTCACACACATTGCTTAGTACTAGCTCACCGCTTAGGTCGGCTAAGCATGCCCAGGAAAGCATGTCTAGGTCCCCGCAAGGGGTTTGACATTAATGGTACACGCACGCACGCACGCACGCACGCACGCACGCACGCACGCACGCACGCACGCACGCACGCACGCACGCACGCACGCACGCACGCACGCACGCACGCACGCACGCACGCACGCACGCACGCACGCACGCACGCACGCACGCACGCACGCACGCACGCACGCACGCACGCACGCACGCACGCACGCACGCACGCACGCACGCACGCACGCACGCACGCACGCACGCACGCACGCACGCACGCACGCACGCACGCACGCACGCACGCACGCACGCACGCACGCACGCACGCACGCACGCACGCACGCACGCACGCACGCACGCACGCACGCACGCACGCACGCACGCACGCACGCACGCACGCACGCACGCACGCACGCACGCACGCACGCACGCACGCACGCACGCACGCACGCACGCACGCACGCACGCACGCACGCACGCACGCACGCACGCACGCACGCACGCACGCACGCACGCACGCACGCACGCACGCACGCACGCACGCACGCCGCACGCACGCACGCACGCACGCACGCACGCACGCACGCACGCACGCACGCACGCACGCACGCACGCACGCACGCACGCACACGCACACACACACACACACACACACACACATACACACACACACACATACATACATATACGGCGTGCATGTCGCGGTCGGCGCACTTCTCGCAGTAGCAACCGCGGTGGATTCCTTGATCTTCTAGTTATCCAACTTGCGACAAGGGATTTTGTGTTCAATTAACCCATTCAACACCAAGTAACTGACATGGACTGGTCCATGATATTCTTAGACCAATAAATTAATAAGAAAATTACATTTGGACCAGTTCATTTATCAAAATGGGTAATTGTGTCTAAAAATAGTAATATTACTGGTAAAAAGTGCAGATCCTGATGAGACGGCTCGTCACGAGCCGGCTCATCTGGATCTACACTTTTTTGTAAGCCTATTTAGAGGTCTGTGGTGTTGAAAGGGTTAAAACGCGGCGATAGTAGGCCTACAATGTTCTAATATGCATAGTCAATGAACTGATTAAATGTGTTTATATTGCAGATATCAGGTGATAATCCCAGGTGATCATACATTCTCTTGTATTATTAATCGTGCTCAAGTATATGAATAGTAAATGAATCGGATATTTAAAGGTCGTATTTCTGAAATTGAGTTATAATCGATGCTGTGATTGTTCTAAGCATATTTGTAAAGTGGCACTGGTGGTATTACATGAGAGTAACATTGTATTTCCTGTCAACAGAACAATGTGTATTGTAGAATAACACTTGGAAACGTGTATGACAGAACACTAAGTAACGATATTGTGTTACTGGTACAGTACTGTAAATCATTATAGAACACGACTGAATATCATTATAAAACATGGCCTCATATCATTATAAAACAAGACCGTAGATCATTATAAAAATATGGCCTCATATCATTATAAAACAAGACCGTAGATCATTATAAACAAGACCGTAGCTCATTATAAAACATGACTGAATATCATTATAAAAACATGGCTGAATATCATTATAAAAATAAGACCGTAGCTCATATAACAAATATGTAGATCATTATAGAACATGACTGTATATCATTATAAAACATGTTTCAAAAACCAACTTTAAACCTACCCCCACCCAGACTTAGGCTAGTATACTAGTACATCCACTCACAGAGGCGTATCCAGGAACACACCAAGGGGGTGCTAAATCACTAAATCATTAGCAACAGCCTCTGGCAGCAAAGCTGGCCTGACCACAGCAGTTGGTCCATCGTATTGGGGTCCGGGTTGCATGGTACCCCTTTGTGAAAGACTGAACACCAACTGGTGCAATTTCCTGATATACATGTGGTATAAAATCAGGATATGTACTGGTACAATGATTTTATTGGAAATTAATGACATGAAAAATCACCATTCTGGAAATTAAAGGAGGTGACCCGAGTCCAATGAGCACCCCCTGGATAAGCCTCTGATTCATATCGCTGCCGGTCATAATCGTGGATAAGCGGTACCAGTATATGTACCCCCTAGATATTAGCGATACTGTTTATGGCCTTATTGGGTATTACTTGCAATATTTCGATGTTCGTGGATTCGGTACAGCCATCTAGATATAATAAGTGCCACCAATTCCTTACGAGGACATACATATAAACACGACGACACTGTCGTGACGAAGCCATGACGAAATAGTCGTGACGAACCCATGACGAAACAGTCGTGACGAAGCCATGACGAAACGAAACCATGACGAAATAGTCGTGACGAACCCATGACGAAATAGTCGTGACGAACCCATGACGAAACAGTCGTGACGAAGCCATGACGAAACAGTCGTGACGAAACCATAATGAAACAGTCGTGACGAAACAATGACGAAACGAAACCATGACGAAATAGTTGAGACGAATCCATGAAGAAACAGTCGTGACGAAGTCATGACGAAACAGTCGTGACGAAACCATGACGAAACAGTCGTGACGAAACCATAATGAAACAGTCGTGACGAAACAATGACGAAACCATGACGAAACAGTTGAGACGAATCCATGACGAAACAGTCGTGACGAAGCCATGACGAAAGAGTCGTGACGAAACCATGACGAAACAGTCGTGACTAAACCATGACGAAACAGTCGTGACGAAACAATAATGAAACAGTCGTGACGAAATCATGACGATTCAGTTGTAACGAAACCATGAAGAAACAGTCGTGACGAAACCATAATGAAACAGTCGTGACGAAACCATGACGAAACAGTCGTGACGAAACCATGATGATTCAGTTGTAACGAAACCATGACGAAACAGTCGTGACGAAACCATAATGAAACAGTCGTGACGAAACCATGACGATTCAGTTGTAGCGAAACCATGACGAAACAGTCGTGACGAAACCATGACGATTCAGTTGTAACGAAACCATGACGAAACAGTCGTGACGAAACCATAATGAAACAGTCGTGACGAAACCATGACGATTCAGTTGTAACGAAACTATGACGAAACAGTCGTGACGAAACCATAATGAAACAGTCGTGACGAAACCATGACGATTCATCACGTGAGTAGAGGGTTTAGTTATAAGTTGGTGCAGAAAAGGAAGGAATCCCTCGTCTGACCCTAATAAAATTAACAGTCTTCCAGATGGGACTTTAAAAGGAGGTCTCGTGTCGGTGCTGTAAACCGTGCACCAGAGGAGATTCAGGAATGGGTCTGTATCATTGCACTATCCTCCAAATATCTAAAATGACTAATCGTATCAGGAGGCGTCGCTCATTTAGGCAACCGGTAGCGACGATAAAACACCCACCCAGTGCCAATTTACTAAATTTAATGTTACACAATTATACGGTCCGACGACCCGTCATAAATTCTCTGTGTTTATTACATACATAAAAAGCAATAACATATGCACTGGCTAAATAATTAAAATAACAGCGTCTACAAAGTTGAACTATTAATATTTCATGCATTAGTTAATTAACTAATCAGTCAACCGTGTAAATGATGAAAGCAAGAATGATGCAGCAGAAAACGATTATATATATGCATATGCATTCGTTATTTAAAAATTTCCCAAGTAGCTCTCTATCCAGTTAAATTATGACCACAAACATTTACTGGTGAGCTACTGGTGGACATAGTTGGTGGCTATACTATACGATAGTGCTATTGGACTAAAATCAATCATTAAAACCACAGACGATTTGGGCACTGGACAAGTGGTTTCTGGTTCAAAATAAATGTTTAAAAAAAAAATTCTAAGAACATTTTTGGTTTAAACATATTTATTCCACTATATACATTCACAAAACAATACATGTACACAAAAGCAAAGAAGTAAGTAGGAACATGTTGATGAACCATAGGCTTGACATTATACATACATACACACATTTAGGCAATATCTAAGCACATTTAAAAATGACACCCCGTCACTAATTATGGCAGGATGTCAGTTTTAAATATGCTCATTTATAATGTTCTTAAAAAGAATAAAAAATGAAAAATTGTGGGTTTGAATCGGGAAATAACTTGTCCAGACCCCAATCGTATGTGATTAAATCTACCACTATTTTTTTTTTATCGAACAGTGAAATCTGAAAAGATAGATCTATAGAACGAATGGAGATAGGATTGTGTACAGCAATATAATATACTGGAGCTGGAGCTATCATTGTAACTATTTATCAACCTGGCAGAGTCTGGAATGAGGAAATGCAGAAATTTCCGGCCCTCCAAGGTGGCAATGATACTAATTCTTATAAGCATGTGTTACGGTATGTATACTTTTATAAGCGTGTGTTACGGTATGTAGACTTTTATAAGCGTGTGTTACGGTATGTAGTATTTTATAAGCATATGTTACGTTATGTAGTATTTTCTAAGCGCGTGTTACGTTATGTATTATTTTATAAGCGTGTGTTACGATATGTAGTATTTTATAAGCGTGTGTTACGGTATGTAGTATTTTATAAGCATGTGTTACGATATGTAGTATTTTATAAGCGTGTTTTACGGTATGTAGTATTTTATAAACGTGTGTTACGGTATGTAGTATTTTATAAACGTGTTTTACGGTATGTAGTATTTTATAAGCGTGTGTTACGGTATGTAGTATTTCATAAGCGTGTGTTACCGTATGTAGTATTTTATAAACGTGTTTTACGGTATGTAGTATTTTATAAGCGCGTGTTACGGTATGTAGTATTTTATAAACGTGTGTTACGGTATGTAGTATTTTATTAATGTGTTTTACGGTATGTAGTATTTTATAAGCGTGTGTTACGGTATGTAGTATTTCATAAGCGCGTGTTACGGTATGTAGTATTTTATAAACGTGTGTTACGGTATGTAGTATTTTATAAAAGTGTGTTACGGTATGTAGTATTTTATAAGCGTGTGTTACGGTATGTAGTATTTTATACGCGTATGTTACGGTATGTAGTATTTTCTAAGCGTGTGTTACGGTATGTGGACTTATATAAGCGTGTGATACGGTATTTAGTATTTTATAAGCGTGTGTTACGATATGTAGTATTTTTCAAGCGTGTGTTACGGTATGTAGTATTTTATAAGCGCGTGTTACGGTATGTAGTATTTCATAAGCGTGTGTTACGGTATGTAGTATTTTCTAAGCGTGTGTTACGGTATGTAGACTTTTATAAGCGTGTGTTACGGTATGTAGTATTTTATGCGCGTGTGTTACGATATGTAGTATTTTATAAGCGTGTGTTACGGTATGTAGTATTTTCTAGGCGTGTGTTACGATATGTAGTATTTTTTAAGCGTGTGTTACGGTATGTAGTATTTTATAAGCGTGTGTTACGGTATGCAGTATTTTATAAGCGTGTGTTACGGTATGTAGTATTTTCTAAGCGCGTGTTACGATGTGTAGTATTTTATAAGCGTGTGTTACGATATGTAGTATTTTATAAGCGTGTGTTACGGTATGCAGTATTTTATTAGCGTGTGTTACGATATGTAGTATTTTATAAGCGTGTGTTACGATATGTAGTATTTTATAAGCGTGTGTTACGATATGTAGTATTTTATAAGCGTGTGTTACGGTATGCAGTATTTTATAAGCGTGTGTTACGGTATGTAGTATTTAATAAACGTGTGTTACGGTATGTAGTATTTTATAAGCGTGTGTTACGGTATGTAGTATTTTATTAGCGTGTGTTACGGTATGTAGTATTTTATAAGCGTGTGTTACGGTATGTAGTATTTTCTAAGCGTGTGTTACGGTATGTAGTATTTTCTAAGCGTGTGTTACGGTATGTATACTTTTATAAGCGTGTGTTACGGTATGTAGTATTTTATAAGCGTGTGTTACGATATGTAGTATTTTATAAGCGTGTGTTACGGTATGTAGTATTTTATAAGCGTGTGTTACGATATGCAGTATTTTCTAAGCGTGTGTTACGGTGTGTAGTATTTTATAAGCGTGTGTTACGATATGTAGTATTTTATAAGCGTGTGTTACGGTATGTAGACTTTTATAAGCGTGTGTTACGGTATGTAATATTTTATAAGCGCGTGTTACGGTATGTAGTATTTTATAAACGTGTGTTACGGTATGTAGTATTTTATAAGCGTGTGTTACGGTATGTAGTATTTTATAAGCGTGTGTTACGGTATGTAGTATTTTATAAGCGTGTGTTACGGTATGTAGTATTTTATAAGCGTGTGTTACGGTATGTGTTACGGTATGTAGTATTTTATAAGCGTTTGTTACGGTATGTAGTATTTTATAAGCGTGTGTTACGGTATGTAGTATTTTCTAAGCATGTGTTACGGTATGTAGTATTTTATAAGCGTGTGTTACGGTATGTAGTATTTTATAAGCGTGTGTTACGGTATGTAGTATTTTATAAGCGTGTGTTACGGTATGTAGTATTTTATAAGCGTGTGTTATGGTATGTAGTATTTTATAAGCGTGTGTTACGGTATGTAGTATTTTATAAGCGTGTGTTACGGTATGTAGTATTTTATAAGCGTGTGTTACAGTATGTAGTATTTTATAAACGTGTGTTACGGTATGTAGTATTTTCTAAGCGTGTGTTACGGTATGTAGTGTTTTATAAGCGTGTGTTACGGTATGTAGTATTTTCTAAGCGTTTGTTACGGTATGTAGTATTTTATAAGCGTGTGTTACGGTATGTAGTATTTTCTAAGCGTGTGTTACGGTATGTAGTATTTTATAAGCGTGTGTTACGGTATGTAGTATTTTATAAGCGTGTGTTACGGTATGTAGTATTTTATAAGCGTGTGTTACGGTATGTAGTATTTTATAAACGTGTGTTACGGTATGTAGTATTTTCTAAGCGTGTGTTACGGAACGTAGTATTTTATATGCGTGTGTTACGGTATGTAGTATTTTATAAGCGTGTGTTACGGTATGTAGTATTTTATAAGCGTGTGTTACAGTATGTAGTATTTTCTAAGCGTGTGTTACGGAACGTAGTATTTTATAAGCGTGTGTTACGGTATGTAGTATTTTATAAGCGTGTGTTACAGTATGTAGTATTTTCTAAGCGTGTGTTACGGAACGTAGTATTTTATAAGCGTGTGTTACGGTATGTAGTATTTTATAAGCGTGTGTTACGGTAGGTAGTATTGCATACGTAATATAGAGTAGTTTGTGTTGATGTCTTTTGTTTATGATGCTGTTGCATTCTTTAAGAACAGAAAGACATTACAGTGATGCTGTTGCATTCTTTAAGAACAGAAAGACATTACAGTGATGCTGTTGCATTCTTTAAGAACAGAAAGACATTACAGTGATGCTGTTGCATTCTTTAAGAACAGAAAGACATTACAGTGATGCTGTTGCATTCTTTAAGAACAGAAAGACATTACAGTGATGCTGTTGCATTCTTTAAGAACAGAAAGACATTATAGTGATGCTGTTGCATTCTTTAAGAACAGAAAGACATTACAGTGATGTTGTTGTATTCTTTAAGAACAGAAAGACATTACATTACATTACATTACAGTGATGCTGTTATTCTTTTCGGGTTAAATGTCTTACATAACCGTCTATTTTCTGCTTTGTTTTACCGTATTTTTAATTAAATAATGTTTTGCAGTAATTTTGTTTATGTGGTTCATAAAAAAGTGCGAATTTTTCTTAATACATTTATAAAATAAAGAGACATGCGCACAACGTTCTGTTTTAATGGAGGTAGATGTCATAAAATCGTGCCCCAGTCTGTTCGTACCGTTGCCGTTAACCATCGACATGTCATAAAATCGTGTCTCAGTCTGTTCGTACCGTTGCAGTTAACCATCGGCATGTCATAAAATCGTGCCCCAGTCTGTTCGTACCGTTGCAGTTAACCATCGACATGTCATGAAATCGAGTCCCAATCTGTTCGTACCGTTGCCGTTAACCATCGACATGTCATAAAATCGTGCCCCAGTCTGTTCGTACCGTTGCCGTTTACCATCGACATGTCATGAAATCGAGTCCCAGTCTGTTCGTACCGTTGCCGTTAACCATCGACATGTCATGAAATCGTGCCCCAGTCTGTTCGTACCGTTGCCGTTAACCATGGATATGTCATAAAATCGTGCCCCAGTCTGTTGGTACCGTTGCCGTTAACCATCGACATATGATAAAATCGTGCACCAGTCTGTTCGTACCGTTGCCGTTAACCATCGACATGTGATAAAATCGTGCCCAAGTTTGTTCGTACCGTCACATAGGTAGATGCGATGCGTGTGTACACCGGTTGAGAGGACGGCATGTTGCTGTTGCTGCGAAATGTGTCTCGCTTGGTCGCGACGTGCTCGCTATGATGCGGTATATGTGATGCATGTATACACTGGTTGAGAGGATAACAGGTTGATGATGCTGCGAGATGTGTCTCGCTCATTCTCGACGTGCTCGCTATATGAGGTCAAACTGGTCCCGAGGTCATAACACTTTTCTCAGATCTCAAACTCAAGTTCAAGTGATCTGAATGGTTGATTCTGAATGTTACTGTCAGCTGAACCAATCAGACGATTGCGATTGAGTTTTTTGAGAACAGTTTTATAAGCTCCAGGCCAGCAGCTTGTGCTACTGCCTTACTACCGAGACTCACATCTTCTTAATCTGCATAGATCGGGCAATCGGTATAAATTCTTAACAAGATGGCGGCACACCAACTGACCATATGACGACGTAGTGAATGGATGCACATGTATATATATAATTTATATATAACAAAGAATAATGTATCCGGCATTGTTAAAGCGACATTGCATTGCAAAAAGCAAATACAATGCATTTGTTCACGTATAAATGCATAGCTACTACACATTCTTCTGAATACATTCTAACATTAACATTGAATCAAACAGTGTTTGTTTGGTATATAAACTTTCAAAGTGAAAGTAGAGTTTCATATAACGGTCATCCGCGCTCCTTGAATAGGCGTTTGTTTGTTATTGGAGTCAATACTAAACATGCGATTCTTTCGATTAGAGATACTTTAACTAAGAGTAGTCTACAAATAAATATGCATAGGCACACATGTGAGATATCACGGTAAATATGTGCCATACCTCGTGTTATTCAGGATAAACGCGTTGTATTACGCATGAATGTCGAGCCTATTTACATTATTTTGTTATGTCAACAAACCGCGTATACGACGTTTGTTTATTTCTTGAAATACTCAGTTTTTGAGGCAGATATTTGGAAAAGAATTATACCATATAATAGCAAATTACATTCTGCAGATATTTGCGTTTTCACCCGGATGTAGTGTCACTTTAAAACCCGGGTGCAATGAGTACGATAGCAACAATATGTGTATAAATAATTCCGTTTAGTAGGATAGAGGACCCATCTCCCATGTGTATGTTGGCATGCTACCTGTACATAATTATTTATTTATCAGTCGTTTGTGGATAATGCATAAAGTGCTGTTCACTATCTAGCGGTTTGTACTCTGAATAGTTAATGGTTGCTGTCTTCTTCCCTTCTTTACTTCTCAAAGAATCACTAAATTATGCAGCCGGTGTATATACGTACAGTAAAACCTATATTAAGTAGCCGTCCAAGGGAATCACAGAAAGTGACTGCTTAACACTGGTGGCTGCTTAATAGAGGTCATTTGTATAATAAAATAAGATATTGGGAATATGCAAACTGGCTGCTTAATACAGGTTGACTGCTTAAAACAGTTTATATATTTATATATCTATATTTATTTCACAACGATTGCGAAACAAGCTGTAACAACTTATATTAATCACTCTCGTTCGCGTGGTCATTCGTGTGGGAGGAAACCGGCGTACCCGGAGAAAACACACCTGGTGAATTGGTGATTATCGCTGATCGGACAGGTTGACTCCTTAATAGAGGTGACCACTAACACAGGTTTGATTGTATAATAGAGGTGACCACTAACACAGGTTTGATTGTATAATAGAGGTGACCACTAACACAGGTTTGATTGAATAATAGAGGTGACCACTAACACATATTTCACTGTATATAGAGGTGACCACTAACACAGGTTTGACTGTATATAGAGGTGACCACTAATACAGTTTTGACTGTATATAGAGATGGTAATTGATAGGTAGATTTACTGTGTAATATCTGTTAATAAATGAGTATTGACCACGTTTATTAATTAATGTGTTTACCTCTCACATCTAATAGCCAATCACAATCAATATATTCAAGGTAACTTACCTAAACACTTCGTGCCATGCTACGGTTTTGGTCCATAACTTAACATTCGCCTCGCGTGGATCACTAATTATTATTATGTTCTGTTCTGCACTCTCCCCCGGCCCTGTCCTCCATTCATAGCCACGCCCTGATTATATTCAATGAGAGACATCGGTCAGTTACTGCCACTGAATACTCCCTAAAAGTAGATAGGTCGTATTAAGTGTTTCCTCTGTTTTATCGTTGTTTCCTTTGCACAACATGCGAGCATTGTATTCCATTATCGCTTAGTATGGTTATCAAATTACTATATCTCGACAGATTAACAGTATATGCAATTGGTACTTTTTGAAAAGTAATGTTATCAGTTAATTAACGATTTTGATAAAATCACATTTATCATACAGCAACATCTGGTTAGGGAACATATGTTATGTTATATTTCGGGTTTAACGCCTGCATCAGCACCATTTTGGGCTATATCGCCGGCGGGCAGTTTACTTAACAACACCTTTCCTGGGCAGGCTCCAGCGGTTAACCAGTATTTGGGTGCACCAACCTCCGTAAAAAACTGTCAACTTTTTCATATAAATGAGACACGGCCTGAGTGGGGCTCGAACCCGTGACCATCAGTGATTATAGGTTACAGTGGTATACAAGTCAGCGACCGTAACCACTCGACCACGGAGGCGGACCAAGGTTAGGGAACAACAGTAAAATCAAAAGGATTTCAACTAAAAGGACCTATTTAGTTCATACAAATTTATGTTAGCTCGATTGCGACACAAATTATTACAACTTATATTAAATCTCTCTCTTGACCTCATTCCTGGTGGAATCCATCGCCACGAGGGAGGGAGAACATGCAACGTGGAATGTAAATGCCTTGCCTAATGGCACAATCGTAACGGCTCCAGCAGGGCTCGAACTCAGGGTCCTTCGCACCTGAAGCGAATGCGCTATTACGACTTCCACTAAGGACCTATTTACATTTTGGAATAAATCAGACTTTATCGGCCAAGGGAGGTAATATAGAAAATTAGAGATATCTCTCACTACCTTACTATTACAGAAGACCAAATATGTGTACATTTGAGAAGCTAATGAATACATAATAAAGGTGAATTTATTAAACTATGTAAATTCTTCAAATGTATACTTAGAATTTAGTAAAGACATTTCTATAATATAATTATAGATAGAGATAGATAGATAGATAGATAGATTTCTTTATTTATAGAGGGTGACCTAATTAGTTTTGAACTAATCCTCCTTAGGGCCCTCTTCAATTTGTTAACACTATAGAATAAATGTACATACACAATAAGTATAACATAGTTATGCCGTACAATATGCATGCATAATGTTGTACAATGTAACTTAAACAACAGCCTAAGTAAATCAGGTACTTTGATATAAATACAAAACGACATAAGCATATTGATTTACAATCATTATATATATATAACTGTCTAGTGTCTACCAATTAAAACGTTGTATCCATACTTTACATTTTGTCTTGAATATATTTAAAGATCTGGATGTCTTAATTTCAAATGGTAGACAATTCCATATCTTTGGACCAGAGTATTCTAATGATTTCTTATACATTTCACATCTAGGTCTTGGAATATAGAGATCCATATTTGAAACATTTCTCAATGTCGTATCTGAAGTAACTGAATTGCAATGTCTTAATTGAAAATGTTCATTCAAATAATTCGGTACAAGATTGTTCATAATTTTGTACATTGTTACTGCTTTTTGAAATATAATCCGTTGGTCAAATGTGCATTAAATATGGTCAGGTAAAACAACTTTCATTTTTCTCAGTTAATACGCAGAATGTGGCAATTTAAATGTTACTTATACTTTGGTTCGTTTAGAAATAGAACAGTTATATTGTGCGCTACCATCATCTCTCTCTCTCTTGCATTTCGTTTCGGCAAGTTATGATGATCGGTATACACTAATTAATAGCTGCATGGTTATGTCAGTTCTTATGACCATTATTGTACACTTGTACTACTTTGTATATATGTATGTTTATGTGTGGCCATGTAAAACGTGTACTGCACTTATAGTGCTATCTTTTGATTGCATTTGATTGTATATATGTTGAGGGCCTCATGGTAGATTAACTTTTGTTAAATGAGTACTCTCGTTAAATAAAGTCTTTATTATTATTATTATTATTATTATTATTATTATTACTTGTATATTATGTATGTTCACTTGTGCTCTTCATGTATATGGAGGTAATAAAAAGGATTGAGCGTAAAATGTTGACGCTCCGTCATGTTTAGCTAGCTAACTTATACATTTGCAGTGGAGATATACTATTCTACACGGAACCATAGTCATGCAAAGGTTTATCACCGTTATATCACGGAACCATAGTCATGCAAAGGTTTATCACCGTTATATCATGCAAAGGTTTATCACCGTTATATCACGGAACCATAGTCATGCAAAGGTTTATCACCGTTATATCACGGAACCATAGTCATGCAAAGGTTTATCACCGTTATATCACGGAACCATAGTCATGCAAAGGTTTATCACCGTTATATCACGGAACCATAGACATGCAAAGGTTTATCACCGTTATATCACGGAACCATAGTCATGCAAAGGTTTATCACCGTTATATTACGGAACCATAGACATGCAAAGGTTTATCAACGTTATATCACGGAACCATAGACATGCAAAGGTTTATCAACGTTATATCACGGAACCATAGACATGCAAAGGTTTATCAACGTTATATCACGGAACCATAGACATGCAAAGGTTTATCAACGTTATATCACGGAACCATAGACATGCAAAGGTTTATCAACGTTATATCACGGAACCATAGACATGCAAAGGTTTATCAACGTTATATCACGGAACCATAGACATGCAAAGGTTTATCAACGTTATATCACGGAACCATAGACATGCAAAGGTTTATCAACGTTATATCACGGAACCATAGACATGCAAAGGTTTATCAACGTTATATCACGGAACCATAGACATGCAAAGGTTTATCAACGTTATATCACGGAACCATAGACATGCAAAGGTTTATCAACGTTATATCACGGAACCATAGACATGCAAAGGTTTATCAACGTTATATCACGGAACCATAGACATGCAAAGGTTAAAGGTTTATCACCGTTATATCACGGAACCATAGACATGCAAAGGTTAAAGGTTTATCACCGTTATATTACGGAACCATAGACATGCAAAGGTTAAAGGTTTATCACCGTTATATCACGGAACCATAGACATGCAAAGGTTAAAGGTTTATCACCGTTATATCACGGAACCATAGACATGCAAAGGTTTATCACCATTATATTAGTAATATTATGAGCCTCGTGTATTGTATTGATTGTAATACCTCATTTAATCATGCATGTCGTGATATGAGAGAATAACAGATATTTGACTTAACTTAATTGTTCAGAAGAACGTTTAAATCAATATCCACACTAGGACGAACTGTAAGTCAAGAAAGAAATGATAACACTGTGCGTTTTACGTTTATTTATCGTCACTACCGGTTGTCCATATGAGTGACGCCTCCTAAAGAGATTAGTCATTTTAGTTATATGTTATATTTCAGGTTTTACGCCTGCATCAGCACCATTTTGGGCTATATCGCCGGCGGGCAGTTTACCTAACAACACCTTTCCTTTAGTCATTTTAGATTGTGGAGAATAGTGCAATGATACACAGAGCGAGAGACCCATACCAGAATCTCCTCTGGTTCTTTTACGTACATGGTGTAAAACACCGACACGAGACCTCGGTTTAAAGTCCCATCTGAAAGACTGTTAATTTTATTAGGGTCAGACGGGGGATCGAACCTGCGATCCCTGGATTACCAGCCCAGCGTGCTACCACTGAACTACATATCCGTCTGTGCGATTACAATAACTATGAGGTGATAAATTATACTGTATTTGAGTATTTGTACGGCTTAATTGACAATATTAAATATTCTATAAATAGTAACAGAAACCGATGACATCATCGGTATCAAGATACCTGCCGCCATTGTTTCCCTTGAAATGATAAATTATTTCGGTCGATTGTGATCAATATTTCACAGTTGTCTACATATGAATAAGTGTATTGATCTGGAGAAGAACGCGCGCTTTTACGTTTATTTATCGTCGCTACCGGTTGCCCATATGAGCGACGCCTCCTGAAGAGATTAGTCATTTTAGATTTTTGGAGGATAGTGCATGATACAGACAGAGACCCATTCCAGAATCTCCTCTGGTTCTTTTACGTGCACGGTGTAAAGCACCGACACGAGACCTCGGTTTAACGTCCCATCTGAAAGACTGTTAATTTTATTAGGGTCAGACGGGGGATCGAACCTGCGATCCCTGGATTGGTATCCCTGGATTACCAGTCCAGCGTGTTACCACTGGACTACAGATCCGTCTGGAGAAGAACATTATCGTCATTTCCCTTTGTTTCAGGGATTGTTGACGTCATTATATACGCTACAAACGAGTTGGTTAACGGCATTCAGTATTTGGCCAATAGAAAACGCATCTTAAATGGTATGTTAACAGCTTTGTAATATCAACACATCAACACAACAGTGTGCGTTTTACGTTTATTATCGTCGCTGCCGGTTGCCCATATGAGCGACGCCTCCTGAAAAGATTAGTCATTGTAGATTTTTGGAGGATATTGCAATGATGCACACAGAGACCCATTCCAGAGTCTCTTCTGGTTCTTTTACGTGAACGGTGTACAGCACCGACACGAGACCTCGGCTTAAAGTCCCATCTGAAATACTGTTCATTATACTAAGGTCAGACGGGGGATCGAACCTGCGATCACTGGATTACCAAAACATAACAGTTATGTACCCAGATAACCTACATCAATGACCTTCATTCTGAGCATTTGATAAAACGGAATAATTGTAATTGATCTGAAGCGAGGTGAATAAGTGTATACTGCTACGCATACTTTATACGAATAATGAATGCGGACTTCTAACTCAAGACACCATGGTAACTTATTTTAAGGCCTGTCAATAAAATGCACAAAGAGACATAAATGTAGTGTGAGTTACTTCTGTACAGATAACTACGGTGTTCCATGAGCGCCATTATTGGTATAATAAAACATTCAGGAAGGTGATGGTACGATGACGATGGTACGATGCCGATGGTACGATTGCGATGGTACGATGCCGATGGTACGATTGCGATGATACGATGACGATGGTACGATTGCGATGGTACGATGCCGATGGTACGATGCCGATGGTACGATACCGATGGTACGATTGCGATGGTACGATTGCGATGGTACGATGCCGATGGTACGATTGCGATGGTACGATGCCGATGGTACGATGACGATGGTACGATGTCGATGGTACGATTGCGATGGTACGATTGCGATGATACGATGCCGATGGTACGATGCCGATGGTACGATGCCGATGTTACGATGATGGTACGATGCCGATGGTACGATTGCGATGATACGATGCCGATGGTACGATTGCGATGGTACGATTGCGATGGTACGATGCCGATGGTACGATGCCGATGGTACGATTGCGATGGTACGATTGCGATGGTACGATGCCGATGGTACGATTGCGATGATACGATGACGATGGTACGATTGCGATGGTACGATGCCGATGGTACGATTGCGATGGTACGATGCCGATGGTACGATTGCGATGGTACGATGACGATGGTACGATGCCGATGGTACGATTGCGATGGTACGATGCCGATGGTACGATTGCGATGATACGATGACGATGGTACGATGCCGATGGTACGATTGCGATGGTACGATGCCGATGGTACGATTGCGATGGTACGATTGCGATGGTACGATGACGATGATACGATTGCGATGGTACGATGCCGATGGTACGATGCCGATGATACGATGCCGATGATACGATTGCGATGGTACGATTGCGATGGTACGATGCCGATGTTACGATGATGGTACGATGGCGATGGTACGATAACACTGGCGCAATGAACCAGCGTCATCGCGCCATCGCGCCATCGTACCATCGCGCCATCGCGCCATCGCTTTCCTGAATTCTTTATTATACAGCGATGGCCCGCCATAACGGAACACCGTAAATATCTAATGCGTCAAACATTTTACATTTTAGGAAGATTAGTTCAGAACGTATCTACTCCAGAATTATTTCTACAGCAAACCAGTCTCAATTTCACAGTTCCTTCCATTATAGAGCGACACATGCATCACGTGCAAAGCTACGACGTCATTTTAAGCGCCTACATGAATAGTGGTTCAACTTACACGGGGCGCATTCTCGGATTTCGGAAAGATGCATTTTACTTCTATGAGCCGTTGTGGCGCCTAACCACGTGGAACTATTACAATTCAAACACTACGGTATGCAGCTCACTATCCATGAGCTGCAGGTCAGTATTTTCATGCATTGCATTTTCAAAACGTGTTCATATTTTAGCAGGTCCGTAGCCACACTGAGCCACACTGAGCCACACCGAGCCTCGGTTAAAATTTCCAAAGCCAAAAAATAAAAAAAATGAAAAATGAAATAAATAAAATACATAAAATATCCCATTGCTGTATAAAATGTTGACTGCTAGAGAGCTGAACGGTTCGTCTAAACTCATTAAATCAGAAAATGCAGGACATCGATTTTATAGCCCAACAATGTTAAGGGGGGGCATGCCCCGGACCACCCTAGATTGCATCGGTTGAAATTTGCCTCTGGCTACGGTATTGTTTAGTGGCTTATATCTTGTCAGCATGGTTCTAAAAAATTGCGCTCAAACATAGTCTTCTTCAGTATGGATTACACAGCTCTTCAATAATACGTAGAGTGGTATGCTCGGCGTATTCCTATGCTCTGCGTATTCCTATGCTCGGCGTATTCCTATGCTCTGCGTATTCCTATGCTCGGCGTATTCCTATGCTCCTATGCTCGGCGTATTCCTATGCTCCTATGCTCGGCGTATTCCTATGCTCCTATGCTCGGCGTATTCCTATGCTCGACGTATTCCTATGCTCGGCGTATTTGTCCATTTGCATCCGTATTTAAAATATTTATATAGTTCTAGGCTAATTTCGCTGACAGAGCTGAAGCATTGTTCAATAGCATTCCGTTGCGTGTATCGGTAGACTGATGCAACTGTCACGTGACTGGTCCAGCAGACGAATATAAACAAACAAATCATTGGGAGAACATTTCCACCGAAACTGGTACGGTGTATAAGCAATTCAGGTAGCTATCCGAATTTTAAAAAATCTACACCTAACCCGAACAATAGTTTCTATACCATTTCCGATTAAGACCAATAAGTGTTTTTATTCAATGATGTACTATATCAAAATTCAATTCAATTCAATTCAATCAGTTTATTTCACATAAAACATTATTACAATGTTTAAAGTGTTATATACAAATTTTCAGAGAAGACATGTTATTATATAGATACCATTTTCTGAAGGTCATATACAAATTCAGAAAAACGGTTGCATGTAACAAGTAGATTTTGACGAATATAGATAATACATAATAGACAATCATATTCTTTGACCAAACTCAAACAGAAACCCTTATCTTATTTGCAAAGTAGAGATACTTTGACAAATTATTTATTACAATTTTAGAGGTAGAATTTAACAATGAGGCAAACTTATTTAGGCTTGGCCAATGACAGAAATATGGTTTAAAGTACGTTATCCTCAACTCCCTGTAGTTAGGGCAGACCAATAAAAAGTGGAATTCAGATTCAAGTTTTTTCATACTACATGATTTACAGAGTCGTTGTTCCCGAGGTATATTGCTATATCGACCTGATTCTATAAATAAATGATGAGCAGACACCCGAAATCTAAACAGTGCAATAGGAACATTTTCTCTCATACAGTATATACATTCAAGGTATATCTCGCGGTCAAAATTATGTTTAAAAATACAGTATGACTGTAGACGCGGGGAATTGTTTATGTCCGCATACCATGACTGATAATAGTTATCAAATATACGTTGTTTAATTAACATAAGAGTGTGGTTATCAATAACCTGGTCCCTCCATACATATGCAAACCCATGCTCATCAAGAATATTTTTAATATACATAGCCCAATTTTTATTTCGATATGTAACATTATTGTCCGCATCGTTTCTCATTGATGAGTACATTTTAAAATTCAAAGATGATTCATCTTTAGCTAACAATTTTTTCCAGTATTTCAGCAGAGTAAATTTTCTAAATATATGTAGCGGCACACGGCCAAGTTCCCCGTATAATGCTGATAAGTTTGTGGACTGCCTGACACCTAACAAACGTCGCAAAAATTTTACATGGACCATTTCAATGTCTGTAGCGGCATGTACACCCCATATTTCTGAACAGAAATTTAGAACAGAACCAACTAATATATCAAATAACTGTACTTTTCTAGACAGTGGTAATTCAATCTGGTGAAATACAGAAAACAAACTGTGTAATGAAAAGGAAGCGTGCTGAGCTATATGTAACAAGATGTTTTTTTATATATGAAGAACAATCATAATCCAATCAGAACGCTCGTTTCAACGCTGGTTTCAACGCGAATTGCACCGCTTTAGAATTTTTCAAAACAAATTGAAAATGCTACGAAATCTCTTGTTGACGTACATTTTTGCCAAATAAACATACAGGTTAGTGGAAACACATTTTATTGATAATGTTATTCACAGTTAAAACTCTCCTGTCGAAGATTTTTTGTTGTTGCTGACAGAACCCGTGTCCTAGTATGGAAATGTGACCTGCTATGGCCAATGTATGTGGCAATTGTTTGCAAAGTATACATGCATGCAGCTTAAAGTTGTGTTTTATTTGAAGAACAATATAAAGACTCGGGATAGGCGTTATATTTGGACAGATTTGTACAAACTTGTTTCAGATAGGGCCATTTTACTGATCGATGTGAAATCTGACATCCCACAGAGTAGAATCCCTGTACTTAAATATATATACTAGTACCCCCAAACGTGCCGAATCCCTGTGATTGGAAGGGCATACGGAGGAAAAGAAAGAAAGAATAAACGGATGCCGACCGACATCGTTGCAATAGTGGCAATAGATTGAGCAGCAAGGTCATGTGATGAAACTAAACTGTCAATAAGAGTTTTTTGAAAGTTGTTTTCACGACTTAAGAAAATAATAATATACGGCAAGTGCAATTAACATTTTATACTGGTCATTATATGTGGGATTTACACCGAGCATAGGTTCTATCACTCTAGTATGTTTTTATTCCGGAGGAGGCACGCATGCGCAGTTGCACTTCCAGATTTAATAGTGAGTGATGTCGAACTATGTGTGGTTTTTACATCTTCTCGATGTGATAAATACGACCGTAAACGTCACATATGTGACGATATGTGACAAGTGTGGCAGACGCGCAATAAAATCGACAGTCAAATCTTATTTATCATACTAGGATTTTTATCAAACTGAAGAGTAAATGTGTGATTGGGGAGGTATTTTCTATGCATACTAGAGTCTCCTCGGGTTCTTTTACGTGCACAGTGTAAAGCACCGACACGAGACCTCGGTTTGAAGTTACGGCATCTGAAAGACTTGTTAATATTATTAGTTTATGCACAGTTTTTTTAGCTCGATTGCGAAACAAGGTCTTACAACTTATATTAATCACTCTCAAGACCTCATTCCTGATGGAATCCATCGCCATGATGGAGAGAGGAGAGGCAACGTGGAATTTAAATGCCTTGCTTAAAGACACAATCGTAACGGCTCCAGCTAATATGTTAATTGTATTAGGGTTAGACGGTGGATCGAACCTGCGATCCCTGGATTCTCAGTCCAACTTGTTAACCACTGATATATTATATAGAAATGGTGTCCGGCTTGTCTTTTTATAATTACTGTGTTTCACAGGGACCAGCGCGATATGATATAGTAGCCCCTTACACGATTTAAAACAACATCGCATGATTTAGCTATTGAGCGTGGTCGTTACCTACACCTGCCACGAAACGAAAGATTATGTATTTATTGTAATTCGAGAATTTTGGAAAATGAATATCATTTCATACTAATCTGCCCACATTATGCAACTTTAAGATCGAAATTTATTAAAAGGTATTACCATACCTGGCCGACTATACAGAAATTTATTAATCTCTTGTCATGCAAATCCCAAAAAATCACTATCGAGCTTTCCAAATTTATATATTTTGGAAATAAACAACGAACCTAACACCTTTTTATATCATATACATGTATTTGAATACTAATAACCTATAATTATGCTCTTTTGTAAAATTCCATGTCACTGCCTGTTTCTACTGTTTAATTGCTATAAACATGTGTCTGTTTTATGCAATAAACTTATTGTATTGTAGTGTATTGTATTATATACACATTTAATTTAGCTTGATTGCGAAACAGTGAAGTTCTTACAACTTATACTAATCACCCTCGAGACATCATTCCTGATGGAATCCATCGTCATGAGGGAGAAAGAAGAGGCAACGTGGAATTTAAATGCCTTGCCTACGGACATATTCGTAACGGCTACAGCGGGACTCGAACAACGGGGCTTTCGCACCTGAAGCGAACGCTCTACTACGGCTCTATCACTATCCGATATGATGAGGACAAAGGGCAACTGTATACGACTTAGTCGTTTCGCCATCGTGTTTTCGCGCTTAGTTGGAACTAGATTCGTGTTTTACTTACTATTCTGGTTAATAATGTGTACAATCTACATCCGCCATGTCCATCGGACCGAACAAAATACTCCGAAATTTCACTTAACGAAATTCGATATGAACGGAGCCAGTTATATGTAACATGATAGTGTCTGTGACGGGACTTTGATCCGACTTCGAGATAACCGGATAATTAGACATAACCGACTTTGACATAGCGGATGTAGACTGTATGGATAAATTGTTGATTGCACAATGCATGTAACATAATCATTAACGCACATGAATTCGTTATTCCGATCAGACATATGGTTTAAGTGGTGTCCATTGTTCAGCGATAGAGCGTCGGATTTGGAATCGAAGGGTCCCTGGTTCGACACTCTGTCAGGGAACGTATCTATTATCTTTGAGGAAGGCACCTCATGCTTAGTACTGGTTAACCTCATACTTAGTACTGGTTAACAGCACACTTAGTACTGGTTAACAGCACACTTAGTACTGGTTAACCGCACACTTAGTACTGGTTAACCTCACACTTAGTCCTGGTTAACCTCACACTTAGTCCTGGTTAATCGCACACTTAGTACTGGTTAACATCATACTTAGTACTGGTTAACCGCACACTTAGTACTGGTTAACATCATACTTAGTCATTGTTAACCTCACACTTAGTACTGGTTAACCTCACACTTAGTACTGGTTAACAGCACACTTAGTACTGGTTAACAGCACACTTAGTACTGGTTAACCTCATATTTAGTACTGGTTAACCTCACACTTAGTCCTGGTTAACCGCACACTTAGTACTGGTTAACATCATACTTAGTCCTGGTTAACCGCACACTTAGTACTGGTTAACATCATACTTAGTACTGGTTAACCTCACACTTAGTACTGGTTAACATCATACTTAGTCCTTGTTAACCTCACACTTAGTACTGGTTAACCTCACACTTAGTACTGGTTAACCGCACACTTAGTACTGGTTAACCTCACAATTAGTACTGGTTAACTGCCGCACACTTAGTACTGATTAACCTCATACTTAGTACTGGTTAACCTCACACTTAGTACTGGTTAACCTCACACTTAGTACTGGTTAACCTCACAATTAGTACTGGTTAACCGCCGCACACTTAGTACTGGCTAACCTCACACTTAGTACTGGTTAACCTCACACTTAGTACTGCTTAGCCTCACACTTAGTACTGGTTAACCTCACACTTAGTACTGGTTAACCTCACACTTAGTACTGGTTAACCTCACACTTAGTAGTTCTTAACCGCACATTTAGTACTGGTTAACATCACACTTAGTACTGGTTAACCACACACTTAGTACTGGTTAACCGCATACTTAGTACTGGTTAACCTCACACTTAGTACTGGTTAACCTCACACTTAGTACTGGTTAACCACATACTTAGTACTGGTTAACCTCACACTTAGTACTGGTTAACCTCACACTTAGTACTGGTTAACCGCACATTTAGTACTGGTTAACCGCACACTTAGTACTGGTTAACCTCCCACTTAGTACTGGTTAACCTCACACTTAGTACTGGTTAACCTCACACTTAGTACTGGTCAACCACCGCACATTTAGTACTGGTTAACCTCATACTTAGTACTGGTTAACCGAACATTTAGTACTGGTTAACCGCACACTTAGTACTGGTTAACCGCATACTTAGTACTGGTTAACCGCACACTTAGTACTGGTTAACCGCACACTTAGTACTGTTTAACTGCACACTTAGTACTGGTTAACCTCACACTTAGTACTGGTTAACCTCACATTTATAACTGGTTAACCTCATACTTAGTACTGGTTAACCTCTCACACTTAGTACTGGTTAACCTCACACTTAGTACTGGTTAACCTCACACTTAGTACTGGTTAACCTCCCACTTAGTACTGGTTAACCTCACACTTAGTACTGGTCAACCACCGCACACTTAGTACTGTTTAACCACCGCACACTTAATACTGGTTAACCTCCCACTTAGTACTGGTTAACCTCACACTTAGTACTGGTTAACCTCACACTTAGTACTGGTCAACCACCGCACACTTAGTACTGGTCAACTGCACACTTAGTACTGGTTAACCTCACACTTAGTACTGGTTAACCTCACACTTAGTACTTGTTAACCTCACACTCTGTACTGGTCAACCACCGCACACTTAGTACTGGTCAACCTCTACTTAGTACTGGTTAACCACACACTTAGTACTGGTTAACCGCACACTTAGAACTGGTTAACCTCACACTTAGTACTGGTTAACCGCACACTTAGTACTGGTTAACCTCACACTTAGTACTGGTTAACTTCACAATTAGTACTGATTAACCGCACACTTAGTACTGGTTAACCGCATACTTCGTATTGGTTAACCGCACACTTCGTACTGGTTAACCGCACACTTAGTACTGGTTAACCGCACACTTAGTACTGGATAACCACACACTTAGTACTGGTTAACCGCACACTTAGTATTGGTTAACCTCACACTTAGTACTGGTTAACCGCACATTTAGTACTGGTTAACCGCACACTTAGTACTGGTTAACCTCCCACTTAGTACTGGTTAACCTCACACTTAGTACTGGTTAACCTCACACTTAGTACTGGTCAACCACCGCACACTTAGTACTGGTCAACCGCACACTTAGTACTGGTTAACCTCACACTTAGTACTGGTTAACCTCACACTTAGTACTGGTTAACCTCACACTTAGTACTGGTCAACCACCGCACACTTAGTACTGGTCAACCTCATACTTAGTACTGGTTAACCACACACTTAGTACTGGTTAACCGCACACTTAGAACTGGTTAACCTCACACTTAGTACTGGTTAATCTCACAATTAGTACTGGTTAACCGCACACTTAGTACTGGTTAACAGCATACTTCGTACTGGTTAACCGCACACTTCGTACTGGTTAACCGCACACTTAGTACTGGTTAACCACACACATAGTACTGGTTAACCACACACTTAGTACTGGTTAACCGCACACTTAGTACTGGTTAACCTCACACTTAGTACTGGTTAACCTCACACTTAGTACTGGTTAGCCGCATACTTAGTCCTGGTTAACCGCACACTTAGTACTGGTTAACCTCACACTTAGTACTGGTTAACCTCACACTTAGTACTGGTTAACCGCATACTTAGTCCTGGTTAACCGCACACTTAGTACTGGTTAACCTCACACTTAGTACTGGTTAACCTCACACTTAGTACTGGTTAACCACATACTTAGTACTGGTTAACCTAACACTTAGTACTGGTTAACCGCACACTTAGTACTGGTTAACCGCATACTTCGTACTGGTTAACCGCACACTTAGTACTGGTTAACCGCACACTTAGTACTGGTTAACCTCACACTTAGTACTGGTTAACCACACATTTAGTACTGGTTAACCTCATACTTAGTACTGGTTAACCGCACATTTAGTACTGGTTAACCGCACACTTAGTACTGGTTACCCAACTTAGTACTGGTTAACCACACTTAGTACTGGTAACCCACACTAGTACTGGTTAACCTCACATTAACTGGTTAACCTCATACTTAGTCCTGGTTAACCTCTCACACTTAGTACTGGTTAACCTCACACTTAGTACTGGTTAACCTCACACTTAGTACTGGTTAACCTCATATTTAGTACTGGTTAACCTCCCACTTAGTACTGGTTAACCTCACACTTAGTACTGGTCAACCACCGCACACTTAGTACTGGTTAACCACCGCACACTTAGTACTGGTTAACCTCCCACTTAGTACTGGTTAACCTCAAACTTAGTACTGGTTAACCTCACACTTAGTACTGGTCAACCACCGCACACTTAGTACTGGTCAACTGCACACTTAGTACTGGTTAACCTCACACTTAGTACTGGTTAACTTCACACTTAGTACTGGTTAACCTCACACTTAGTACTGGTCAACCACCGCACACTTAGTACTGGTCAACCACCGCACACTTAGTACTGGTCAACCTCATATTTAGTACTGGTTAACTTCACACTTAGTACTGGTTAACCTCACACTTAGTACTGGTTAACCTCACACTTAGTCCTGGTTAACCGCACACTTAGTACTGGTTAACCTCACACTTAGTACTGGTCAACCACCGCACACTTAGTACTGGTAACCCAACTTAGTACTGGTTAACCCACACTTAGTACTGGTTAACCCACATTAGTACTGGTTAACCTCACACTTAGTACTGGTCAACCACCGCACACTTAGTACTGGTCAACCTCATACTTAGTACTGGTTAACCACACACTTAGTACTGGTTAACCGCACATTTAGTACTGGTTAACATCACACTTAGTACTGGTTAACTTCACAATTAGTACTGATTAACCGCACACTTAGTACTGGTTAACCGCATACTTCGTACTGGTTAACCGCACACTTCGTACTGGTTAACCGCATACTTCGTACTGGTTAACCGCACACTTCATATTGGTTAACCGCACACTTAGTACTGGTTAACCACACACTTAGTACTGGTTAACCGCACACTTAGTACTGGTTAACCACACACTTAGTACTGGTTAACAGCACACTTAGTACTGGTTAACCGCACACTTAGTACTGGTTAACCTCACACTTAGTACTGGTTAACCTCACACTTAGTACTGGTTAACCGCATACTTATTCCTGGTTAACCGCACACTTAGTACTGGTTAACCTCACACTTAGTACTGGTTAACCTCACACTTAGTACTGGTTAACCTCACACTTAGTACTGGTTAACCGCACATTTAGTACTTGTTAACCGCACACTTAGTACTGGTTAACCTCCCACTTAGTACTGGTTAACCTCACACTTAGTACTGGTTAACCTCACACTTAGTACTGGTCAACCACCGCACACTTAGTACTGGTCAACCGCACACTTAGTACTGGTTAACCTCACACTTAGTACTGGTTAACCTCACACTTAGTACTGGTTAACCTCACACTTAGTACTGGTCAACCACCGCACACTTAGTACTGGTCAACCTCATACTTAGTACTGGTTAACCACACACTTAGTACTGGTTAACCGCACACTTAGTACTGGTTAACCTCACACTTAGTACTGGTTAATCTCACAATTATTACTGGTTAACCGCACACTTAGTACTGGTTAACCGCATACTTCGTACTGGTTAAACGCACACTTCGTACTGGTTAACCGCACACTTAGTACTGGTTAACCGCACACATAGTACTGGTTAACCGCACACTTAGTACTGGTTAACCACACACTTAGTACTGGTTAACCGCACACTTAGTACTGGTTAACCTCACACTTAGTACTGGTTAACCGCACACTTAGTACTGGTTAACCTCACACTTAGTACTGGTTAACCTCAAACTTAGTACTGGTTAACCTCACACTTAGTATTGGTCAACCACCGCACACTTAGTACTGGTCAACTGCACACTTAGTACTGGTTAACCTCACACTTAGTACTGGTTAACCTCACACTTAGTACTGGTTAACCTCACACTTAGTACTGGTCAACCACCGCACACTTAGTACTGGTCAACCACCGCACACTTAGTACTGGTCAACCTCATACTTAGTACTGGTTAACCACACACTTAGTACTGGTTAACCGCACACTTAGTACTGGTTAACCTCACACTTAGTACTGGTTAACCTCACAATTAGTACTGGTTAACCACATACTTCGTACTGGTTAACCGCACACTTCGTACTGGTTAACCGCACACTTAGTACTGGTTAACCGCACACTTAGTACTGGTTAACCTCACACTTAGTACTGGTTAACCTCACACTTAGTACTGGTTAACCACATACTTCGTACTGGTTAACCGCATACTTCGTACTGGTTAACCGCACACTTCGTACTGGTTAACCGCACACTTAGTACTGGTTAACCGCACACTTAGTACTGGTTAACCGCACACTTAGTACTGGTTAACAGCACACTTAGTACTGGTTAACCGCACACTTAGTACTGGTTAACCTCACACTTAGTACTGGTTAACCTCACACTTAGTACTGGTTAACCGCATACTTAGTCCTGGTTAACCGCACACTTAGTACTGGTTAACCTCACACCTAGTACTGGTTAACCTCACACTTAGTACTGGTTAACCGCACAGTTAGTACTGGTTAACCTCACGCTTAGTACTGGTTAACCTCACACTTAGTACTGGTTAACCTCACACTTAGTACTGGTTAACCGCACATTTAGTACTGGTTAACCTCACACTTAGTACTGGTTAACCACACACTTAGTACTGGTTAACCGCATACTTAGTACTGGTTAACCTCACACTTAGTACTGGTTAACCTCACAATTAGTACTGGTTAACCTCACACTTAGTACTGGTTAACCGCACACTTAGTACTGGTTAACCTCACACTTAGTACTGGTTAACCTCACACTTAGTACTGGTTAACCGCACACTTAGTACTGGTTAACCGCACACTTAGTACTGGTTAACCTCACACTTAGTACTGGTTAACCTCACACTTAGTACTGGTTAACCTCACACTTAGTACTTCTTAACCGCACATTTAGTACTGGTTAACCACCGCATACTTAGTACTGGTTAACCTCACACTTAGTACTGGTTAACCGCATACTTAGTACTGGTTAACCTCACACTTAGTACTGGTTAACCACCGCATACTTAGTACTGGTTAACCTCACACTTAGTACTGGTTAACCACCGCATACTTAGTACTGGTTAACCTCACACTTAGTACTGGTTAACCTCACACTTAGTACTGGTTAACCTCACACTTAGTACTTCTTAACCGCACATTTAGTACTGGTTAACCTCACACTTAGTACTGGTTAACCACCGCATACTTAGTACTGGTTAACCTCACACTTAGTACTGGTTAACCTCACACTTAGTACTGGTTAACCGCATACTTAGTACTGGTTAACCTCACACTTAGTACTGGTTAACCACCGCATACTTAGTACTGGTTAACCTCACACTTGGTACTTGTTAACCTCACACTTAGTACTGGTTAACCTCACACTTAGTACTGGTTAACCTCACACTTAGTACTGGTTAACCTCACACTTAGTACTGGTTAACCTCACACTTAGTACTGGTTAACCGCATACTTAGTACTGGTTAACCGCACACTTAGTACTGGTTAACCTCACACATAGTACTGGTTAACCGCACCCTTAGTACTGGTTAACCTCACACTTAGTACTGGTTAACCTCACAATTAGTACTGGTTAACCGCACAGTTAGTACTGGTTAACCTCACGCTTAGTACTGGTTAACCGCATACTTAGTACTGGTTAACCGCACACTTAGTACTGGTTAACCGCACACTTAGTACTGGTTAACCTCACACTTAGTACTGGTTAACCTCACACTTAGTACTGGTTAACCGCACACTTAGTACTGGTTAACCTCACACTTAGTACTGGTTAACCTCCCACTTAGTAATGGTTAACCTCACACTTAGTACTGGTTAACCTCACACTTAGTACTGGTTAACCTCACACTTAGTACTGGTTTACCTAACACTTAATACCTCTTAACCGCACATTTAGTACTGGTTAACATCATACTTAGTACTGGTTAACCGCACACTTAGTACTGTTTAACCTCACAATTAGTACTGGTTAACCCCGCACACTTAGTACTGGCTAACCTCACACTTAGTACTGGTTAACCTCACACTTAGTACTGGTTAACCTCACACTTAGTACTGGTTAACCTCACACTTAGTACTGGTTAACCTCACACTTAGTACTGGTTAACCTCACACTTAGTACTGGTTTACCTAACACTTAATACCTCTTAACCGCACATTTAGTACTGGTTAACATCATACTTAGTACTGGTTAACCGCACACTTAGTACTGTTTAACCTCACAATTAGTACTGGTTAACCGCCGCACACTTAGTACTGGCTAACCTCACACTTAGTACTGGTTAACCTCACACTTAGTACTGGTTAACCTCACACTTAGTACTGGTTAACCTCACACTTAGTACTGGTTAACCTCACACTTAGTACTTCTTAACCGCACATTTAGTACTGGTTAACGTCACACTTAGTACTGGTTAACCTCACACTTAGTACTGGTTAACCTCAAACTTAGTACTGGTTAACCTCACACTTAGTACTGGTTAACATCATACTTAGTACTGGTTAACCGCATACTTAGTCCTGGTTAACCGCACACTTAGTACTGGTTAACATCATACTTAGTACTGGTTAACCGCACACTTAGTACTGGTTAACCTCACACTTAGTTCTGGTTAACCTCTCACTTAGAACTGGTTAACCTCTCACTTAGTACTGGTTAACGTCACACTTAGTACTGGTTAACCTCACACTTAGTACTGGTTAACCTCAAACTTAGTACTGGTTAACCTCACACTTAGTACTGGTTAACATCATACTTAGTACTGGTTAACCGCATACTTAGTCCTGGTTAACCGCACACTTAGTACTGGTTAACATCATACTTAGTACTGGTTAACCGCACACTTAGTACTGGTTAACCTCACACTTAGTTCTGGTTAACCTCTCACTTAGAACTGGTTAACCTCTCACTTAGTACTGGTTAACCGCACACTTAGTACTGGTTAACCTCACACTTAGTACTGGTTAACAGCACACTTAGTACTGGTTAATCGCACACTTAGTACTGGTTAACATCATACTTAGTCCTTGTTAACCGCATACTTAGTCCTGGTTAACCGCACACTTAGTACTGGTTAACAGCACACTTAGTCCTTGTTAACCGCATACTTAGTACTGGTTAACCTCACACTTAGTACTGGTTAACAGCACACTTAGTACTGGTTAACCTCAAACTTAGTACTGGTTAACCTCACACTTAGTAATGGTTAACCTCACACTTAGTACTGGTTAACCTCACACTTAGTACTGGTTAACCGCACACTTAGTACTGATTAACCTCATACTTAGTACTGGTTAACCTCACACTTAGTACTGGTTAACCTCACAATTAGTACTGGTTAACCGCCACACACTTAGTACTGGCTAACCTCATACTTAGTACTGGTTAACCTCACACTTAGTACTGGTTAACCTCAAACTTAGTACTGGTTAACCTCACACTTAGTAATGGTTAACCTCACACTTAGTACTGGTTAACCGCACACTTAGTACTGATTAACCTCATACTTAGTACTGGTTAACCTCACACTTAGTACTGGTTAACCTCACACTTAGTACTGGTTAACCTCACACTTAGTACTGGTTAACCTCACAATTAGTACTGGTTAACCGCCGCACGCTTAGTACTGGCTAACCTCACACTTAGTACTGGTTAACCTCACACTTAGTACTGGTTAGCCTCACACTTAGTACTGGTTAACCTCACACTTAGTACTGGTTAACCTCACACTTAGTACTGGTTAACCTCACACTTAGCAATGGTTAACCTCACACTTAGTACTTCTTAACCGCACATTTAGTACTGGTTAACCTCACACTTAGTACTGGTTAACCTCACACTTAGTACTGGTTAACCTCACAATTAGTACTGGTTAACTGCACACTTAGTACTGGTTAACCGCATACTTCGTACTGGTTAACCGCACACTTAGTAATGGTTAACCGCACACTTAGTACTGGTTAACCTCACAATTAGTACTGGTTAACCACCGCACACTTAGTACTGGTTAACCGCACACTTAGTACTGGTTAACCGCACACTTAGTACTGGTTAACCGCACACTTAGTACTGGTTAACCGCACATGTAGTACTGGTTAACCTCACATTTAGTACTGGTTAACCTCACATTTAGTACTGGTTAACCTCATACTTAGTACTGGTTAACCGCACACTTAGTACTGGTTAACCTCACACTTAGTACTGGTTAACCTGACACTTCGTACTGGTTAACCTCACACTTAGTACTGATTAACCGTACACTCAGTACTGGTTAACCGCACACTCAGTACTGGTTAACCGCACACTTAGTACTGATTAACCTCACACTTAGTACTGGTTAACCTCACACTTAGTACTGGTTAACCTCACACTTAGTACTGGTTAACCTCACACTTAGTACTGGTTAACCGCACACTTAGTACAGATTAACCTCACACTTAGTACTGGTTAACCGCACACTTAGTACTGATTAACCTCACACTTAGTACTGGTTAACCGCACACTTAGTACAGATTAACCTCACACTTAGTACTGGTTAACCACACACTTAGTACTGATTAACCTCACACTTAGTACTGATTAACCTCACACTTAGTACTGGTTAACCACCCACTTAGTACTGATTAACCTCACACTTAGTACTGGTTAACCGCTTAGGCCGGCTAAACAAGCCTAGGAAACGATGATTGACAGTGGACATTGCACGTGTTGTTACGTGACTAACTACAGAACAAGTCATGTATCGTCATAAAAACGCAAGTAATTCTATTCACAATGGTTAGAGAGATGGTTTATTATCTTCTGTAAATAATTCTATATCATTAATATTAATGACAGTGAAGAGAAGGAATGCTAGAAGTAAACAGACAAACCTTCCTATATAAAATCTCATTATTTCCATAATATTTCCATAATAGTAAGGTTAGACAAATCAACGAGAGAACTCATGTACCAAGCATTAAACCGGGCTCACACTACGACGCTTGGACCGACGTTTACCGACATTTTGGGCAAACGTTGTTTCGCTAAAAAACAACAACATTAACATGCAAAAACTTTGGCGACGTTTGGAAATAAACGTTGGTGTATGCTGTGCTCCGTTTGTAAACGTTCATCAACGCTGGATTAAGTTGTACATAGTTTGCCTAGGTTGGATTCCGTTGGCAAACGTCGACTGAGACGACGGTGGTTGTGAACTTAGCCCAACGCTTGTTCTGGATGCGCGTTCGCTTCAGGTACGAAATGTCCGGAGTTCGAGCCCTGCTGGAGCCGTAACGATTTGGCCATTAGGCAAGGCATTTAAATTCCACACTGTCTCTTCTCTCTCACTCGTGGTGATGAATTCCATCAGGAATGAGGTCCCGAGAGTGATTAACATAAGTTGTAAGAACTTGCTTCGCAATCGAGCTAAAATATTGGCTATATTTCATTTTGTTTTCACTTTCAGGGAAGTTTTGAATGAAAATATGAACAAGAATAAACCAATTGTAGGAAGATCCAAAGGGAAGCTCGACTTCAATCTATTACATGACAAGGACATAATGTTAGTTTCTTTTGTTCTTTTACTTTATTTATCGTCGCTACCGGTTGCCCATATGAGCGACGCCTCCTGAAGAGATTAGTTATTTTAGATTTTGGAGGATAGTGCATGATACAGACAGAGACCCATTCCAGAATCTCCTCTGGTTCTTTTACGTGCACGGTGTACAGCACCGACACGAGACCTCGGTTTAACGTCCCATCTGAAAGACTGTTAATTTTATTAGGGTCAGACGTGGGATCGAACATAATGTTAGTTTTATTGCATCAACCTTATATATAGCAGTATGTGACGTCACGGACATGCGCGAATCACACTGTCGACCATCGCACTGTAAACGATGTGTCTAGGGTTCAGGCCTGTTGGTTAGCTGCAAACTTATCGTCGGTCTCCCGTGTCAAGTACACAAACGTGACAGACTAATACCCTATATACACCTTCATCTTATTAACTCATGTGTCAATAACACAAACGTGACAGACTAATACCCTATATACACCTTCATTTTATTAGTTGCCTTTATTTTAATAAATGTATGCAAAATATTCAATCCTATGACACAGGCAATCGATCTCCATCCACCATGCACATTGCGCTGAATATTACGTCATAAGACCTCTGCTATGGGGGGGGGGTACCGTAGCTATTAATATGCTCTACGTAATCTGCTAGGGGGTACCGTAGCTGTCAATATGCTCTACGTAATCTGTTAGGGGGTACCGTAGCTATCTTCAATGCTGCTCTACGTTTAGGGGGTACCGTAGCTATCAATATGCTCTACGTAATCTGTTAGGGGGTACCGTAGCTATCAAATATGCTCTACGTAATCTGCTATGGGGTACCGTAGCTATCAATATGCTCTACGTAATCTGCTATGGGGGCATAGCTATCAATATGCTCTACGTAATCTGCTATGGGGGCATAGCTATCAATATGCTCTACGTAATCTGCTATGGGGGCGTAGCTATCAATATGCTCTGCGTATTCTGCTAGGGGGTACCGTAGCTGTCAATATGCTCTACGTAATCTGCTATGGGGGGCGTAGCTATCAATATGCTCTACGTAATCTGCTATGGGGTACCGTAGCTGTCAATATGTTCTACGTAATCTGCTATGGGGGCATAGCTATAATATGCTCTACACACTTCTCTCTCCCTCGTGGCGATGGATTCCATCAGGAATGAGGTCTCGAGAGTGATTAATATAAGTTGTAAGAACTTGTTGTGTGCTAAACTAAATTTGTATGAACTTTTGATTTCCATGTTTTATGACAGTGACGGCCTGGTGACCCCATTAGCAGTTGCTCAGCGAATACTTAGTCACGTGTTTCATTGCCACTTGCTGGATGTGCAAAACATCATTCAACCTGGAGTAACAGACAGCGCTGGATTCACAGGTATTCAGTTGTGTCCCTTTTAATATCAATTTTATTTCGCTGTCACATTTTAGTAACTATCTATATGCTATCGTGTATATATCAATGCGTTACCACCAATAGTCCTCCAGCTGTCATACTGTATATATATGCTATCGTGTATATATCAATGCGTTACCACCAATAGTCCTCCAGTTGTCATACTGTGTCTATATGCTATCGTGTATATATCAATGCGTCACTGTCAATAGTCCTCCAGTTGTCATACTGTATATATATGCTATCGTGTATTAATCAATGCCTTACCACCAATAGTCCTCCAGTTGTCATACTGTGTCTATATGCTATCGTGTATATATCAATGCGTCACTGTCAATAGTCCTCCAGTTGTCATACTGTATATATATGCTATCGTGTATATATCAATGCGTTACCACCAATAGTCCTCCAGCTGTCATACTGTATATATATGCTATCGTGTATATATCAATGCCTTACCACCAATAGTCCTCCAGTTGTCATACTGTATATATATGCTATCGTGTATATATCAATGCGTCACTGTCAATAGTCCACCAGCTGTCATACTGTATCTATATGCTATCGTGTATATATCAATGCCTTACCACCAATAGTCCTCCAGCTGTCATACTGTATATATATGCTATCGTGTATATATCAATGCCTTACCACCAATAGTCCTCCAGCTGTCATACTGTATATATATGCTACCGTGTATATATCAATGCGTCACTGTCAATAGTCCTCCAGCTGTCATACTGTATCTATATGCTATCGTGTATATATCAATGCCTTACCACCAATAGTCCTCCAGTTGTCATACTGTGTCTATATGCTATCGTGTATATATCAATGCGTCACCACCAATAGTTCTCCAGTTGTCATACTGTATATATATGCTATCGTGTATATATCAATGCGTTACCACCAATAGTCCTCCAGCTGTCATACTGTATATATATGCTATCGTGTATATATCAATGCGTTACCACCAATAGTCCTCCAGCTGTCATACTGTATATATATGCTATCGTGTATTAATCAATGCCTTACCACCAATAGTCCTCCAGTTGTCATACTGTGTATATATGCTATCGTGTATATATCAATGCGTCACCACCAATAGTCCTCCAGTTGTCATACTGTATATATATGCTATCGTGTATATATCAATGCGTCACCACCAATAGTCCTCCAGCTGTCATACTGTATATATATGCTATCGTGTATATATCAATGCGTCACCACCAATAGTCCTCCAGCTGTCATACTGTATATATATGCTATCGTGTATATATCAATGCGTCACCACCAATAGTCCTCCAGTTGTCATACTGTATATATATGCTATCGTGTATATATCAATGCGTCACTGTCAATAGTCCTCCAGTTGTCATACTGTATATATATGCTATCGTGTATATATCAATGCGTCACCACCAATAGTCCTCCAGCTGTCATACTGTATATATATGCTATCGTGTATATATCAATGCGTCACCACCAATAGTCCTCCAGCTGTCATACTGTATATATATGCTATCGTGTATATATCAATGCGTCACCACCAATAGTCCTCCAGTTGTCATACTGTATATATATGCTATCGTGTATATATCAATGCGTCACCACCAATAGTCCTCCAGTTGTCATACTGTATATATATGCTATCGTGTATATATCAATGCGTCACTGTCAATAGTCCTCCAGTTGTCATACTGTATATATATGCTATCGTGTATATATCAATGCCTCACCACCAATAGTCCTCCAGTTGTCATACTGTATATATGCTATCGTGTATATATCAATGCGTCACTGTCAATAGTCCTCCAGTTGTCATACTGTATATATATGCTATCGTGTATATATCAATGCGTCACTGTCAATAGTCCTCCAGTTGTCATACTGTATATATATGCTATCGTGTATATATCAATGCGTCACTGTCAATAGTCCTCCAGTTGTCATACTGTATATATATGCTATCGTGTATATATCAATGCGTCACTGTCAATAGTCCTCCAGTTGTCATACTGTATATATATGCTATCGTGTATATATCAATGCGTCACTGTCAATAGTCCTCCAGTTGTCATACTGTATATATATGCTATCGTGTATATATCAATGCGTCACTGTCAATAGTCCTCCAGTTGTCATACTGTATATATATGCTATCGTGTATATATCAATGCGTCACTGTCAATAGTCCTCCAGTTGTCATACTGTATATATATGCTATCGTGTATATATCAATGCGTCACCACCAATAGTCCTCCAGTTGTCATACTGTATATATATGCTATCGTGTATATATCAATGCGTCACTGTCAATAGTCCTCCAGTTGTCATTCTGTATATATATGCTATCGTGTATATATCAATGCGTCACCACCAATAGTCCTCCAGTTGTCATACTGTATATATATGCTATCGTGTATATATCAATGCGTCACTGTCAATAGTCCTCCAGTTGTCATACTGTATATATATGCTATCGTGTATATATCAATGCCTTACCACCAATAGTCCTCCAGTTGTCATACTGTGTCTATATGCTATCGTGTATATATATCAATGCGTCACTGTCAATAGTCCTCCAGTTGTCATACTGTATATATATGCTATCGTGTATATATCAATGCGTCACTGTCAATAGTCCTCCAGTTGTCATACTGTATATATATGCTATCGTGTATATATCAATGCGTCACTGTCAATAGTCCTCCAGTTGTCATACTGTATGCATATGCTATCGTGTATATATCAATGCGTCACTGTCAATAGTCCTCCAGTTGTCATACTGTATATATATGCTATCGTGTATATATCAATGCGTTACCACCAATAGTCCTCCAGCTGTCATACTGTATATATATGCTATCGTGTATATATCAATGCGTTACCACCAATAGTCCTCCAGTTGTCATACTGTATATATATGCTACCGTGTATATATCAATGCGTCACTGTCAATAGTCCTCCAGCTGTCATACTGTATCTATATGCTATCGTGTATATATCAATGCGTCACCGCCAATAGTCTTCCATTTTCATCATAGATCGCACTATCATAGCACTCTTCATTCTAAAAGACCGTGTTAGGAATACACGAACTAATCTGCTCGGAATGCTCGCCGATATGTTTGCTCTGCGGTGGCTAGTGTAAATAAACACAACTACAATATATATGTTTGAATACAAAACACGAACATAGCACTAATATAAAGTTGTATTTCTGTTCTAAGGACCGAGCTGGGACGTACACAGGTACTGCATACAGAGGAGAAAACAATTCCAGGACTGTCTGCAAATGTTACAAGCATCCGTCTGTCAAAAAGCGACTCACATAGTGTCAAAAGTACTGCGAGTAACGACCGGTGCTTACAAAGAGCTGCTACACGATATTCCCAAACTAAAAGTAATTCATCTGTTTCGTGACCCTCGGGCAGTGATTCATTCTCGTCTAGAAACGCACGGCTATCCAATAAAACGAACATCTATTGCATCAATGAAATCTAATATCAAAGCAAATGCAAAATCGTTATGCACGAAAATGGCGACCGACCTTAAAGAAGGGAAACAACTGCAGACATTGTTTCCGGATAGATTTCGGTTTATACATTACGAGGATTTATATACGTTAGATAATTCGTTGATTTCACTGCATACATACTTAGGCATGCCAATAAGCAACCGAGAATTACAATTCGCTAGAACACACAAGTCAAATAGTGGAAATAGGAGAGATTCCGCCTCGAGGCAAGAAAGACAAGGGAATAATGCGTTCTGGTGGAGGAAGTACATTAGCTGGGACACAGTACAATTAGTTGACGCAGAATGTTCGCATCTATATACCGAGCTTGGTTACCCGACCGTTCAGCTTAAAGATATGCACACTTTCAACGAAACAGCAATTATAGAAAATCTTAAATTTTCATTTGTTAGAGAAAATATTTGATTGGGATATTGCAGTTAGCTAATTATTACCTTTTTCTCAACAAACAGTATTTCAGCTAGCTTAAATTGTTTCTCAATATTCAATGATTGGGTTCTAACCGTTCGGTCAACTATCCATACATTATTCGCTATCCTTTTAAAATGTGGAAATCAGTTATTTGTCACGTAGAGCAAAGACAGTTTCTAAAGCAATCAGTTGACAATTTTAATATTCACTGCTGACGTGGGTACATCATGTTGGGAAATATAGTAAATATCTGTTATGTCAAACTTCGGATATGTCGAAGTATTTTGTTCGGTTCGACGGAATTCGACTGTGCATATGTAGACTGTGCATGGTATTTATGTGCGAGTGGATAGTTATGTATAAGATGTATTGCTATGCACAATTCCACGGGCATTTATGTGCGAGTGGATAGTTATGTATTGCTATGCACAATTCCACGGGCATTTATGTGTGAGTGGATAGTTATGTATAAGATGTATTGCTATGCACAATTCCACGGGCATTTATGTGTGAGTGGATAGTTATGTATAAGATGTATTGCTATGCACAATTCCACGGGCATTTATGTGCGAGTGGGTAGTTATGTATTGCTATGCACAATTCCACGGGCATTTATGTGCGAGTGGATAGTTATGTATAAGATGTATTGCTATGCACAATTCCACGGGCATTTATGTGCGAGTGGATAGTTATGTATAATAAGATGTATTGCTATGCACAATTCCACGGGCATTTATAAACGGTTTCAAAGTGATGTAGCGATTCTCAGAAAATTGCACAAAAAATCGGCATAAATAACGTTTGTGCCATATTTTAACCTTTCATACTCGACTGGTTTTATTTACAATTGACTACGGCGCTTTCCAGTTAAAGAAAATTCGATACACAGTCTGTGTTCATTGTATCTTTGACTGGTTACAATTTTTTTGCTCTGATATACGCTATCGTTTGGCGAAACAATCGATTCACAGTCAAAACAGCTGTGTACATGTGCTGGAGGCATGGAATATTCCCATCATAAAATGGCAATCAAAACAAACTTGTAAATTAGCGGTATATGATCACACATTTACAGTGTTGTATAATGGGAATTGATTTGATAATTGAGGTCCTTTATGAAAACGGAAGTACTTGATTGGTGAAATGATGACATTGTTTGAAGATTATGTAAACATGATCGGATGACTGAATGACTGTAACTTGTGTACATAATTAGGTAATAATTATTGGCGTTGTTTTTCACAAATATGATCAAAGGTAGTAGTTGTGAAAAATATGATTTTCGTGTCCTCAACTATAAAAAGTGAATGAAACTTGTCCAAATCGCCCCCGGTCGATCTCCTCACGACGTGCACGTCGTGACCGGGGCACATCCCGCAGCAGCAGCGTAGGATTCTGGGATCTTCTGGTCGTCGATCTTGTGAAGGGGAGGCTCGCCAGCATGTGGATCCATGGCTACGGCACATCAGGACAGATCCACCAGCTCTTCTAGATAGTGGACACTCTAGATAGTGATATTGACGCACTATATCTTCGCCGGCTTTTTTCGACACTTTCTCTTCCTTCTACTTCTCCGGCGGATAGACGAGACGGCGGACCTGAGGGAGCGGCAACAGTCGTGGATCCACGCTCCCCCGAGCTACACCGGAGTTTAGTAGACTCGTTTGCGACAATCGACGACCAGATGTCTAACTGTCAGATCCGTATTAATGCTGCTGCGGGGTGACCAACAGTGAGGAGTGTGGCCCTACAAAGGACCACGTACAGACCAGGCCTTGTCAACCTGGCCGGCACAGAAAGAAGTAACCACCTGATGACGTCTTCATAAGCCACACAGAATACAGAACCTTCAGAGAATACCGAACTAATCAACGTAGAAGAACAGGAATAATCATCATAGAAGCATAGGAATAATCATCACAGAACACGTATAATCATCATCGAATAACCACCACAGAAGAATCACCTTAGGACAAGAAGAATCACCTTAGACAAGAAGAATCACCTTAGGACATAACCATCTTAGAAAATACAGTCGCCCAAATGCATTTATGCGGTGGCGACTATAAACAAAATTACAAAGAAGAGTCCAAATCGCCCCCGGTCGATCTCCTCACGACGTGACCGGGGCACATTCCGCAGCAGCAGCGTAGGATTCTGGGATCTTCTGGTCGTCGATCTTGTGAAGGGGAGGCTCGCCAGCATGTGGATCCATGGCTACGGCACATCAGGACAGATCCACCAGCTCTTCTAGATAGTGGACACTTTAGATAGTGATATTGAGACACTATATCTTCGCCGGCTTTTTTCGACACTTTCTCTTCCCTCTTCTACTTCTCCGGCGGTTAGACGAGACGGCGGACCTGAGGGAGCGGCAACAGTCGTGGCATCCACGCTCCCCTGAGTGACAATCGACGACCAGATGTTTAACTGTCAGATCCGTATTAATGCTGCTGCGGGGTGACCAACAGTGATGAGTGTGGCCCTACAAAGGACCACGTACAGACCAGGCCTTGTCAACCTGGCCGGCACAGAAAGAAGTAACCACCTGATGACGTCTTCATAAGCCACACAGAATACAGAACCTTCAGAGAATACCGAACTAATCAACGTAGAAGAACAGGAATAATCATCATAGAAGCATAGGAATAATCATCACAGAACACGTATAATCATCATCGAATAACCACCACAGAAGAATCACCTTAGGACAAGAAGAATCACCTTAGACAAGAAGAATCACCTTAGGACATAACCATCTTAGAAAATACAGTCGCCCAAATGCATTTATGCGGTGGCGACTATAAACAAAATTACAAAGAAGAGTCCAAATCGCCCCCGGTCGATCTCCTCACGACGTGACCGGGGCACATTCCGCAGCAGCAGCGTAGGATTCTGGGATCTTCTGGTCGTCGATCTTGTGAAGGGGAGGCTCGCCAGCATGTGGATCCATGGCTACGGCACATCAGGACAGATCCACCAGCTCTTCTAGATAGTGGACACTTTAGATAGTGATATTGAGACACTATATCTTCGCCGGCTTTTTTCGACACTTTCTCTTCCTTCTTCTACTTCTCCGGCGGTTAGACGAGACGGCGGACCTGAGGGAGCGGCAACAGTCGTGGCATCCACGCTCCCCTGAGTGACAATCGACGACCAGATGTTTAACTGTCAGATCCGTATTAATGCTGCTGCGGGGTGACCAACAGTGAGGAGTGTGGCCCTACAAAGGACCACGTACAGACCAGGCCTTGTCAACCTGGCCGGCACAGAAAGAAGTAACCACCTGATGACGTCTTCATAAGCCACACAGAATACAGAACCTTCAGAGAATACCGAACTAATCAACGTAGAAGAACAGGAATAATCATCATAGAAGCATAGGAATAATCATCACAGAACACGTATAATCATCATCGAATAACCACCACAGAAGAATCACCTTAGGATAAGAAGAATCACCTTAGACAAGAAGAATCACCATAGGACATAACCATCTTAGAAAATACAGTCGCCCAAATGCATTTATGCGGTGGCGACTATAAACAAAATTACATCGTTCGTTCCAAATCGCCGATAAATAAACGTAAAAAAATAAAATCCATATCGTCACTTGTCAAAATGGCTACTTTCGGTTTTAAACGTCCGAAATGGACTTAGTGAATGGTAGTAGGAGGTAATAGAAAAGTCAGCGAGGTCCCTCATTTGTGCTCGATCCTTAAATGGTGTAGACAGAGGTTGTGGAGCTGCCGGAGAGTCGTATAATATAACGTATTTCTGTGTACACTCATTGTTTATACACATTTATTTTAGCTCGATTGCGAAACAAGTTCTTACAACTTATTATAATCACTCTCGAGACATCACTCCTGATGGAATCCATCGCCACGATGGAGGGGGAAGAGGCAACGTGGAATTTAAATGCCTTGCCTAAGGGCACACTCGTAACGGCTCCAGCGGGGCTCGAACTCCGGGCCTTTCGCACCTGAAGCGAACGCACTGAAACTGCACTATCACGACTTCCACTGCGTACACTCATTGTGATTGGCTCATGAGTCAAACAGATGTTCGGAGAGGTGTGTCGTGGATGTAACTGTTTAAACATGCTAAACAGTGCTTATCCAAAAGAGGAGAGGTGTCGAAATATTTATATGTGAGGAAGCTCTCCAGCTGACCTATGGAATGTCGGTGGTTCTACACTCGTCCTAACCCAATAACTGATTGATTATAAATTTATAATACAACATTATATTGTGAACAGGCGTTGATATATTTCGCCTCGTCAGTCATATACATATAGTTTAACACCGAGACCATTTATTGAGATTCTGATAAATTTGTCAGAAGTAAAAAAAAAAAGGTGAAACGTCGACAGACTGGAACACAGGCTAATATAATGCCTACAGAAGCACAGCCCGTAAAACAATTATAATTTGAAATAAATATAGATATTAAGACATGCAAGGTTCACCAAAGTTCGATCCCCCGTCTGACCCTAATAAAATGAACAGTCTTTCAGACGGGACGTTAAACCGAGGTCTCGTGTCGGTGCTGTACATCGTTCTCGTAGAACCAGAGGAGACTCTGGAATGTGTCTCTGTCTGTATCATGTATGTTCCATTAATGTTAAACCCCTTGCGGGGACCTAGACATGTTTTCCTGGGCAAGTTTAGCCGATCTAAGCGACTATCCAGTACTAAGCGATGTATGTCAGGTTCCTTGCTCAATGACACTACATGCGTGGCCTGACCGAGTATCGAACACGGGAGCGTTATATTCCAAATCCGACGCTCTACAAATGGACCACGGACGCCACACGCCACGTCATTGTACCATCTTCCAAAATTCTAATATGACTAATCTCTTCAGGAGGCGTCGCTCATATGGGCAACCGGTAACGACGATACATAAACGTAAAACACACAAATCAAATGTTACCCTATTCAAACTTAAATGACGATGGTGTAGATGCATTTATTCTCGTCATATGCCAACATTCTAAGAAGAATATTCAAGCATTGCACAATCAATTATTGTGAAGTAATATATATTGCCTAGTCGAGTGCAGTTCTTGGAGTGGATCATGATAGTGTTGTAGAAGGCGATCTTGGAGTGGATCACGATAGTGTTGTAGAAGGCGATCTTGGAGTGGATCACGATAGTGTTGTAGAAGGCGATCTTGGAGTGGATCACGATAGTGTTGTAGAAGGCGATCTTGGAGTGGATCACGATAGTGTTGTTGAAGGCGATCTTGGAGTGGATCATGGTAGTGTTGTAGAAGGCGATCTTGGAGTGGATCACGATAGTGTTGTAGAAGGCGATCTTGGAGTGGATCACGATAGTGTTGTAGAAGGCGATCTTGGAGTGGATCACGATAGTGTTGTAGAAGGCGATCTTGGAGTGGATCACGATAGTGTTGTAGAAGGCGATCTTGGAGTGGATCACGATAGTGTTGTAGAAGGCGATCTTGGAGTGGATCACGATAGTGTTGTAGAAGGCGATCTTGGAGTGGATCACGATAGTGTTGTAGAAGGCGATCTTGGAGTGGATCACGATAGTGTTGTAGAAGGCGATTGGAGTGGATCACGATAGTGTTGTAGAAGGCGATCTTGGAGTGGATCATGATAGTGTTGTAGAAGGCGATCTTGGAGTGGATCACGATAGTGTTGTAGAAGGCGATCTTGGAGTTGATCATGATAGTGTTGTAGAAGGCGATCTTGGAGTGGATCATGATAGTGTTGTAGAAGGCGATCTTGGAGTGGATCACGATAGTGTTGTAGAAGGCGATCTTGGAGTGGATCACGATAGTGTTGTAGAAGGCGATTGGAGTGGATCATGATAGTGTTGTAGAAGGCGATCTTGGAGTTGATCATGATAGTGTTGTAGAAGGCGATCTTGGAGTGGAACACGATAGTGTTGTAGAAGGCGATCTTGGAGTGGATCATGATAGTGTTGTAGAAGGCGATCTTGGAGTGGATCATGATAGTGTTGTAGAAGGCGATCTTGGAGTGGATCACGATAGTGTTGTAGAAGGCGATCTTGGAGTGGATCACGATAGTGTTGTAGAAGGCGATCTTGGAGTGGATCATGATAGTGCTGTTGAAGGCGATCTTGGAGTGGATCATGATAGTGCTGTTGAAGGCGATCTTGGAGTGGATCATGATAGTGCTGTTGAAGGCGATCTTGGAGTGGATCATGATAGTGTTGTAGAAGGCGATCTTGGAGTGGATCATGATAGTGTTGTAGAAGGCGATCTTGGAGTGGATCATGATAGTGCTGTTGAAGGCGATCTTGGAGTGGATCATGATAGTGCTGTTGAAGGCGAAAACTGGAGGAGACATTTTTTTTCATTACATGGTGACAAGTCCTGGGACGATAACTTCTTCACTCACTCACTCACTCACTCACTCACTCACTCACTCACTCACTCACCACTCACTCACTCACTCACTCACTCACTCACTCATCACTCACTCACTCACTCACTCACTCACTCACTCACTCACTCACTCACTCCTCACTCACTCACCTCACTCACTCACTCACTCACCACTCACTCACTCACTCACTCACTCACTCACTCACTCACTCACTCACTCACTCACTCACTCACTCACTCACTCACTCACGCACGCACTCACTCACTCACCTCACTCCCTCATTCACTCAGTCACGCAGGCATGCACGCACGCACGCACTAAACCCCCACCCCAAAACCCACCCAAGTATTTACATATTATCGATATTTCTAAAAGGTTATCAGTCACTGTACATGCATAATATGTTATCGGGATGGTAGTAAAAACTAGTAGCAATAGTTACCTGAAGGTATATATAAATACTCCTACATCATATATATTAATTATAGGTTGTACATATAATGGCTTCTTGTTGATGTTTTGTATAAAAATGGCAGTGATTGGTTAGTACAAGAGCACGTGATTAAATACGGTCACGTGTCAGGTCAAAAGTACACGTCAACTAATTTAACTATTGGTCCAAGGGAAATAACTAAAACTATACTGCACTGTATTACATATGCTACGTTATAACAGAACATTTTACAACGTGTTTAACTTACTGATTTAAATGGGGGTGACAAACGAATATGTGTTCACAGAGTTTTATATTTATTATTATTAGTGTACCCTATGACATAAGACATAACGTTGCTTTGCATATTCACCGGCCTCTTTTTTGAAACGCTGTGCTTGATGCGCGTTCTCTCCAGGTGTGAACGGTCCGGAGTTCGAGCCCCGCTGGAGCCGTTACGTTTGTGTCCTTAGGCAAGGCACTTCATTTACACGTGCCTCTTCTCTCCCTCTCTCTCTCTCTCTCTCTCGTGGCGATGGATTCCATCAGGAATGAGGTCTCGAGAGTGATTAATATAAGTTGAAAGAATTTATTTCGCAATCGAACTAAAATAAATTTGTAAAAACTAAACGCTGTGTTTTGTAAAGTGTTTGTTTATTATAGTGCCATCACTATTGAAAGGACCAGTCATTTATGACGTATGAGACACCTCTTATGAACATCAGCACTTCCCGAAGCGAAACAGTTTCATAGAAACAGTTTATATCTTAAAAGTGAGTTACATCATTTCCTTAATGCCTCCATGGCGGGATAAAAATGCACTAATTTCTTCATCATTTCTCATTTCTTAAATAGCAGATTTAACATCTATAACAGACATAACGGCGCCAAACATCTGTGATGTTATACAATATTATTACATGTTTCTCTGTCATCAAGAAAGCGGCGATTATCTTACATAACTGACCACCTGCATTCGGTAGTGTCAAAATATATTTTGTTCCCGCGCAAACAGAGAACTGATAATTTAGGCGCGAAAATAATAGCAGACGATTATACATAATACATAAAAATCATAATCTTACATGGTTAACAATGTGTCGTATATATAAATAAATAAATGTATTTATATAATACATTTCTATTTATATACTGAGTCAAAAAAGAAACGATACCTGGTGTTTATGTGTCTATAATTTCAACATTTATTAAGAAAATTCTTTGAAAATTCATAAGATGATAGTCCAACATATTTGAAAGAGGAGCACATAAAGCATAATGAGCCTCCGAAACTGTCTGCTGCGTGATGACGTAATTCGTCGGACAGGGGTCTAATGGAGTTTTCACACAGACGTCAATACCGAGTATGGGCACCATTTGCGTCTCTCACTGCAATGCACCGCCGTCGCATCGAACGGAAGAGTGTCTGAATCTCTTGCTGGTCAATATTTGTCCACTCCTGACGCAAAACATCCCTCAGTTGGTTTAACGTTACCGGCTGACGTCGTCTGACGCGGCGGTCTAACGTATCCCACAAATGTTCTATGGGTGACAAGTCTGGTGACAAAGCAGGCCACGGCAGGGTTTCAATATTGTTCTGCTCCAATACTGTGGTGGAAATCCGAGCAGTATGACACCTGGCGTTGTCCTGTTGGAATAGTGTGACGTTTCTGTTGGCGTTAAAGAACGGCACAACAACTGGCGCAAGGATCTCATCACAGTACCGCTGGGCGTTTAGGTTCCCGTCCACCACTAACAGTTCAGTGCGACTGCCGAAGGTGATACCGCCCCACGCCATAACGCTTCCGCCCCCGAACAGATCGACCTGACGTACACATGCGTCGGCGTAACGTTCACCGCGTCTGCGATATACCCGCTCTTTGCCATCCGCTCGACGCAAACAGAACCGCGATTCATCGCTAAACATCATCGAATTCCACTGTAACCGAGTCCAGCGAGCACGTTCCGTCGTCCATTCCCGCCGTACGTCACGGTGACGTCGTGTCAGGATGGGTCCAACGTATGGCCGATAGGCACGAATGCCACGTTCACCGAGCCGGTTCCTGACTGTTTGTGCACTGATGCGATTGTTGGTCATCCCAGGAGTAACGGCAGCTGTGTGCGTAGCAGGTAGGAACCGGTCACGTAAATGTGACGTCCGAATGTGACGGTCCTGTTCATGCGTCGTCACACGTGGTCGACCAGATCTTGGACGGTCGTCCACCGATCCATGTGTTCGATAACGTCGAAGTAGACGTGTTATCGTGATCCGCGTAATCCCGAGTCGATTTGCGACGTCACGCTGACGTAAACCGCCGTCAATCATGCCAATGGCACGCATTCTCTGATTGCGGTTTAGCCTAGGCATTTTGTTAGAGGTAACAATGGGTATATAAGGTGTTTTTCCTCGATGATAATGCAATACCAGTACAATAAACCGGTTTTCCGATGTGTACATGTGTAGGAAGTTGTCTTTGTTGAGGAGCACGTGCAAAACGGCAATTCGGCGTTCCAGGATTATCGGGTGTTTATTTACCTGTGTTTATGGTTGGCTGACGTTGCAATAAGATACCCGGTACTGATACGTAATAATATATTAAACCTTTCTATGGTTTTATCCGTTTTACGTCATTTTTAGTTTGGTATCGTTTCTTTTTTGACTCAGTATATATGACAATAATTTATTCGTACAAATAGATTGTTTGTTTTTTCTATCTTTTGCACACCGTTCAGATAAGACACGACTGTCTGGGTTGTGTTTGTAGAATGTGATCTAGCATAATAGATACACTTACACTACGGCAATAAAGTGTACTAGTTGCGAGAACAGTTCGGAATAAACTAAATGGTTACTAATATTTATTGTATATCATTCTGTATGTCATAAGCTTGGTAAATTTTATTTATTTCACAAAATTAATGTTATTGGATTAGTTTGTTCCGCGAGACAACAATAAGTTATTTATCCAAACAATATACATAATAAACACATATACTCACTATTAAGCGGCTATGTCTCCTAAAATGTGCTAGATATTGATCAAAAACAAATATTTTGAAAATAAACACAACACGCGCACTGTCGCAACGCACTGTAACAAGTAAATCTCATAATTATTATCGTATAGCATACTATTTGATTGGTTCCCAATTTCCCATACTATAGAACGGGAACCATATACATGAACTATAGTTATTGGTAATTAATATATGTACAGTGTTTGAAGTATATAACCCAATATTTTTCATAGTATCATGTTTTATAACATTGCGACTAACTGGACGTAAAACACAGAGATGCCAAGCATTACGATATCGGCGTAATGATTACGATATTGAGACCCACATTACGCTATTACGATGTGGCCGGAAAAAAATACGATATCTATGTATTAAACCAAAAAAAATCGGTATTTTTCCGGTAAGCCTTTTTTCTCAACCATCCAACTGAATAATGACATCAACCACGCGTTTTGACCCTAAACCTGGGCGGCGCAAGTGATGAAGGCGCGTTATGCGTGGTTGATACTATATTCTGATCGGCTGGTTGAGATAAAGATTTTACGTATTTTTCCGGGAAATGTTTTAAGTATTTTCATTGATTGTGAAGTTTCAACTGACCAATGATATTCGCCGTTCTATAGCCGATTACGGGTACGTCTATCCAGCATCTCGTATTTTCTCGCAACCGGCTGGAATGGAAACACAGCCCGACACAGCACAACAACGACTTCTAGAAGGATACGGAAATGCCTATGCCTACAGGTATTTGTTTATTCTATGTAGGGCTATACACAGATTACTTCTATCTAGCAGAAAGAGGCGTGTGTTCCAGAACTAAGTAGTTAGATTAGCCTAGCATGGAACACCTTGCCCACCTCTTTCTTTCTCTCTACCCCACCCACCACTTTATACAGGCCTGGGGAAAGGGTTGGGGTGAAAAATGAAATGGCTCCGCCCAAAGACGACCCATGGTCAATTTTTTTGGTGGTACAGACTCTGTCATTTCGAGCTGGGTCGGCTGATTCTAAGGCCACACACCCGTTCCACGCATGCCTATTGTGTATAACAATACGAATTTGGTGATATTTTTGGCTTACATAACATCATGTGAATGTCTCAAATACCACGTCAAGCCATGTCCAGTCCAAAAATCAATCCCGCTACCCCCCGATAATGGTCACGCACTTCAGAGCATTGTTTGAAATTTCAGTGCAAGCGATATCGGAGGAGCATTTGTCAAGTTTTTGACTCCTAGTTCATCAAGTTTGTAAGACAATATCATGAATATGGTGTACCTTGATGGTAAAACTCCCCAGAAAGGTCCAACCAGACGAGTTATTCTGTCCCGTGAATCATGCATTTATCATTTATGTATAGAAGAAACAACGTAGGCCCCAGAACAGAACCCTGTGGAAGTCTGAACAGTCTGATTAGGGACTACACTCTTACCCATTCATTAAAATGTTTTCATTGTTCTAAAAAACAGTTTTCTTTATCCATTTCAGACCATGCAAGCCAGAAACTGAACAATGGAAAACCTAAAGAAAAGGCCTGCTGCCACAGGGGAAATGAACATTGAATAATCTAAGACAGTTACTTATGTGTGAAGGGGTTCAGCTAGTTAGTTTGTTCCAAGTTCAAAGAAACTATTCTACAAAAACTCACAATTTTCATGTTGTTGTTGTTGTTGTTGTTGTTGTTGTTGTTGTTGTGAACACTAGTGTAAAAACCTTCATTTGGGTAACTCCAAATTGTGCTACGAGGGCTGGAAAATGCACCACAGGCCTTCCATATTTCAAAATTTTTATGGGGGAGATCCCCCAGACCCCCATCTTAAAGGGAGGGGGAGACCCCCTCACGAACCCTCCCCCCGCGAACGACTTCGCCGTTCGCCATGATTGCCTACGGCAATCATTACTATCGACATTTTACAAAAGTTGGCATCTCTGAAAACAGTGGTTTTGTGAGGGATAGGAAATTAGAAATACCCTTATATCTTCACAAGCATTCAAGGTATGGTTCTAATAGTTTACATATGAGCGTAACTTGACCATACCTATTCGTGGATTAAAGGTAATAAGGTCATAGTTCAAAGGTCAATTATGTGGGTCAAACGTGTACAATTCAGCATTGTATGTACACTGTGATATATGTGACATTATACTGAACCAGTATCCATTGTTATAATGCAACAACAGACGGATCTGTAGTCCAGTGGTAACACGCTGGACTGGTAATCCAGGGATCGAACTAAATACGTACTAATAAACATTAACCTGCTTAGTGTATTAGTGTTGATTTACTAAAATCAATTCGTTCAAAGTTTGACAAATGCTGCCATCTCATTGGACCAAAAATAATTTCAAACACTAAGTTTATTTATAGTCGCCTCCGCCGAGGCACGTGGGCGACTGGTTTCTCTAAGTAGTTTATGTAGACTGCTACGATGCGCATACATACATCCGCCGAGGCACGTGGGCGACTGGTTTCTCTAAGTAGTTTATGTAGACTGCTACGATGCTTATACATACATCCGGTGAGGCACGTGGGCGACTGGTTTCTCTAAGTAGTTTATGTCGACTGCTACGATGCTTATACAGACATCCGAAGAGGCATCTTCTTTCTTCCCAGGGTGACAAGTTCTGTATCCTTTCTTTCGAAGGCGGTTGCTTTTAGGGCCACATCCTCCACCATGTGTCAGCTCACAGCAGCAATAATGGTTCCGTTTTTTCTCGCTGGGGCCCTCGTCGCTACCGGATCAGGGTAGAAGCCGCATCCCACCGGCTCCCTCAAGGAGCCGACTAAAACATTCGCCAGTCTACAGCACATGGATTCGGCACGTTTGGGGGTACTAGTATATATATTTAAGTACAGGGGTTCTACTCTGTGGGATGTCAGATTTCGCATCGATCAGTAAAATGGCCCTATCTGAAACAATTTTGTACAAATCTGTCCAAATATAACGCCTATCCCGAGTCTTTATATTGTTCTTCAAATAAAACACAACTTTAAGCTGCGTGCATGTATACTTTGCAAACAATTGCCACAGACATTGGCCATAGCAGGTCACATGTCCATACTAGGACACGGGTTCTGTCAGCAACAAAAAAAATCTTCGACGGGAGAGTTTTAACAGTGAATAACATTATCAATACAATGTGTTTCCACTAACGTGTAGGTTTATTCGGCAAAAATGTACGTCAAAAAGAGATTTCGGAGAATTTTTCAATTTGTTTTGAAAATTTCTCAAGCGGCGCAGTTCGCGTTGAAACGAGCGTTCTGATTGGATTATGATTATTCTTCATATAAAAACAAACATCTTGTTACATTCTAATAATCCAATCAGAACGCTCGTTTCAACGCGAATTGCGCCGCTTTAGAAATTTTCAAAACAAATTGAAAGATTCTACGAAATCTCTTTTTGACGTACATTTTTGCCGAATAAACCTACACGTTAGTGGAAACACATTTTATTGATAATGTTATTCACTGTTAAAACTCTCCCGTCGAAGATTTTTTTTGTTACTTAAATATATATAGGCCTACTAGTACCCATAAACGTGCCGAATCCCTGTGGTCCTAGTATGGAAATGTGACCTGCTATGGCCAATGTCTGTGGCAATTGTTTGCAAAGTATACATGCACGCAGCTTAAAGTTGTGTTTTATTTGAAGAACAATATTAAGACTCGGGATAGGCGTTATATTTGGACAGATTTGTACAAACTTGTTTCATATAGGGCCATTTTACTGATAGATGCGAAATTTGACATCCCGCAGAGTAGAATCCCTGTACTTAAATATATATACTAGTACCCCCAAACGTGCCGAATCCCTGTGGTCTACAGCACCGAGCATTTCTATCTCGCCAAGTAGGTAAGTTAGTCTGCTGCCACTCACACTGAGTCACACGGCTTCTGGTCCGATAGCGAGGCTGGCGTCAGTGAAGTCCTTGACCCATTTTCCTGCCGTGAGCTGTGCCTCGGTCACGTGCACGTTGTGGAGGAGAGATATGGACCAATAACAGTTACATAACGTGGACTAGTATATACTAGATACATAACGCGAGTACCACCATTATTACAGCGTCATTTCAAGATGGATGCGATGACAGTTCGCCAGGCAACACCTGCTGACAAGGATGCAGTTATTGGTATACGTGACAACGTGTATGGTGGAATGGATTCAATCGCTAGCTATTTTGATGACGTTATCAGCTGCCCGTTATCAACGCCGTATGTTGCCATCATCAACAACACAATTGTAAGTGTTCATGGAATGCATGTTGTATAAATGCTTGTTATTTGCTGGTATCCAAAATTAACCAATGGTGATGGTTAGGAGCGGGAGATGACAGGCAGACAGTACGCCACGCTTCCTACTAAGATCCTCTATGTTATAATCGTGATAGCGTGGTGGTAGTGCGAAATGCCCGGGGTTCGCGCCAAGCTGTAGCTGTTACGATTGTACCCTTTGGTAAGGCATTTACGGGCAAGTGATGGGAGTCGGGTGCCGACAGCAATGCAAAAACGAGAGCAAATGGCTAGTTTGATGCCATATGTAGCGGGAGGGTGTTTCACAAACAATTGGGAATTGCGCATATCCATATACTTGGCTTGACACCATACACCAGCTGAGCCTATCCGATTCGAGTTGTGAATAGTGGATCTCGAGTTCGAGATTGCATGTCTCGAAAATAATGTCATTCGCTAGGTCTCGTCAAGACGAAGCTGAAAATGTATAGGTATCCATACTTTACTAGGTGGCTATTGGCTAGACTGTCACGACCCAAGTGGCGTCCGTGGTCCAGTGGTAGAGCATCGGATTTGGAATCGAACGGATGGTCCCGGGTTCGATACTCGGTCAGGCCACGTATGTAGTGTCATTGAGCAAGGCACCTCACACACATTGCTTAGTACTGGTTAATCGCTTAGGTCGGCTAAGCCTGCCCAGGAAAACATGTCTAGGTCCCCCCGCAAGGGGTTTGACATTAATGGAACATATATACATACACACACATTGCTTAGTACTAGTTAACAACTTAGGTCGGCTAAGCCTGCCCAGGAAACATGTCTAGGTCCCCCCGCAAGGGGTTTGACATTAATGGAACATGTATACATACATTCCGCAACTGATACTAGGGGAGAAATCTCGCCACCATTCTGTAGATGTCCGTGAAGCGCTCACTGTAACCAAGAAGCCCTAGCTCCGCTGTCCCATGTCCGTTTGTGTCGGAACCGGTCTTATTGGTTTAAACTTATGTATTCATTCACAATGTACAGTACATATCTATTGTATACAGAATGAAAATGGATTTAATCGAAAGCTTAAAGCTTATTGAGATTATTTCCATTACATATATAAATGTGTGCACTATAGACTACTAGTATATATTTTGGTCTTACTACGTATTATGTAGTAAGACCAAAATATATAATAAGTGTATGAAATAATAGCTAGATAAACGGGGAATGGGAGGGGTAGAAAGCGATGAAATAACACATACAGTTTTCATGGTGTATCAATATGCAATCGCGTCTTATTCTATGAAATTCAGTTCGGGGGGAGTGGGGTCTAGTCCGTATCTATGCGTGTTTAGGTACAAGGAGAAAACTAGTTGCCAAATAAACGACTACGTCCGCGCTAATATTATGGGTTGACCGATTGCGTATTTTTTGTTATGTCCCACTAAAGGCACCCATCCCCTACTCTGAAGGTAATTTGGTGGTGAATGTTGCACTGACACCTGCATTTATAATATGGTGTTTATTTGTCACCAAATAATATGCAAATATTCTAAAATATTCCAAAATGCAGCTCATATATTGTGTTTTAATATTTAGAAGTCAGTTCCACTATTTGTTACAATTTCTTTCACGTGTTTAATATTTCTAAGTTGTTAAAACTGGTTTCGATTGTCGCAAAATTAATATAAATTTTTTTTCAGGTTGGCTTTATTGCGACTTTCGTTATTGACAATGGACTAACAGTGGTTACACGAGCAGCTAGGTTGAGTCCGAGTGTCGGCGGACAGGGATTGTACAAATCCTTTAACAGACACGTGCTTCGTTCTTCGGGAGCTACTAGACACTCGTTCACAACTCCAAACACCAATCCAAACGCACACAAAGAATCATTTATGGCTGCCAACAAACATGTTCTAACCAGGGTATTTATTATCGTACATAGTTTGACACGTTTAGACGGATCTGTAGTCCAGTGGTAACACGCTGGACTGGTAATCCAGGGATCACAGGTTCGATCCCCCGTCTGACCCTAATAAAATTAACAGATGGGACATTAAACCGCTGTCTCGTATCGGTGCTGTACACCGTGCACGTAAAAGAACCAGAGGAGACTCTGGAATGGGTATATGTCTGTATCATTGCACTATCCTCCAACAGTCTAAAATGACTAATCTCGCCAGGAGGCGTCGCTCATATGGGCAACCGGTAGCGACGATAAATAAACGTAAAACACACACAGAGTTGGTTTTAGAAGTATACCTGTGATTTCTAGGTGTCATATTAATATATATGTTATATATACCAACGTGAACTGTTTTGTACACACTGTCAATTGACCTTCTGTCCAAACGTTTACATCATCATTAAAATATTTCAAACTGACAGTGCTAATATGGGCCTCGGAACATGTAGTAGGGGCCCTGGAACATGTAGTAGAGGCCCCGGAACATGTAGTAGAGGCCCCGGAACATGTAGTAGAGGCATCGGAACATGTAGTAAGGGCCCTGGAACATGTAGTAGGGCCCCGGAACATGTAGTAGGGGCCCTGGAACATGTAGTAGGGCCCCGGAACATGTAGTAGGGGCCCTGGAACATGTAGTAGAGGCATCGGAACATATAGTAGGGCCCCTGGAACATGTAGTAGGGCACCGGAACATGTAGTAGAGGCATCGGAACATGTATTAGGGCCCTGGAACATATAGTAGGGGCCTTGGAACATGTAGTAGGGCCCTGGAACATGTAGTAGAGGCACCGGAACATGTAGTAGAGGCCCAGGAACATGTAGTAGAGGCCTCGGAACATGTAGTAGGGGCCCTGGAACATGTAGTAGAGGCCTCGGAACATGTAGTAGGGGCCTCGGAACATGTAGTAGGGGCCCTGGAACATGTAGTAGGGGCCTCGGAACATGTAGTAGGGGCACCGGAACATGTAGTAGGGGCCTCGGAACATGTAGTAGGGGCCCTGGAACATGTAGTAGGGGCCCTGGAACATGTAGTAGAGGCATCGGAACATGTAGTAGGGGTCCCGGAACATGTAGAGGCCTCGGAACATGTAGTAGAGGCCCCGGAACATGTAGTAGGGGCCCTGGAACATGTAGTAGGGGCCTCGGAACATGTAGTAGGGGCACCGGAACATGTAGTAGGGGCCCTGGAACATGTAGTAGAGGCATCGGAACATGTAGTAGAAGCCCCGGAACATGTAGTAGAGGCCCCGGAACATGTAGTAGGGGCCCTGGAACATGTAGTAGAGGCCCCGGAACATGTAGTAGAGGCATCGGAACATGTAGTAGAGGCATCGGAACATGTAGTAGAGGCATCGGAACATGTAGTAGAGGCCCCGGAACATGTAGTAGAGGCCCTGGAACATGTAGTAGAGGCATCGGAACATGTAGTAGGGGCCCTAGAACATGTAGTAGAGGCATCGGAACATGTAGTAGAGGCATCGGAACATGTAGTGGGGCCTGGAACATGTAGTAGAGGCATCGGAACATGTAGTAGAGGCATCGAATATGTAGTAGAGGCACTGGAACATGTAGTAGAGGCATCGGAACATGTAGTAGAGGCATCGGACATGTAGTAGAGCCCCGGAACATGTAGTAGGGGCCCTGGAACATGTAGTAGAGCCCGGAACATGTAGTAGAGGCATCGGAACATGTAGTCCCCGGAACATGTAGTAGGGGCCCTGGAACATGTAGTAGAGGCATCGGAACATGTAGTAGAGGCATCGGAACATGTAGTAGGGGCCCTGGAACCTGTAGTAGAGGCATCGGAACATGTAGTAGAGGCCCCGGAACATGTAGTAGAGGCATCGGAACATGTAGTAGAGGCCCCGGAACATGTAGTAGAGGCCCTGGAACATGTAGTAGAGGCATCGGAACATGTAGTAGGGGCCCTGGAACATGTAGTAGAGGCATCGGAACATGTAGTAGAGGCATCGGAACATGTAGTAGGGGCCCTGGAACATGTAGTAGAGGCATCGGAACATGTAGTAGAGGCACCGGAACATGTAGTAGAGGCACTGGAACATGTAGTAGAGGCATCGGAACATGTAGTAGAGGCATCGGAACATGTAGTAGAGGCCCCGGAACATGTAGTAGAGGCCCTGGAACATGTAGTAGAGGCATCGGAACATGTAGTAGGGGCCCTGGAACATGTAGTAGAGGCATCGGAACATGTAGTAGAGGCATCGGAACATGTAGTAGGGGCCCTGGAACATGTAGTAGAGGCATAGGAACATGTAGTAGAGGCATCGGAATATGTAGTAGAGGCACTGGAACATGTAGTAGAGGCATCGGAACATGTAGTAGAGGCATCGGAACATGTAGTAGAGGCCCCGGAACATGTAGTAGGGGCCCTGAACATGTAGTAGAGGCCCCGGAACATGTAGTAGAGGCATCGGAACATGTAGTAGAGGCATCGGAACATGTAGTAGAGGCCCCGGAACATGTAGTAGAGGCCCTGGAACATGTAGTAGAGGCATCGGAACATGTAGTAGAGGCATCGGAACATGTAGTAGAGGCCCCGGAACATGTAGTAGAGGCATCGGAACATGTAGTAGAGGCATCGGAACATGTAGTAGAGGCACTGGAACATGTAGTAGAGGCATCGGAACATGTAGTAGAGGCATCGGAACATGTAGTAGAGGCCCCGGAACATGTAGTAGAGGCCCCGGAACATGTAGTAGAGGCATCGGAACATGTAGTAGGGGCCCCGGAACATGTAGTAGAGGCCCCGGAACATGTAGTAGAGGCATCGGAACATGTAGTAGAGGCATCGGAACATGTAGTAGAGGCCCCGGAACATGTAGTAGAGGCCCTGGAATATGTAGTAGGGCCCCGAAACATGTAGTAGAGGCATCGGAACATGTAGTAGAGGCCCCGGAACATATAGTAGGGGCATCGGAACATGTAGTAGGGGCCACGGAACATGTAGTAGGAGCCCTGGAACATGTAGTAGAGGCATCGGAACATGTAGTAGGGGCCCTGGAACATGTAGTAGAGGCATCGGAACATGTAGTAGAGGCATCGGAACATGTAGTAGGGGCCCTGGAACATGTAGTAGAGGCATAGGAACATGTAGTAGAGGCATCGGAATATGTAGTAGAGGCACTGGAACATGTAGTAGAGGCATCGGAACATGTAGTAGAGGCATCGGAACATGTAGTAGAGGCCCCGGAACATGTAGTAGGGGCCCTGGAACATGTAGTAGAGGCCCCGGAACATGTAGTAGAGGCATCGGAACATGTAGTAGAGGCATCGGAACATGTAGTAGAGGCCCCGGAACATGTAGTAGAGGCCCTGGAACATGTAGTAGAGGCATCGGAACATGTAGTAGAGGCATCGGAACATGTAGTAGGGGCCCGGAACATGTAGTAGAGGCATCGGAACATGTAGTAGAGGCATCGGAACATGTAGTAGAGGCACTGGAACATGTAGTAGAGGCATCGGAACATGTAGTAGAGGCATCGGAACATGTAGTAGAGGCCCCGGAACATGTAGTAGAGGCCCCGGAACATGTAGTAGAGGCATCGGAACATGTAGTAGGGGCCCCGGAACATGTAGTAGAGGCCCCGGAACATGTAGTAGAGGCATCGGAACATGTAGTAGAGGCATCTGAACATGTAGTAGAGGCCCCGGAACATGTAGTAGAGGCCCTGGAATATGTAGTAGGGGCCCCGAAACATGTAGTAGAGGCATCGGAACGTGTAGTAGAGGCCCCGGAACATATAGTAGGGGCATCGGAACATGTAGTAGGGGCCACGGAACATGTAGTAGGGGCCCTGGAACATGTAGTAGAGGCACAAGAACATGTAGTGGGGCCCTGGAACATGTAGTAGAGGCATCGGAACATGTAGTAGGGGCACCGGAACATGTAGTAGAGGCTCTGAACATGTAGTAGAGGCCCCGGAACATGTAGTAGAGGCATCGGAACATGTAGTAGAGGCCCCGGAACATGTAGTAGAGGCCTCGGAACATGTAGTAGAGGCATCGGAACATGTAGTAGGGGCCCCGGAACATGTAGTAGTGGCCCTGGAACATGTAGTAGAGGCATCGGAACATGTAGTAGAGGCATCGGAACATGTAGTAGAGGCCCCGGAACATGTAGTAGAGGCCCTGGAACATGTAGTAGAGGCATCGGAACATGTAGTAGGGGCCCTGGAACATGTAGTAGAGGCATCGGAACATGTAGTAGAGGCATCGGAACATGTAGTAGGGGCCCTGGAACATGTAGTAGAGGCATAGGAACATGTAGTAGAGGCATCGGAATATGTAGTAGAGGCACTGGAACATGTAGTAGAGGCATCGGAACATGTAGTAGAGGCCCCGGAACATGTAGTAGGGGCCCTGGATCATGTAGTAGAGGCCCGGAACATGTAGTAGAGGCATCGGAACATGTAGTAGAGGCATCGGAACATGTAGTAGAGGCCCCGGAACATGTAGTAGAGGCCCTGGAACATGTAGTAGAGGCATCGGAACAAACGAACATGTAGTAGAGGCCCCGGAACATGTAGTAGAGGCCCCGGAACAGTAGTAGAGGCATCGGAACATGTAGTAGAGGCCCCGGAACATGTAGTAGAGGCCCCGGAACATGTAGTAGAGGCACGGAACATGTAGTAGAGGCATCGGAACATGTAGTAGAGGCCCCACAAACCAACAAAACCAACAAAACCAAAAAACCAACAAAACCGGAACATGTAGTAGAGGCCTCGGAACATGTAGTAGAGGCACGGAACATGAGTAGAGGCATCGGAACATGTAGTAGAGGCCCCGGAACATGTAGTAGAGGCATCGGACATGTAGTAGGGCATCGGAACATGTAGTAGAGGCACTGGAACATGTAGTAGAGGCATCGGAACATGTAGTAGAGGCATCGGAACATGTAGTAGAGGCCCCGGAACATGTAGTAGAGGCCCCGGAACATGTAGTAGAGGCATCGGAACATGTAGTAGGGGCCCCGGAACATGTAGTAGAGGCCCCGGAACATGTAGTAGAGGCATCGGAACATGTAGTAGAGGCATCTGAACATGTAGTAGAGGCCCCGGAACATGTAGTAGAGGCCCTGGAATATGTAGTAGGGGCCCCGAAACATGTAGTAGAGGCATCGGAACATGTAGTAGAGGCCCCGGAACATATAGTAGGGGCATCGGAACATGTAGTAGGGGCCACGGAACATGTAGTAGGGGCCCTGGAACATGTAGTAGAGGCACCAGAACATGTAGTAGAGGCATCGGAACATGTAGTAGAGGCATCGGAACATGTAGTAGAGGCCCCGGAACATGTAGTAGAGGCATCGGAACATGTAGTAGAGGCCCCGGAACATGTAGTAGAGGTATCTGAACATGTAGTAGAGGCCCCGGAACATGTAGTAGAGGCCACGGAACATGTAGTAGAGGCATCGGAACATGTAGTAGAGGCCCCGGAACATGTAGTAGAGGCCTCGGAACATGTAGTAGAGGCACTGGAACATGTAGTAGAGGCATCGGAACATGTAGTAGAGGCCCCGGAACATGTAGTAGAGGCCCCGGAACATGTAGTAGGGGCCCTGGAACATGTAGTAGAGGCCCCGGAACATGTAGTAGAGGCATCGGAACATGTAGTAGGGGCACCGGAACATGTAGTAGGGGCCTCGGAACATGTAGTAGGGGCCCTGGAACATGTAGTAGGGGCCCTGGAACATGTAGTAGAGGCATCGGAACATGTAGTAGGGGTCCCGGAACATGTAGAGGCCTCGGAACATGTAGTAGAGGCCCCGGAACATGTAGTAGGTGCCCTTGAACATGTAGTAGGGGCCTCGGAACATGTAGTAGGGGCACCGGAACATGTAGTAGGGGCCCTGGAACATGTAGTAGAGGCATCGGAACATGTAGTAGAGGCCCCGGAACATGTAGTAGAGGTCTCTGAACATGTAGTAGAGGCCCCGGAACATGTAGTAGAGGCATCGGAACATGTAGTAGAAGCCCCGGAACATGTAGTAGAGGCCTCGGAACATGTAGTAGAGGCATCGGAACATGTAGTAGGGGCCCCGGAACATGTAGTAGGGGCCCTGGAACATGTAGTAGAGGCATCGGAACATGTAGTAGAGGCATCGGAACATGTAGTAGGGGCCCTGGAACATGTAGTAGAGGCATCGGAACATGTAGTAGAGGCCCCGGAACATGTAGTAGGGGCCCTTAAACATGTAGTAGAGGCATCGGAACATGTAGTAGAGGCCTCGGAACATGTAGTTGGGGCCCTGGAACATGTAGTAGAGGCATCGGAACATGTAGTAGGGGCATCGGAACATGTAGTAGGGGCCCCGGAACATGTAGTAGGGGCTCTGGAACATGTAGTAGAGGCCCCGGAACATGTAGTAGAGGCATCGGAACATGTAGTAGAGGCATCGGAACATGTAGTAGAGGCCCCGGAACATGTAGTAGAGGCCCCGGAACATGTAGTAGAGGCATCGGAACATGTAGTAGGGGCCCCGGAACATGTAGTAGAGGCATCGGAACATGTATAGAGGCCGGAACATGTAGTAGGGCCCTGGAACATGTAGTAGAGGCATCGGAACATGTAGTAGAGGCATCGGAACATGTAGTAGAGGCACCGGAACATGTAGTAGAGGCATCGGAACATGTAGTAGAGGCATCGGAACATGTAGTAGAGGCCCCGGAACATGTAGTAGAGGCCCTGGAACATGTAGTAGAGGCATCGGAACATGTAGTAGAGGCATCGGAACATGTAGTAGGGGCCCCGGAACATGTATAGAGGCATCGGAACATGTAGTAGGGCCCCGGAACATGTAGTAGAGGCCCCGGAACATGTAGTAGAGGCATCGAACATGTAGTAGAGGCATCGGAACATGTAGTAGAGGCCCCGGAACATGTAGTAGAGGCCCTGGAACATGTAGTAGGGGCCCCGAACATGTAGTAGAGGCATTAGAACATGTAGTAGAGGCATCGGAACATGTAGTAAGGCCCCGGAACATGTAGTAGGCCCTGGAACATGTAGTAGAGGCCCCGGAACATGTAGTAGAGGCATCGGAACATGTAGTAGAGGCATCGGAACATGTAGTAGAGGCCCCGGAACATGTAGTAGAGGCATCGGAACATGTAGTAGAGGCCCCGGAACATGTAGTAGAGGCCCCGGAACATGTAGTAGAGGCATCGGAACATGTAGTAGAGGCATCGGAACATGTAGTAGAGGCCCCGGAACATGTAGTAGGGCTCTGAACATGTAGTAGAGGCCCCGGAACATGTAGTAGAGGCATCGGAACATGTAGTAGAGGCATCGGAACATGTAGTAGAGGCCCCGGAACATGTAGTAGAGGCCTCGGAACATGTAGTAGAGGCACTGGAACATGTAGTAGAGGCATCGGAACATGTAGTAGAGGCCCCGGAACATGTAGTAGAGGCCTCTGAACATGTAGTAGAGGCCCCGGAACATGTAGTAGAGGCCCCGGAACATGTAGTAGAGGCATCGGAACATGTAGTAGAGGCCCCGGAACATGTAGTAGAGGCATCGGAACATGTAGTAGAGGCACTGGAACATGTAGTAGAGGCATCGGAACATGTAGTAGAGGCCCCGGAACATGTAGTAGAGGCATCGGAACATGTAGTAGAGGCACCGGAACATGTAGTAGAGGCACTGGAACATGTAGTAGAGGCATCGGAACATGTAGTAGAGGCATCGACATGTAAACCAACAAAACAACAAAACCGGAACATGTAGTAGAGGCCCCGGAACATGTAGTAGAGGCATCGGAACATGTAGTAGAGGCCCCGGAACATGTAGTAGAGGCATCAACAAACCGGAACATGTAGTAGAGGCACAACAAAACCCCAACAAACAAAAAACCCCGGAACATGTAGTAGAGGCCCCGGAACATGTAGTAGAGGCATCGGAACATGTAGTAGAGGCCCCGGAACATGTAGTAGAGGCCCCGGAACATGTAGTAGAGGCATCGGAACATGTAGTAGAGGCATCGGAACATGTAGTAGAGGCATCGGAACATGTAGTAGAGGCATCGGAACATGTAGTAGAGGCATCGGAACATGTAGTAGAGGCACTGGAACATGTAGTAGAGGCATCGGAACATGTAGTAGAGGCATCGGAACATGTAGTAGAGGCCCCGGAACATGTAGTAGAGGCCCCGGAACATGTAGTAGAGGCATCGGAACATGTAGTAGGGGCCCCGGAACATGTAGTAGAGGCCCCGGAACATGTAGTAGAGGCATCGGAACATGTAGTAGAGGCATCTGAACATGTAGTAGAGGCCACGGAACATGTAGTAGAGGCCCTAAAAACCCCAAACATGTAGTAGAGGCATCGAACATGTAGTAGAGGCCCCGGAACATATAGTAGGGGCATCGGAACATGTAGTAGGGCCACGGAACATGTAGTAGGGGCCCTGGACATGTAGTAGAGGCCCCGAACATGTAGTAGAGGCACCGGAACATGTAGTAGAGGCACCGGAACATGTAGTAGAGGCACCGGAACATGTAGTAGAGGCCCCGGAACATGTAGTAGCCCAACAAACCCCAACAAAACCAACAAAACCCAACAAAACACAACAAAACCCCAACAAAACCCAACAAAACACAACAAAACACGGAACATGTAGTAGAGGCCCCGGAACATGTAGTAGAGGCCCCGGAACATGTAGTAGGGGCCCTGGAACATGTAGTAGACCCACCCCAACAAAACACAACAAACCCAACAAAACACAACAAACCCAACAAACCCAACAAACCCCAACAAACCCAACAAACCAACAAACACCAACAAACCCCAACAAACCCAACAAAACACAACAAAACCCAACAAACCCAACAAAAAACACAACAAAACCCAACAACCCAACAAAACCCCAACAAACACAACAAACCCCAACAAAACCAACAAAACCCCAACAAAACACAACAAAACACAACAAAACCCCAACAAAACCCAACAAAACACAACAAACCCAACAAAACACAACAAACCCAACAAAACACAACATGTAGTAGAGGCACCGGAACATGTAGTAGAGGCCTGGAACATGTAGTAGAGGCACGGAACATGTAGTAGAGGCATCGGAACATGTAGTAGAGGCATCGGAACATGTAGTAGAGGCCCCGGAACATGTAGTAGAGGCACCGGAACATGTAGTAGAGGCATCGGAACATGTAGTAGAGGCATCGAACATGTAGTAGAGGCACCGGAACATGTAGTAGAGGCATCGGAACATGTAGTAGGGGCCCCGGAACATGTAGTAGAGGCCCGGAACATGTAGTAGAGGCCCGGAACATGTAGTAGAGGACCGGAACATGTAGTAGAGGCCCCGGAACATGTAGTAGGCCCGGAACATGTAGTAGAGGCATCGGAATGTAGTAGGCCCGAACATGTAGTAGAGGCACCGGAACATGTAGTAGAGGCATCGGAACATGTAGTAGAACATGAAAGGCATCGGAACATGTAGTAGAGGCATCGGAACATGTAGTAGAGGCCCCGGAACATGTAGTAGAGGCCCCGGAACATGTAGTAGAGGCCAACAAAACCAACAAACACAACAAAGGCCCCGGAACATGTAGTAGGGGCCGGAACATGTAGTAGAGGCCCGGAACATGTAGTAGAGGCATCGGAACATGTAGTAGAGGCATCGGAACATGTAGTAGAGGCCCTGGAACATGTAGTAGAGGCATCGGAACATGTAGTAGAGGCATCGGAACATGTAGTAGAGGCCCTGGAACATGTAGTAGAGGCATCGGAACATGTAGTAGAGGCATCGGAACATGTAGTAGAGGCATCGGAACATGTAGTAGAGGCCCCGGAACATGTAGTAGAGGCATCGGAACATGTAGTAGAGGCACCGGAACATGTAGTAGAGGCCCCGGAACATGTAGTAGAGGCATCGGAACATGTAGTAGAGGCCCCGGAACATGTAGTAGAGGCATCGGAACATGTAGTAGGCCCCGGAACATGTAGTAGAGGCATCGGAACATGTAGTAGAGGCCACGGAACATGTAGTAGACCCTGGAACATGTAGTAGAGGCATCGGAACATGTAGTAGAGGCCCCGGAACATGTAGTAGAGGCATCGGAACATGTAGTAGAGGCCCCGGAACATGTAGTAGGGGCCCTGGAACATGTAGTAGAGGCATCGGAACATGTAGTAGAGGCATCGGAACATGTAGTAGGGGCCCTGGAACATGTAGTAGAGGCATCGGAACATGTAGTAGAGGCATCGGAACATGTAGTAGAGGCCCCGGAACATGTAGTAGGGGCTCTGGAACATGTAGTAGAGGCCCCGGAACATGTAGTAGAGGCATCGGAACATGTAGTAGAGGCATCGGAACATGTAGTAGAGGCCCCGGAACATGTAGTAGAGGCCCTGGAACATGTAGTAGAGGCATCGGAACATGTAGTAGAGGCATCGGAACATGTAGTAGGGGCCCTGGAACATGTAGTAGAGGCATCGGAACATGTAGTAGAGGCATCGGAACATGTAGTAGAGGCACTGGAACATGTAGTAGAGGCATCGGAACATGTAGTAGAGGCATCGGAACATGTAGTAGAGGCCCCGGAACATGTAGTAGAGGCCCCGGAACATGTAGTAGAGGCATCGGAACATGTAGTAGGGGCCCCGGAACATGTAGTAGAGGCCCCGGAACATGTAGTAGAGGCATCGGAACATGTAGTAGAGGCATCTGAACATGTAGTAGAGGCCCCGGAACATGTAGTAGAGGCCCTGGAATATGTAGTAGGGGCCCCGAAACATGTAGTAGAGGCATCGGAACGTGTAGTAGAGGCCCCGGAACATATAGTAGGGGCATCGGAACATGTAGTAGGGGCCACGGAACATGTAGTAGGGGCCCTGGAACATGTAGTAGAGGCACCAGAACATGTAGTAGAGGCATCGGAACATGTAGTAGAGGCATCGGAACATGTAGTAGAGGCCCCGGAACATGTAGTAGAGGCATCGGAACATGTAGTAGAGGCCCCGGAACATGTAGTAGAGGTATCTGAACATGTAGTAGAGGCCCCGGAACATGTAGTAGAGGCCACGGAACATGTAGTAGAGGCATCGGAACATGTAGTAGAGGCCCCGGAACATGTAGTAGAGGCCTCGGAACATGTAGTAGAGGCACTGGAACATGTAGTAGAGGCATCGGAACATGTAGTAGAGGCCCCGGAACATGTAGTAGAGGCCCCGGAACATGTAGTAGGGGCCCTGGAACATGTAGTAGAGGCCCCGGAACATGTAGTAGAGGCATCGGAACATGTAGTAGGGGCACCGGAACATGTAGTAGGGGCCTCGGAACATGTAGTAGGGGCCCTGGAACATGTAGTAGGGGCCCTGGAACATGTAGTAGAGGCATCGGAACATGTAGTAGGGGTCCCGGAACATGTAGAGGCCTCGGAACATGTAGTAGAGGCCCCGGAACATGTAGTAGGTGCCCTTGAACATGTAGTAGAGGCCTCGGAACATGTAGTAGGCCGGAACATGTAGTAGGGCCTCGGAACATGTAGTAGAGGCATCGGAACATGTAGTAGAGGCCCCGGAACATGTAGTAGAGGTCTCTGAACATGTAGTAGAGGCCCCGGAACATGTAGTAGAGGCATCGGAACATGTAGTAGAAGCCCCGGAACATGTAGTAGAGGCCTCGGAACATGTAGTAGAGGCATCGGAACATGTAGTAGGGGCCCCGGAACATGTAGTAGGGGCCCTGGAACATGTAGTAGAGGCATCGGAACATGTAGTAGAGGCATCGGAACATGTAGTAGGGGCCCTGGAACCTGTAGTAGAGGCATCGGAACATGTAGTAGAGGCCCCGGAACATGTAGTAGGGGCCCTTAAACATGCAGTAGAGGCATCGGAACATGTAGTAGAGGCCTCGGAACATGTAGTTGGGGCCCTGGAACATGTAGTAGAGGCATCGGAACATGTAGTAGGGGCACCGGAACATGTAGTAGAGGTCTCTGAACATGTAGTAGAGGCCCCGGAACATGTAGTAGAGGCATCGGAACATGTAGTAGAGGCCCCGGAACATGTAGTAGAGGCCTCGGAACATGTAGTAGAGGCATCGGAACATGTAGTAGGGGCCCCGGAACATGTAGTAGTGGCCCTGGAACATGTAGTAGAGGCATCGGAACATGTAGTAGAGGCATCGGAACATGTAGTAGAGGCCCCGGAACATGTAGTAGAGGCCCTGGAACATGTAGTAGAGGCATCGGAACATGTAGTAGGGGCCCTGGAACATGTAGTAGAGGCATCGGAACATGTAGTAGAGGCATCGGAACATGTAGTAGGGGCCCTGGAACATGTAGTAGAGGCATCGGAACATGTAGTAGAGGCATCGGAATATGTAGTAGAGGCACTGGAACATGTAGTAGAGGCATCGGAACATGTAGTAGAGGCATCGGAACATGTAGTAGAGGCCCCGGAACATGTAGTAGAGGCCCTGGAACATGTAGTAGAGGCCCCGGAACATGTAGTAGAGGCATCGGAACATGTAGTAGAGGCATCGGAACATGTAGTAGAGGCACCGGAACATGTAGTAGAGGCCCTGGAACATGTAGTAGAGGCATCGGAACATGTAGTAGAGGCATCGGAACATGTAGTAGAGGCCCTGGAACATGTAGTAGAGGCATCGGAACATGTAGTAGAGGCATCGGAACATGTAGTAGAGGCACCGGAACATGTAGTAGAGGCATCGGAACATGTAGTAGAGGCATCGGAACATGTAGTAGAGGCCCCGGAACATGTAGTAGAGGCCCCGGAACATGTAGTAGAGGCATCGGAACATGTAGTAGAGGCCCCGGAACATGTAGTAGAGGCCCCGGAACATGTAGTAGAGGCATCGGAACATGTAGTAGAGGCCACGGAACATGTAGTAGAGGCCCTGGAATATGTAGTAGGGGCCCCGAAACATGTAGTAGAGGCATCGGAACATGTAGTAGAGGCCCCGGAACATATAGTAGGGGCATCGGAACATGTAGTAGGGGCCCCGGAACATGTAGTAGGGGCCCTGGAACATGTAGTAGAGGCCCCAGAACATGTAGTAGAGGCATCGGAACATGTAGTAGAGGCATCGGAACATGTAGTAGAGGCCCCGGAACATGTAGTAGAGGCATCGGAACATGTAGTAGAGGCCCCGGAACATGTAGTAGAGGCATCTGACATGTAGTAGAGGCCCCGGAACATGTAGTAGAGGCCCCGGAACATGTAGTAGAGGCATCGGAACATGTAGTAGAGGCCCCGGAACATGTAGTAGAGGCCTCGGACATGTAGTAGAGGCACTGGAACATGTAGTAGAGGCATCGGAACATGTAGTAGAGGCCCGGAACATGTAGTAGAGGCTCGAACATGTAGTAGAGGCCCCGGAACATGTAGTAGAGGCCCCGGAACATGTAGTAGAGGCATCGGAACATGTAGTAGAGGCCCCGGAACATGTAGTAGAGGCCTCGGAACATGTAGTAGAGGCACTGGAACATGCAGTAGAGGCATCGGAACATGTAGTAGAGGCCCGGAACATGTAGTAGAGGCATCGGAACATGTAGTAGAGGCATCGGAACATGTAGTAGAGGCACTGGAACATGTAGTAGAGGCATCGGAACATGTAGTAGAGGCATCGGAACATGTAGTAGAGGCCCCGGAACATGTAGTAGAGGCCCCGGAACATGTAGTAGAGGCATCGGAACATGTAGTAGGGGCCCCGGAACATGTAGTAGAGGCCCCGGAACATGTAGTAGAGGCATCGGAACATGTAGTAGAGGCATCTGAACATGTAGTAGAGGCCACGGAACATGTAGTAGAGGCCCTGGAATATGTAGTAGGGGCCCCGAAACATGTAGTAGAGGCATCGGAACATGTAGTAGAGGCCCCGGAACATGTAGTAGAGGCATCGGAACATGTAGTAGGGGCCACGGAACATGTAGTAGGGGCAACAAAACCCGAACATGTAGTAGAGGCATCGGAACATGTAGTAGAGGCATCGGAACATGTAGTAGAGGCCCCGGAACATGTAGTAGAGGCATCGGAACATGTAGTAGAGGCCCCGGAACATGTAGTAGAGGTATCTGAACATGTAGTAGAGGCCCCGGAACATGTAGTAGAGGCCCCGGAACATGTAGTAGAGGCATCGGAACATGTAGTAGAGGCCCCGGAACATGTAGTAGAGGCCTCGGAACATGTAGTAGAGGCACTGGAACATGTAGTAGGGGCCCTGGAACATGTAGTAGAGGCCCCGGAACATGTAGTAGAGGCATCGGAACATGTAGTAGGGGCACCGGAACATGTAGTAGGGGCCTCGGAACATGTAGTAGGGGCCCTGGAACATGTAGTAGGGGCCCTGGAACATGTAGTAGAGGCCCCGGAACATGTAGTAGAGGCATCGCAACATGTAGTAGAGGCATCTGAACATGTAGTAGAGGCCCCGGAACATGTAGTAGAGGCCCTGGAATATGTAGTAGGGGCCCCGAAACATGTAGTAGAGGCATCGGAACATGTAGTAGAGGCCCCGAACATATAGTAGGGGCATCGGAACATGTAGTAGGGGCCACGGAACATGTAGTAGGGGCCCTGGAACATGTAGTAGAGGCCCCAGAACATGTAGTAGAGGCATCGGAACATGTAGTAGAGGCATCGGAACATGTAGTAGAGGCCCCGGAACATGTAGTAGAGGCATCGGAACATGTAGTAGAGGCCCCGGAACATGTAGTAGAGGCATCTGAACATGTAGTAGAGGCCGGAACATGTAGTAGAGGCCCGGAACATGTAGTAGAGGCATCGGAACATGTAGTAGAGGCCCCGGAACATGTAGTAGAGGCCTCGGAACATGTAGTAGAGGCACTGGAACATGTAGTAGAGGCATCGGAACATGTAGTAGAGGCCCCGGAACATGTAGTAGAGGCCCCGGAACATGTAGTAGGGGCCCTGGAACATGTAGTAGAGGCCCCGGAACATGTAGTAGAGGCATCGGAACATGTAGTAGAGGCACCGGAACATGTAGTAGAGGCCCCGGAACATGTAGTAGAGGCCCTGGAACATGTAGTAGAGGCATCGGAACATGTAGTAGAGGCATCGGAACATGTAGTAGGGGCCCGGAACAGTAGAGGCCTCGGAACATGTAGTAGAGGCCCGGAACATGTAGTAGGGCCCTGGAACATGTAGTAGAGGCATCGGAACATGTAGTAGAGGCACCGGAACATGTAGTAGGGGCCCTGGAACATGTAGTAGAGGCATCGGAACATGTAGTAGAGGCCCCGGAACATGTAGTAGAGGCCGAACATGTAGTAGAGGCCCGGAACATGTAGTAGAGGCACGGAACATGTAGTAGAGCCCCGGAACATGTAGTAGAGGCATCGGAACATGTAGTAGAGGCATCGGAACATGTAGTCCCCGGAACATGTAGTAGGGGCCCTGGAACATGTAGTAGAGGCATCGGAACATGTAGTAGAGGCATCGGAACATGTAGTAGGGGCCCTGGAACCTGTAGTAGAGGCATCGGAACATGTAGTAGAGGCCCCGGAACATGTAGTAGGGGCCCTTAAACATGCAGTAGAGGCATCGGAACATGTAGTAGAGGCCTCGGAACATGTAGTTGGGGCCCTGGAACATGTAGTAGAGGCATCGGAACATGTAGTAGGGGCACCGGAACATGTAGTAGAGGTCTCTGAACATGTAGTAGAGGCCCCGGAACATGTAGTAGAGGCATCGGAACATGTAGTAGAGGCCCCGGAACATGTAGTAGAGGCCTCGGAACATGTAGTAGAGGCATCGGAACATGTAGTAGGGGCCCCGGAACATGTAGTAGTGGCCCTGGAACATGTAGTAGAGGCATCGGAACATGTAGTAGAGGCCCCGGAACATGTAGTAGAGGCCCTGGAACATGTAGTAGAGGCATCGGAACATGTAGTAGGGGCCCTGGAACATGTAGTAGAGGCATCGGAACATGTAGTAGAGGCTTCGGAACATGTAGTAGGGGCCCTGGAACATGTAGTAGAGGCATAGGAACATGTAGTAGAGGCATCGGAATATGTAGTAGAGGCACTGGAACATGTAGTAGAGGCATCGGAACATGTAGTAGAGGCCCCGGAACATGTAGTAGGGGCCCTGGATCATGTAGTAGAGGCCACGGAACATGTAGTAGAGGCATCGGAACATGTAGTAGAGGCATCGGAACATGTAGTAGAGGCCCCGGAACATGTAGTAGAGGCCCTGGAACATGTAGTAGAGGCATCGGAACATGTAGTAGAGGCCCCGGAACATATAGTAGGGCCGGAACATGTAGTAGGGGCCACGGAACATGTAGTAGAGGCACGGAACATATATTAGAGGCCCCGGAACATGTAGTAGAGGCATCGGAACATGTAGTAGAGGCATCGGAACATGTAGTAGAGGCCCAAAAAACCGGAACATGTAGTAGAGGCATCGGAACATGTAGTAGAGGCCCCGGAACATGTAGTAGAGGTCTCTGAACATGTAGTAGAGGCCCCGGAACATGTAGTAGAGGCCCCGGAACATGTAGTAGAGGCATCGGAACATGTAGTAGAGGCCCCGGAACATGTAGTAGAGGCCTCGGAACATGTAGTAGAGGCACTGGAACATGTAGTAGAGGCATCGGAACATGTAGTAGAGGCCCCGGAACATGTAGTAGAGGTCTCTGAACATGTAGTAGAGGCCTCGGAACATGTAGTAGAGGCCCCGGAACATGTAGTAGAGGCATCGGAACATGTAGTAGAGGCCCCGGAACATGTAGTAGAGGCCTCGGAACATGTAGTAGAGGCACTGGAACATGTAGTAGAGGCATCGGAACATGTAGTAGAGGCATCGGAACATGTAGTAGGGGCCCTGGAACATGTAGTAGAGGCATCGGAACATGTAGTAGAGGCATCGGAACATGTAGTAGAGGCACTGGAACATGTAGTAGAGGCATCGGAACATGTAGTAGAGGCCCCGGAACATGTAGTAGAGGCCCCGGAACATGTAGTAGAGGCATCGGAACATGTAGTAGGGGCCCCGGAACATGTAGTAGAGGCCCCGGAACATGTAGTAGAGGCATCGGAACATGTAGTAGAGGCATCGGAACATGTAGTAGAGGCCCTGGAATATGTAGTAGGGGCCCCGAAACATGTAGTAGAGGCATCGGAACATGTAGTAGAGGCCCCGGAACATGTAGTAGAGGCATCGGAACATGTAGTAGAGGCCACGGAACATGTAGTAGAGGCATCGGAACATGTAGTAGAGGCCCCGGAACATGTAGTAGAGGCCATGGAACATGTAGTAGAGGCATCGGAACATGTAGTAGGGGCCCCGGAACATGTAGTAGAGGCATCGGAACATGTAGTAGAGGCACCGGAACATGTAGTAGAGGCATCGGAACATGTAGTAGAGGCCCCGGAACATGTAGTAGAGGCCCCGGAACATGTAGTAGAGGCATCGGAACATGTAGTAGAGGCCCCGGAACATGTAGTAGAGGCTCGGAACATGTAGTAGAGGCACGGAACATGTAGTAGAGGCATCGGAACATGTAGTAGAGGCCCGGAACATGTAGTAGAGGCCCGGAACATGTAGTAGGGCCCTGGAACATGTAGTAGAGGCCCCGGAACATGTAGTAGAGGCATCGGAACATGTAGTAGGGGCCTGGAACATGTAGTAGAGGCATCGGAACATGTAGTAGAGGCCCCGGAACATGTAGAGGCCTCGGAACATGTAGTAGAGGCCCCGGAACATGTAGTAGGGCCCTGGAACATGTAGTAGGGGCCTCGGAACATGTAGTAGGGGCACCGGAACATGTAGTAGGGGCCCTGGAACATGTAGTAGAGGCATCGGAACATGTAGTAGAGGCCCCGGAACATGTAGTAGAGGTCTCTGAACATGTAGTAGAGGCCCCGGAACATGTAGTAGAGGCATCGGAACATGTAGTAGAAGCCCCGGAACATGTAGTAGAGGCCTCGGAACATGTAGTAGAGGCATCGGAACATGTAGTAGGGGCCCCGGAACATGTAGTAGGGGCCCTGGAACATGTAGTAGAGGCATCGGAACATGTAGTAGAGGCATCGGAACATGTAGTAGGGGCCCTGGAACATGTAGTAGAGGCATCGGAACATGTAGTAGAGGCCCCGGAACATGTAGTAGGGGCCCTGGAACATGTAGTAGAGGCATCGGAACATGTAGTAGAGGCCTCGGAACATGTAGTAGGGGCCCTGGAACATGTAGTAGAGGCATCGGAACATGTAGTAGAGGCATCGGAACATGTAGTAGGGGCCCCGGAACATGTAGTAGGGGCTCTGGAACATGTAGTAGAGGCCCCGGAACATGTAGTAGAGGCATCGGAACATGTAGTAGAGGCATCGGAACATGTAGTAGAGGCCCCGGAACATGTAGTAGAGGCCCTGGAACATGTAGTAGAGGCATCGGAACATGTAGTAGGGGCCCTGGAACATGTAGTAGAGGCATCGGAACATGTAGTAGAGGCATCGGAACATGTAGTAGGGGCCCTGGAACATGTAGTAGAGGCATCGGAACATGTAGTAGAGGCATCGGAATATGTAGTAGAGGCACTGGAACATGTAGTAGAGGCATCGGAACATGTAGTAGAGGCATCGGAACATGTAGTAGAGGCCCCGGAACATGTAGTAGGGGCCCTGGAACATGTAGTAGAGGCATCGGAACATGTAGTAGAGGCATCGGAACATGTAGTAGGGGCCCTGGAACATGTAGTAGAGGCATCGGAACATGTAGTAGGGGCCCCGGAACATGTAGTAGAGGCCCCGGAACATGTAGTAGAGGCATCGGAACATGTAGTAGAGGCATCGGAACATGTAGTAGAGGCCCCGGAACATGTAGTAGAGGCCTGGAACATGTAGTAGGGGCCCGAACATGTAGTAGAGGCATGGAACATGTAGTAGAGGCATCGGAACATGTAGTAGAGGCCCCGGAACATGTAGTAGAGGCCCTGGAACATGTAGTAGAGGCCCGGAACATGTAGTAGAGGCATCGGAACATGTAGTAGAGGCATCGGAACATGTAGTAGAGGCCCCGGAACATGTAGTAGAGGCATCGGAACATGTAGTAGAGGCCCCGGAACATGTAGTAGAGGCCCCGGAACATGTAGTAGAGGCATCGGAACATGTAGTAGAGGCATCGGAACATGTAGTAGAGGCCCCGGAACATGTAGTAGAGGCATCTGAACATGTAGTAGAGGCCCCGGAACATGTAGTAGAGGCCCCGGAACATGTAGTAGAGGCATCGGAACATGTAGTAGAGGCCCCGGAACATGTAGTAGAGGCCTCGGAACATGTAGTAGAGGCACTGGAACATGTAGTAGAGGCATCGGAACATGTAGTAGAGGCCCCGGAACATGTAGTAGAGGCATCGGAACATGTAGTAGAGGCACCGGAACATGTAGTAGGGGCCCTGGAACATGTAGTAGAGGCATCGGAACATGTAGTAGAGGCCCCGGAACATGTAGTAGAGGTCTCTGAACATGTAGTAGAGGCCCCGGAACATGTAGTAGAGGCATCGGAACATGTAGTAGAGGCCCCGGAACATGTAGTAGAGGCCTCGGAACATGTAGTAGAGGCATCGGAACATGTAGTAGGGGCCCCGGAACATGTAGTAGTGGCCCTGGAACATGTAGTAGAGGCATCGGAACATGTAGTAGAGGCATCGGAACATGTAGTAGAGGCCCCGGAACATGTAGTAGAGGCCCTGGAACATGTAGTAGAGGCATCGGAACATGTAGTAGGGGCCCTGGAACATGTAGTAGAGGCATCGGAACATGTAGTAGAGGCATCGGAACATGTAGTAGGGGCCCTGGAACATGTAGTAGAGGCATAGGAACATGTAGTAGAGGCATCGGAATATGTAGTAGAGGCACTGGAACATGTAGTAGAGGCATCGGAACATGTAGTAGAGGCATCGGAACATGTAGTAGAGGCCCCGGAACATGTAGTAGGGGCCCTGGAACATGTAGTAGAGGCCCCGGAACATGTAGTAGAGGCATCGGAACATGTAGTAGAGGCATCGGAACATGTAGTAGAGGCCCCGGAACATGTAGTAGAGGCCCTGGAACATGTAGTAGAGGCATCGGAACATGTAGTAGAGGCATCGGAACATGTAGTAGAGGCATCGGAACATGTAGTAGAGGCATCGGAACATGTAGTAGAGGCATCGGAACATGTAGTAGAGGCACTGGAACATGTAGTAGAGGCATCGGAACATGTAGTAGAGGCATCGGAACATGTAGTAGAGGCCCCGGAACATGTAGTAGAGGCATCGGAACATGTAGTAGGGGCCCCGGAACATGTAGTAGAGGCCCCGGAACATGTAGTAGAGGCATCGGAACATGTAGTAGAGGCATCTGAACATGTAGTAGAGGCCCCGGAACATGTAGTAGAGGCCCTGGAATATGTAGTAGGGGCCCCGAAACATGTAGTAGAGGCATCGGAACATGTAGTAGAGGCCCCGGAACATATAGTAGGGGCATCGGAACATGTAGTAGGGGCCACGGAACATGTAGTAGGGGCCCTGGAACATGTAGTAGAGGCCCCAGAACATGTAGTAGAGGCATCGGAACATGTAGTAGAGGCATCGGAACATGTAGTAGAGGCCCCGGAACATGTAGTAGAGGCATCGGAACATGTAGTAGAGGCCCCGGAACATGTAGTAGAGGTATCTGAACATGTAGTAGAGGCCCCGGAACATGTAGTAGAGGCCCCGGAACATGTAGTAGAGGCATCGGAACATGTAGTAGAGGCCCCGGAACATGTAGTAGAGGCCTCGGAACATGTAGTAGAGGCACTGGAACATGTAGTAGAGGCATCGGAACATGTAGTAGAGGCCCCGGAACATGTAGTAGAGGCCCCGGAACATGTAGTAGGGGCCCTGGAACATGTAGTAGAGGCCCCGGAACATGTAGTAGAGGCATCGGAACATGTAGTAGGGGCACCGGAACATGTAGTAGGGGCCTCGGAACATGTAGTAGGGGCCCTGGAACATGTAGTAGGGGCCCTGGAACATGTAGTAGAGGCATCGGAACATGTAGTAGGGGTCCCGGAACATGTAGAGGCCTCGGAACATGTAGTAGAGGCCCCGGAACATGTAGTAGGGGCCCTGGAACATGTAGTAGGGGCCTCGGAACATGTAGTAGGGGCACCGGAACATGTAGTAGGGGCCCTGGAACATGTAGTAGAGGCATCGGAACATGTAGTAGAGGCCCCGGAACATGTAGTAGAGGTCTCTGAACATGTAGTAGAGGCCCCGGAACATGTAGTAGAGGCATCGGAACATGTAGTAGAAGCCCCGGAACATGTAGTAGAGGCATCGGAACATGTAGTAGAGGCCCCGGAACATGTAGTAGGGGCCCTGGAACATGTAGTAGAGGCATCGGAACATGTAGTAGAGGCCTCGGAACATGTAGTAGGGGCCCTGGAACATGTAGTAGAGGCATCGGAACATGTAGTAGGGGCATCGGAACATGTAGTAGGGGCCCCGGAACATGTAGTAGAGGCTCGGAACATGTAGTAGAGGCCCCGGAACATGTAGTAGAGGCATCGGAACATGTAGTAGAGGCATCGGAACATGTAGTAGAGGCCCCGGAACATGTAGTAGAGGCCCTGGAACATGTAGTAGAGGCATCGGAACATGTAGTAGGGGCCCTGGAACATGTAGTAGAGGCATCGGAACATGTAGTAGAGGCATCGGAACATGTAGTAGAGGCATCGGAACATGTAGTAGAGGCATCGGAACATGTAGTAGAGGCCCCGGAACATGTAGTAGGGGCACTGGAACATGTAGTAGAGGCCTCGGAACATGTAGTAGAGGCATCGGAACATGTAGTAGAGGCATCGGAACATGTAGTAGAGGCCCCGGAACATGTAGTAGAGGCCCTGGAACATGTAGTAGAGGCATCGGAACATGTAGTAGAGGCATCGGAACATGTAGTAGGGGCCCTGGAACATGTAGTAGAGGCATCGGAACATGTAGTAGAGGCATCGGAACATGTAGTAGAGGCACTGGAACATGTAGTAGAGGCATCGGAACATGTAGTAGAGGCATCGGAACATGTAGTAGAGGCCCCGGAACATGTAGTAGAGGCCCCGGAACATGTAGTAGAGGCATCGGAACATGTAGTAGGGGCCCCGGAACATGTAGTAGAGGCCCCGGAACATGTAGTAGAGGCATCGGAACATGTAGTAGAGGCATCGGAACATGTAGTAGAGGCCCCGGAACATGTAGTAGAGGCCCTGGAACATGTAGTAGAGGCCCCGGAACATGTAGTAGAGGCATCGGAACATGTAGTAGAGGCATCGGAACATGTAGTAGGGGCCCCGGAACATGTAGTAGGGGCCCTGGAACATGTAGTAGAGGCCCCGGAACATGTAGTAGAGGCATCGGAACATGTAGTAGAGGCCATCGGAACATGTAGTAGAGGCCCGGAACATGTAGTAGAGGCCCGGAACATGTAGTAGAGGCCTCGGAACATGTAGTAGAGGCCCGGAACATGTAGTAGAGGCCTCGGAACATGTAGTAGAGGCATCGGAACATGTAGTAGAGGCCCCGGAACATGTAGTAGAGGCCCCGGAACATGTAGTAGAGGCATGGAACATGTAGTAGAGGCCCGGAACATGTAGTAGAGGCATCGGAACATGTAGTAGAGGCACCGGAACATGTAGTAGGCCTCGGAACATGTAGTAGAGGCCCGGAACATGTAGTAGAGGCCCTGGAACATGTAGTAGAGGCATCGGAACATGTAGTAGAGGCCCGGAACATGTAGAGGCATCGGAACATGTAGTAGAGGCCCCGGAACATGTAGTAGAGGCCCTGGAACATGTAGTAGAGGCATCGGAACATGTAGTAGAGGCCCCGGAACATGTAGTAGGGGCCCTGGAACATGTAGTAGAGGCATCGGAACATGTAGTAGGGGCCCCGGAACATGTAGTAGAGGCCTCTGAACATGTAGTAGAGGCCCCGGAACATGTAGTAGAGGCATCGGAACATGTAGTAGAGGCCCCGGAACATGTAGTAGAGGCCTCGGAACATGTAGTAGAGGCATCGGAACATGTAGTAGAGGCATCGGAACATGTAGTAGAGGCCCCGGAACATGTAGTAGAGGCCCCGGAACATGTAGTAGAGGCATCGGAACATGTAGTAGAGGCC
>CM026390.1:89667251-89741157 GCA_014843695.1 Archivesica marissinica | reverse complement strand
AAAAAGTCGTTTTTATAAATTAAAATTGTTAACAAGATGAACACACATACCGTTGTTTGAATTATGCACAGTCTATAACGTCTCTTGACACAATATTATACATGAACTCAACGTTTAAATTTCATAGCAGAGTTTCGCCATTCCAAATCGGCCATTTAGAAATAGAACTCGAAATAGACGAACATATTTATCTCTGTGCCATTACGGTGAACCAAATAAGATTTCGTTTAATATCCAATTGTTCATACGCATGAAATGCACTAAATAATAAATCATTCGGATTTCTTTTGTGAAGACTGCGCAGAAAAAATCGGAGAATTTCACCTGTCGACTTCAAACAGCTAAATGATATACACAACGGTAATACAATATATGTTAACGTTCTTAATATCTATATTTATAACCGTTCATGTCAGAAAAACTTCAAAATATTGGTCAGAAATCCCGCCATCGGATCAGGGCGGAAAGTGCTATGCGAAAATGAGCTTTAACGATAATACCTCGAAATAAGAGCATTTTGTACTACTACTCTTGGGTTGCTGTCTACTACTACTTGTTGGTGTGTTGTAATGTGGTAGGGTAGACCACTCACTATGCGAAAGTAACTAAGGGTTGATATGGCATCCTAGGACGGGGTGATCTGGCAGGGCCGTTGCTGGAGCTATTTTGATGATACGCACGGCCAAAATATGCTTGTTTATCGAGTGAGCATAGCGAGCGAGTACGCTAGGGGGGTCCGAGGCCATGCCCCCCGGAATTTTTTTGAAATGAGGAAGCAATTTCTTGCATTTTGTAACATACAATTGCAGGACTAAAGTTCTTACGACAATCCGAATAAAGGTATAAATTAAGGCTAGATGTATAATATACATGATATATCGCCCTTATCAATTAAACAACCACGTAAAATAGCACAAACTAAATTTTGAGATGCACAATATTTGCAATGGGCTCAATTATTCCACCACTACACACATCCCGGCGCCTATGTATCCCTACAAGCCCACCCCCGGGGTTTTAATGCATTCTTGGAGTTTTCATTTTTTTCGTTTTCTGAGACCAATGATACGCACGTGCGTACTTGCGTATGCCCAGCGACGGGCCTGTCTGGTAACATATGGGGTGCCAGCTCCGGCACCATGAACACAGTTGTTTCCTTAAAATGGCACCATGTCATGATCGTGTTGATCTACTTTCAATCTTTCATCAACATATGGCACCATAGGATATCTTACGGTGCCATATCACCACCACCGCCGCTTTTATCATGGACGTTTTACAAAACAATAGAACTGGCTAAATAACGTCAAAAGCGAAAGTAGGACGTTTTCATTGAAAGTTCCTATGTATCAATCTTCGTAGAATGGAATTCATTTGTAGGCGGTATGCGAACTATCATCTCAATATTAAATGCGGGTCTGAGCTGTTGATACATGCTAAAGGCACATATCTAGCAGCATTGTGCACTGGCAGAGCAGCGTATTGGACTTTTTGGCGTTGTCTAATAATAGAATTCTATCAATAGTAACATTTTCTGAAAGTCATTAGGACTGAAAATGAAAATATAGATCTATATAAGCCCAACAAATCTGCTTTCATACGATGATAGCGAAACTAAAAAAAAAAGATTTAATAGAGGGGGTGTCCTAGTATAGAGGTACGGGACCTTTGGTGGCTTATGGATACAATTGTAAGTTCCTGTGGTCCAACCGACAAAACCATATTGATGTCAAACCCCTCGCGGGGACTTAGACATGTATTCATGGACAGGCTTAGCCGACCTAAGCGATTAACCAGTACTAAGCAATGTGTGTGAGGTGCCTTGCTCAATGACACTACATACACGTGGCCTGACCGAGTATCGAACCCAGGACCGTGCAAGAAATTTCAAAACCGAGCCATAAATGTCTCGAGCTAATAGCCGGTTCAAAAGCTCACTCAGAGCTTGTCTTGTACTGTTTGTATCTTGCCGATTCAAGATCTTATCTTAGCCAGACCGACAATCTTGCACCGATGACGTCATCGATTGATGTGGCTATTTAGGGAACATTTAAAAGTGTTATTGATAATATGTTTAGAGCTGTTCTCACTAAAACCAAAATATGTTAGCTACCCTTAGTTCATCATGTCTGTCTGTCTGTCTGTCTGTCTGTCTGTCTGTCTGTCTGTCTGTCTGTCTGTCTGTCTGTCTGTCTGTCTGTCTGTCTGTCTGTCTGTCTGTCTGTCTGTCTGTCTGTCTGTCTGTCTGTCTGTCTGTCTGTCTGTCTGTCTGTCTGTCTGTCTGTCTGTCTGTCTGTCTGTCTGTCTGTCTGTCTGTCTGTCTGTCTGTCTGTCTGTCTGTCTGTCCTGCTTCTGTCTGTCTGTCTGTCTGTCTGTCTGTCTGTCTGTCTGTCTGTCTGTCTGTCTGTCTGTCTGTCTGTCTGTCTGTCTGTCTGTCTGTCTGTCTGTCTGTCTGTCTGTCTGTCTGTCTGTCTGTCTGTCTGTCTGTCTGTCTGTCGTCTGTCTGTCTGTCTGTCTGTCTGTCTGTCTGTCTGTCTGTCTGTCTGTCTGTCTGTCTGTCTGTCTGTCTGTCTGTCTGTCTGTCTGTCTGTCTGTCTGTCTGTCTGTCTGTCTGTCTGTCTGTCTGTCTGTCTGTCTGTCTGTCTGTCTGTCTGTCTGTCTGTCTGTCTGTCTGTCTGTCTGTCTGTCTGTCTGTCTGTCTGTCTGTCTGTCTGTCTGTCTGTCTGTCTGTCTGTCTGTCTGTCTGTCTGTCTGTCTGTCTGTCTGTCTGTCTGTCTGTCTGTCTGTCTGTCTGTCTGTCTGTCTGTCTGTCTGTCTGTCTGTCTGTCTGTCTGTCTGTCTGTCTGTCTGTCTGTCTGTCTGTCTGTCTGTCTGTCTGTCTGTCTGTCTGTCTGTCTGTCTGTACCAATCAAGTGAGTGTGATAAAAATGCTTTTGAGTCTGTTTTAGGAAGTGGATAAACTTGAGACTGTGAACGACGAGCTTCTGAAAGAAATACAGATCTTGAAGGAATTAAAACACTTTCTAAATCGGAATGTGCAAGCACATCATTGTACGAATCAGCAGAGTGCCATGACGTCATCGGTCGCATCAGCCTCAAGCAGAACATACAGGGTAAATGAAATTCTGACACCACCAAGGCAGACGACAAGTCCCCATTGTATCACTACAAGATAGTTTGGAAACAAGACATAACCATTATCTTCTTGGAATTAGAAAGTCGTAAATAGGAAACTGAAACAGTGCAACGTGTGTGTTTGCGGTGTAACCCCATTATAAAAACTTTGTAAACTTATTTTACAACGATTGCGAAGCAAGTTTTAACAACTTATAGCCTATTAATCACTCTCGTTGGCGCGGATGAAAGCGTAACTGTGGTCATGCATGTGGGAGGAAACCGGAGTATCCGGAGAAAACCCACCTGTCCGATCTGGCGACCACCGTACCATCTCACATACTTCCTGGTCCGCGGATCGAACCCGGGTTGCATTGGTGAGAAGCGAACGCGCTAACCACTGCGCTAATCGGACAACCCATTATTTTTCAAATTGGCTTACAAAAAAGTGTAGATCCAGATGAGCCGGCTCGTGACGAGCCGTCTCATCAGGATCTGCACTTTTTTCAAGTAATATAATTATTTTTAGAAAAATATTTACCCATTTTGATAAATGAACTGATCCAAATGTAATTTTGTTATTAATTTATTGGTCTAAAAATATCATGGACCAGTCCATGTCAGTTACTTGGTGTTGAATGGGTAAAGTGTTTTATCGTTGTTTCATTTGCACAACGTGCTATCAATTATCATTTACTTTCTAATCTTTTAATTATTAAATTACTGTATCCCGACAGATATTCTACGGTATATGCATTGGGTACTTATTTGTAAAACAATCAATTAATTAACACGATTTTGATAAAATCGCATTTATCATACCGCAACATCTGGTTAAGGAACAACAGTAAAAACAAAGGAATAAACTAAAAGGACCTATTTACATTTTGGGATAAATCGGACTTTATTTACCAAGGGAGGTAATAGAAAAAAATATCATATAACATTGTCTTGCCATTTAAAATGGCGCTTTGCGTTAATTAATGTTGATGATGTCATAGGTAACACGTTAATCTCCTGGTTTATATTATATTTATAAAAGCAACATTGTATACATGATGCATTTTTGGTAAAAGAGGCCTACCATATAGCTAAGAAATTTAATTTGTCCAATGACGGTATTAAGCATAATCCAAATCTAATATATTGGCAAAGAAACGAAAACAAATCATTTAGATATAGCACCGTCGTACGCGAATTGTTTATACACAAGATCAATGCATTTAGACAATGCATACCGTGTATGCGTGAAATGCGTGAATACTGTGTATGCGTGAAGAAATAACGGCCGTAAACGATCCATTGTCATTCTGTACACAATAGATAAGTATGCACTGTACATTATGAATGAATACATATGTTTAAATCATATAACGAATGTTGAATCAGCTGTCTTAGAGGTTTGTTCTGATTTCCGATAGAGTGCGATGCGTTCCGACTGTATACAGGATAGTGACTTGCAGTGTGTTATCCGATAGAGTGCGAGGCGTTCCGACTGTATACAGGATAGTGACTTGCAGTGTGTTATCCGATAGAGTGCGAGGCGTTCCGACTGTATACAGGATAGTGACTTGCAGTGTGTTATCCGATAGAGTGCGAGGCGTTCCGACTGTATACAGGATAGTGACTTGCAGTGTGTTATCCGATAGAGTGCGAGGCGTTCCGACTGTATACAGGATAGTGACTTGCAGTGTGTTATCCGATAGAGTGCGAGGCGTTCCGACTGTATACAGGATAGTGACTTGCAGTGTGTTATCCGATAGAGTGCGATGCGTTCCGAATGTATACAGGATAGTGACTTGCAGTGTGTTATTTTGCAAAACACGCACTGTATTTCGAATGATAATATATATATAATTATTCAAATTATAATGGAAACATGAATAACCGCATTGTGTCACAAACTCTTTTTCTCGTATATTAATCTATGTTGCGTAGGCTCTTACCAGGGTCTACCCCATCGTAGATTCGCTGGTGTTGTCTAGGGGTTTCTCCGTCCAAAGGGCCATTTGCTCCCTTAACCCTTTCCCTCGTAGAATTGTCTTTTGACGCCATTACCAATACATTGACAATGTAGTAACCAAGCCAATGTTCATAATAAAGGCCAGACTCATGTAGTCCCAGTAATATCTATGGAGGTGGGATAGATATGGTGACTACTTATCCACTGCATGATAGCTAAATGGCTGTCGTTTGTATGGAAATATAATAGTATATTAACCTAAGTCGCTATGAAGGAACGGGTTAATTCCTTGATGAATTCCGAATATGTCTGCTGACCTTTCTTTACCCAAGAGAAGAAATGTTTTCTATATATAATTGGTGAGAGTCGATATGCATCCAAGATGGCAGCCTTGAGAGTTTCGTAATTATTAGCATCTCGGAAAGGAAGTGTGGCATATATATTTCTGGCCTTGTCAGAAAACTTGTCTATAATATGGCCCACCCAAGTTTGCTTGGAGATCTGGTTAGCTTCGAAAAGTCTCTCACATGTTGAGAAGAATTTATCTGGCCTCATAGTCTGGGTCCAAATAGGAACAGAAATGTTAGTCCTAGAGGGTCTATTATCTGTAGGGAGGGTGCTATTTTGCTGAGATTCCTGATCTCTCTGGATTTCTCTCAGGCGTATAGCCATCTGCATCGTCTCCCTTGACAAGCTTTGTTGTGAGCTGCTAGTGTTTTGTCAGATCTATACACGGCTCTTGTTGACAAGCTTTGTTGTGAGCTGCTAGTGTTCTTCTGTCAGATCTATGCACGGTTCTTATTGACAAGCTTTTTTGTGAGCTGCTAGTGTTCTTCTGTCGGATCTATATACGGCTCCTGTTGACAAGCTTTGTTGTGAACTGATAGTGTTCTTCTGTCGGATCTATACACGGCTCTTGTTGACAAGCTTTGTTGTGAGCTGCTAGTGGTCTTCTGTCAGATATATGCACGGCTCTTGTTGACAAGCTTTGTTGTGAGCTGCTAGTGTTCTTCTGTCGGATCTATGCACGGCTCTTGTTGACAAGCTTTGTTGTGGGCTGCTAGTGTTCTTCTGTCGGATCTATGCACGGCTCTTATTGACACGCGTTGTTGTGAGCTGCTAGTGTTCTTCTGTCGGATCTATGCACGGCTCTTGTTGACAAGCTTTGTTGTGGGCTGCTAGTGTTCTTCTGTCGGATCTATGCACGACTCTTGTTGACAAGCTTTGTTGTGAGCTGCTAGTGTTCTTCTGTCGGATCTATGCACGGCTCTTGTTGACAAGCTTTGTTGTGAGCTGCTAGTGTTCTTCTGTCGGATCTATACACGGCTCTTGTTGACAAGCTTTGTTGTGAGCTGCTAGTGTTCTTCTGTCGGATCTATACACGGCTCTTGTTGACACGCTTTGTTGTGAGCTGCTAGTGTTCTTATGTCAGATCTATACACGGCTCTTGTTGACAAGCTTTGTTGTGAACTGCTAGTGTTCTTCTGTCGGATCTATACACGGCTCTTGTTGACAAGCTTTATTGTGAGCTGCTAGTGTTCTTCTGTCGGATCTATATACGGCTCTTGTTGACAAGCTTTGTTGTGAGCTGCTAGTGTTCTTCTGTCGGATCTATACACGGCTCTTGTTGACAAGCTTTGTTGTGAGCTGCTAGTGTTCTTCTGTCAGATCTATACACGGCTCTTGTTGACAAGCTTTGTTGTGAACTGCTAGTGTTCTTCTGTCGGATCTATACACGGCTCTTGTTGACAAGCTTTGTTGTGAGCTGCTAGTGTTCTTCTGTCGGATCTATACACGGCTCTTGTTGACAAGCTTTGTTGTGAGCTGCTAGTGTTCTTCTGTCGGATCTATGCACGGCTCTTGTTGACAAACTTTGTTGTGAGCTGATAGTGTTCTTCTGTCAGATTCATACACGGCTCTACCTTCGCCAATCAATGTAAATTATTTTAATTTAACATGTCTATGCTATTCATCTACTAACCAATAGTAAATGTCATTGTCTGAATTTCAATTGGACTTTGTCAAAGCCGTGCAGGAGTGGAAAGCTTAAGACTGAGGTTAAGAAGAACAGCTACAAAGTACACGGTCACATATATCCATATCGTGGAGACGTGAGTCATGCCAGTAAGCTCCTCCCTTGCATACCAGATAATCATAAACAATAAGAGATCAATACTAGTATACATGAGGTCAACAGCTGACTAGACTAGTCGGTAGACATGTTGGTAACATGTTCGACTGCGAATCCATGGATCACAGGTTCGATCCGACCGACTGAACCTAATAATATTAACAGTCTTGACTATAAACCGAGGTCTCGTGTATCGATGCTATACGGCACCGGGCATGTAAAAGAACCAGATACGATTCTGGAATTGGAGCGTCTTCTGTATTTTGCACCAAAAATTAAAATGACACATACTTCTGGATGCGTCGCCTAGAAACGAATCCCAAAAATAATAAAGCAAGAACACTATCCATACTATTACATTGTAATTCACTTCTGGGTATTGTGTGTTTTACGTTTATTTATCGTCGCTACCGGTTGCCCATATGAACGACGCCTCCTGAAGAGATTAGTTATTTTAGATTTTGGAGGATAGTGCATGATACAGACAGAGACCAAATCCAGAATCTCCTCTGGTTCTTTTACGTGCACGATGTAAAGCACCGACACGAGACCTCGGTTTAACGTCCCATCTGAAAGACTGTTAATTTTATTAGGGTCAGAAGGGGGGATCGAACCTGCGATCCCTGGATTACCAGTCCAGCGTGTTACCACTGGACGACAGATCCGTCTGGGTATTGCTTCAACACATTGAACTTTGTAACGGCAGTGCGACACCAGAATAGACAATAAAATTACTTCACCATCAACGCAACTTTATACAGGACAAAGTACATTCCAGTCATGGATTTCTGTCCTTAAACGGGAAGAAGAAGACTTTTTTTTATACTTTATTTATTTTACAACGATTGCGAAGCAAGTTTTAACAACTTATATTAATCACTCTCGTTGGCTCGGATGAAAGCCTATATGTGGTCATTCATGTGGGAGGAAACCTGAGTACCCGGAGAAAACCCACCTGTCCGATCTGGCGACCATCGTACCATCTCACATACTTCCTTGCCCGAGGATCGAACCCGGGTCGCATTGGTGAGAAGCGAGCGCGCTAACCACTGCACTAATCGGAAGACTTCTTTCTATATTGGAAGTAAATATTTTAATAGCAGATGTTCTATTCTGAAAATACTTTAAACCCTTAATATGCCGAATAAATTGGACGGAATGTGCACACAACATAGATTCAGCGTAACGCCGAGGCTGATCAGGATCTATGTTGTTTGCTATTCAGACAAGTGTTTTAGGTCCACTATCTGAATAGCAAACAGCATAGAGCCCGTACTGTGCCATTTGATCTGGTTCTATGCTGTCTGCAAAGGCGACTTTAGGTGTGATTGGCAGGTTAAGGGTTAACACATTTCAGTTGTTGTACCAATGTGGTATTACAAGTCTGAAGTAAATATGTTTATTCTTTAGTAATTATAATGGGAAAGAGATTCAATTTTATAAAAACTTTGCCCCACGGACACCAACGGATCTGTAATCCAGAGGTGAACACGTTGGACTGGTAATCCAGGAATCGTAGGTTCGACCCCCCCCCCCCGTCTGACCCTAATACAATTAACAGTCTTTCAGATGGAACGTTAAACCGAGGTCTCGTGTCGGTTCTTTACACCGTACACGTACAAGAACCAGAGGAGATTCTGGAATGGGTCTCTGTCTGTATCATTGCACATGGGCAACCGGTAGCGACGATAAATGAACGTAAACACACACCAACGACAACGCTATAGTGTGCGGTAACTTGTACTACCTAATTTGGCGTGTCCCTATAAACTTATTTCAATGTCTAAAAACACTTTAAGCAATGAACACTTTTGGAAGTTAAAAAGGGACATTACTGTGTAAATATTGTTGTCAGAGTGCCTTGTACTAATCTCCCTTGAAGTTTGACGTAGAGGCTAACAATTTTGAATTGAATTTTCTATGTTAAAAGGTGCGTAACTGAAACTAAGTCAAAACACTGTTGACAGAAGTATGTCATACTAATGTGGCTTGTCCCTATAAACAATTATTCCAAGCTTGAAGAAAGTATCTTTAGCAATGGGAAATAATATTCGAGTTTATAAAACCTGTATCCTCTGCAAACACAATGGAGAGGTAACACAATGGATACAATGGAGAGATAACGCAATGGAGAGGTAAACCTATATTCCGTTCCTGTGCAACCAGTAGGGGATTAATAAATAGCCGCTGATCAAGGGATATAAATATATATAAACACGAGGTAAACAGTCAATAAACAAGAGATATATATATATATATATAGTAGGTAAACAGTCAATAAACAAGGGATATATATATATACCAGGTAAACAGTCAATAAACAAGGGATATATATATATATACCAGGTAAACAGTCAATAAACAAGGGATATATATATATATACGAGGTAAACAGTCAATAAACAAGGGATATATATATACCAGGTAAACAGTCAATAAAAAGGGAATATATATACCAGGTAAACAGTCAATAAACAAGGGGATATATATATATATAATACGAGGTAAACGTCATAAACAAGGATAAAAAGGTAAACAGTCAAAAACAAGGGATATATATATATCCAGGTAAACAGTCATAAACAAGGATAAATATAATATATAATATATATATATATATACGGGTAAAAAGTCAATAAACAAGGGATATATATATATACCAGGGTAAACAGTCAAAAACAAGGGATATATATATTTAAAACAAAAAAAAAAAAAATATATATATACCAGGTAAACAGTCAATAAACAAGGGATATATATATATACCAGGTAAACAGTCAATAAACAAGGGATATATATATACCAGGTAAACAGTCAATAAACAAGGGATATATATATATACCAGGTAAACAGTCAATAAACAAGGGATATATATATACCAGGTAAACAGTCAATAAACAAGGGATATATATATATACCAGGTAAACAGTCAATAAACAAGGGATATATATATACCAGGTAAACAGTCAATAAACAAGGGATATATATATATACCAGGTAAACAGTCAATAAACAAGGGATATATATATACCAGGTAAACAGTCAATAAACAAGGGATATATATATATACCAGGTAAACAGTCAATAAACAAGGGATATATATATACCAGGTAAACAGTCAATAAACAAGGGATATATATATATACCAGGTAAACAGTCAATAAACAAGGGATATATATATATACCAGGTAAACAGTCAATAAACAAGGGATATATATATATACCAGGTAAGCAGTCAATAAACAAGGGATATATATATATACCAGGTAAGCAGTCAATAAACAAGGGATATATATATATACCAGGTAAGCAGTCAATAAACAAGGGATATATATATATACCAGGTAAGCAGTCAATAAACAAGGGATATATATATATACCAGGTAAGCAGTCAATAAACAAGGGATATATATATATACCAGGTAAGCAGTCAATAAACAAGGGATATATATATATACCAGGTAAGCAGTCAATAAACAAGGGATATATATATATACCAGGTAAGCAGTCAATAAACAAGGGATATATATATATACCAGGTAAGCAGTCAATAAACAAGGGATATATATATATACCAGGTAAACAGTCAATAAACAAGGGATATATATATATACCAGGTAAACAGTCAATAAACAAGGGATATATATATATATACCAAGTAAACAGTCGTTTAAACTTTATTGATTATATAACGATTGCGAAGCAAGTTTTAACAACTTATATTAATCACTCTCGTTGGCGCGGATGAAACGTAAATGTGGTCATTCGTGTGGGAGGAAACCAGAGTACCCGAAGAAAACATACTTCCCGGTCCGAGGATCGAACTCGGGTTGAATTGGTGAGAAGCGAGCGCGCTAAGCACTGCGCTAATCGGACAGCGTAAACGGGGGCGGAAGCGTTATGGCGTGGGGCGGTATCACCTTCGGCAGTCGCACTGAACTGTTAGTGGTGGACGGGAACCTAAACGCCCAGCGGTACTGTGATGAGATCCTTGCGCCAGTTGTTGTGCCGTTCTTTAACGCCAACAGAAACGTCACACTGTTCCAACAGGACAACGCCAGGTGTCATACTACTCGGATTTCCACCACATTATTGGAGCAGAACAATATTGAAGCCCTGCCGTGGCCTGCTTTGTCACCAGACTTGTCACACCCATAGAACATTTGTGGGATACTTTAGACCGCCGCGTCAGACGACGTCAGCCGGTAACGTTAAACCAACTGAGGGATGTTTTGCGTCAGGAGTGGACAAATATTGACCAGCAAGAGATTCAGACACTCTTCCGTTCGATGCGACGGCGGTGCATTGTAGTGAGAGACGCAAATGGTGCCCATACTCGGTATTGACGTCTGTGTGAAAACTCCATTAGACCCCTGTCCGACGAATTACGTCATCACCCAGCAGACAGTTTCGTAGGCTCATTATGCTTTATGTGCTCCTCTTTCAAACATGTTGGACTATCATCTTATGAATTTTCAAAGAATTTTCTTAATAAATGTTGAAATTATAAACACATAAACACCAGGTATCGTTTCTTTTTTGACTCAGTATATATATATAAGGTAAACAGTAAATAAACAAAGGTTAAAAACCCATGAACACGGGATGTCAAATCAGGTCAGAATTACTAAACGGATAACCGAACATTATTATTCCAGTCAGTTAACCACATAGCTCAAGTTGCAAAAGTGTTCAGTTTCATCGATGTTAAACACAGTTCCGACTAGTATGTCTCTAGATACTTTGTTTTATTGGGCTTAAAGTAGAAATCTACAGCTTAGGTCATACGGTGACTCTCCCAGCTAGTATTGGTGGAGGAAGACCATGGGTACACGCCCCCCCCCCACCCGAGTAGTATTGCAGGTACCCAGGTAGAACCGACCTACCGTAAGAAACAAGCCACTTGCACCTCGCCTCTGTAGGTTCAAATCCCACTGGTAGTTCACGAGGACGAGACGAGCGATAACAACTGGTAGTGTTGGAATATTTCATGAGGAAGCTATCCACTAGACAGACGAGCGATACCCACTGGTAGTGTTGGAATATTTCATGAGGAAGCTATCCACTAGACAGACGAGCGATACCCACTGGTAGAGTTGGAATATTTCATGAGGAAGCTATCCACTAGACAGACGAGCTATACCCACTGGTAGTGTTGGAATATTTCATGAGGAAGCTATCCACTAGACAGACGAGCTATACCCACTGGTAGTGTTGGAATATTTCATGAGGAAGCTATCCACTAGACAGACGAGCGATACCCACTGGTAGAGTTGGAATATTTCATGAGGAAGCTATCCACTAGACAGACGAGCTATACCCACTGGTAGAGGTTGGAATATTTCATGAGGAAGCTATCCACTAGACAGACGAGCGATACCCACTGGTAGAGTTGGAAATTTCATGAGGAAGCTATCCACTAGACAGACGAGCTAACCCACTGGTAGAGTTGGAATATTTCATGAGGAAGCTATCCACTAGACAGACGAGCTATACCCACTGGTAGAGTTGGATATTTTCATGAGGAAGCTATCCACTAGACAGACGAGCTATACCCACTGGTAGAGTTGGAATATTTCATGAGGAAGCTATCCACTAGACAGACGAGCTATACCCACTGGTAGAGTTGGAATATTTCATGAGGAAGCTATCCACTAGACAGACGAGCTATACCCACTGGTAGTGTTGGATTATTGCATGAGGACGCTATCCACTAGACAGACGAGCTATACCCACTGGTAGAGTTGGAATATTTCATGAGGAAGCTATCCACTAGACAGACGAGCTATACCCACTGGTAGTGTTGGAATATTTCATGAGGAAGCTATCCACTAGACAGACGAGCTATACCCACTGGTAGAGTTGGAATATTTCATGAGGAAGCTATCCACTAGACAGACGAGCTATACCCACTGGTAGTGCTGTATTATTTCATGATGAAGCTCTCCACTAGACAGACGAGCGAAAAACATGCAGCCAGTCCGGAACTCGAACCCGGGACCTCTCGCTTACAGGGCGATTGCTCTACCGACTGAGCTAACCGGGCTGCCTACATATCACCTCACATATTGGGTTAATATACATACCGTTACATGTGCTTATGAAACATGAACTATATACATCAACATAATTTATGATACATACAATGTTCAGCTATATATAATATAGTTCATCGCGCAAGCAATTTGTCATCACACAATATTAAAATATACAACGAATGACAATGTGTAGGACTGTGAATGTGTGTTTTACGTTTATTTATCGTCGCTACCGGTTGCCCATATGAGCGACGCCTCCTGAAGAGATTAGTCATTTTAGATTTTTGGAGGATAGTGCAATGATACAGTGACCCATTACAGAGTCTCCTCCGGTTCTTTTACGTGCATAGTGTAAAGCACCGACACGAGACCTCGGTTTAAATTCCCATCTGAAAGACTTAATTTTATTAGGGTCAGGTGGGGGATCAGCGTGTTACCACTGGACTACAGATCTGTCTGCATCACTGATCGATTTCTAATTGCAGACTTTTAGTCAGTGTATACTTTCATACTTAATCGATGCCATTAGCGCTTATCAACCGAGACAATACTCACCTTGTACTCCAATGGTGTGAAAAATAGAACCTAATAAGAATAATTACAACATCCTCAATTATTTTTGGAAAGTCTACATTTTTGTTTTAAAGAATCCATTCTTTATGGGAAGGAACACAAAAGTAAAGTCTTCGTTTGTTTCTTAGATGCCCACCAGGCGTTCGACAGAGTCTGGCACCAAGGCCTGCTTTACAAACTATCCGAGACAAGAGTTGACCCTTACATATGTCATGCTTTTCTCAACATGTATTCGTCAATGCAAAGTTGTGTGCGCAATCAAGGATACCTATCCGACTGGGTTAAGTTATCGCAGGGCACGTGACACGGCCGCCGTAGCTCTCAGTTACTGTACCTCCTCTTTATAAATGGACTAATACTTGAACTTGAGTCTAGTAACCTCGGTATGTGTGTGTACAACATGAACATCTCAAGCCCTACTGTAGCTGACGACATGCTTCTAATTTCATTCTCGAAACACGGACTTGAAGATATGTTGTCTATCTGTCACAACTACGCAAATAAATGGCGTTATGCATACAATCCAACCGAATGTGCTGTAATCGTATTCAATGAATCATCGAACGATTGCACCAAGAGTAACAGATACTGGAACCTTGGCGATAATGCTATCAGTGAACGGGAACAATATACACAGTTGGGTGTTCTAGTGGATAAATACATGTGTTGTACCAACTCAGTGAGTGACGCTAAAACAAAACTATAAGAGGCACATTGTTTTAGTATCATGAACAGCTATCTAACCAGTGAAAGTAATCCTACTACATGGAGAACGAGCCCCGCTGGAGCCGTTACGATTGTGCCATTAGGCAAGGCATTTAAATTCCACGTTGCCTCTTCTCTCTCCCTTGTGGCGATGGATTCCATCAGGAATGAGGTCTCGAGAGTGATTAATATAAGTTGAAATAACTTGTTTCGCAATCGAGCTAAAATAAATTTGTATAAAAAAACTAAAAAATAAACTACATGGAGAACGAGTTATAAGTATGTTATGCTACCTAAAGCTCTATACGGGTGCGAACTCTGGAGTAATGTTTCGCCCTCGCACATGCTTTCCTTAGAAAGATCGCATAGATTTTGTGTGAAATTAGTACAGAATCTGCCTCCCTACACGAACACCGATATTGCTTCGAGTCTCCTGGGTGTCCTACCTATAGAAACTGAAATAAACTATAGAAAACTCCAATTCCTAGGACAGTTGTGTAGATTGTCTTGGGTTTATTTAGCAAAACAGATGTTTATACAGAGACTTGTACATTACATCAATGATGAAAGGCAGGTACTTGGCTACATCCCTGATATCTTTAAACTTTTACATCAGTACAATCTTGCAGACTATCTGATAAGGTATAGCATGTCTGGAATATTCCCATCGAAACATGAGTGGAAGTCTATTCTTGTCAGACATGTCTACAAGCATGACTTCTCAACAAGACTAGATCGTGTTATATGCAATAGTGAAATCGTGGGTGTTGAGAATATTATGAATTTCAACAAACCCTGCTTGTTCTGGACCTTGGGAGCAGCGAGTCCAGAACTGAAATACCAGTGCAGATGTGCGGTAGAAACAATTGCCAAATTACTATCGATTACAAATCATGTCAATTGTTCAAAATGCAATTCTCTGGTAGAAAATGTGATTATACACAAGATTTTCTTTTGGGCACACAATATCCGTTTACGAAATGTTTTATGGAAGCAGATATTACAAGTAGCTGGTTTTCAGTGTTACCTTCTTATGATCAGTGAACGGCCAGTACAACAAGTGTTTGATATGTTAACAGGTCTTTATACACATCCAATTAGTGGTGAGAGCTCTGAAGCTTTACAATTACAGTGTCTTAAAATAAGCTATATAATGCTCATGTAACCATAACTATATGTGTGTACATTTAGTGTATTGCATCTTTGCTGAATGGCATAGCCATCAGATACATTAACTCCCTACGAACTTTCTTGTGTTTCGTTTCGGCACGATTGCTCACTGTGGGGTTGTTCGTATAATATGTTTGCCATGCCTTTTCAACTTCACCCATTATATGTATATACAATATACCACTTTAATATTAATATGGGAACTTTCATCCTCAGTTTTAGTATGGATGGCATCGCATTCAGATCATGCCAGGTACACGGACTAGTTGGCACATATATTTGATTCATACATAATTATATTGTATATACATGCACGTGTTGATAGTTCAATTTATATAACGAATATACCCCCTCACATTCAATTGGGGAGAGTATTTAAGGGTCATCATGTGGTCCGTCGGACGGAATATTGTGTCTTCGCAATATCTAACTTGCTATCTTTGTCCGCACATGTGTTCATATGCTTCGGTTAGCCGGTGCCAGGGGAAAATGTATGATAATTATATATCTAATCTGTAAATAAATTGTACTTGTATATAACAATGTATGTATGATATAATTGTAATCCTGTTATTGTAAATTTGTATAAATTCTGAATATGTATTTTTTGAATTTGTATCAAATGCTCATCTATATGGTAGTAATAAAGAATATATATAGGTAAACAGCAGATTGGATATACATGTATACCAGGTAAACAGCAGATTGGATATACATGTATACCAGGTAAACAGCAGATTGGATATACATGTATACCAGGTAAACAGCAGATTGGATATACATGTATACCAGGTAAACAGCAGATTGGATAAATATACATGTATACCAGGTAAACAGTTTGATTGGATAAATATACATGTATACCAGGTAAACAGCTGATTGGATAAATATACATGTATACCAGGTAAACAGTTTGATTGGATAAATATACATGTATACCAGGTAAACAGCTGATTGGATAAATATACATGTATACCAGGTAAACAGCAGATTGGATAAATATACATGTATACCAGGTAAACAGCTGATTGGATAAATATACATGTATACCAGGTAAACAGCAGATTGGATAAATATACATGTATACCAGGTAAACAGCAGATTGGATATACATGTATACCAGGTAAACAGCAGATTGGATATACATGTATACCAGGTAAACAGCCGATTGGATAAATATACATGTATACCAGGTAAACAGCAGATTGGATAAATATACATGTATACCAGGTAAACAGCAGATTGGATATACATGTATACCAGGTAAACAGCAGATTGGATAAATATACATGTATACCAGGTAAACAGTTTGATTGGATAAATATACATGTATACCAGGTAAACAGCTGATTGGATAAATATACATGTATACCAGGTAAACAGCAGATTGGATCAATATACATGTATACCAGGTAAACAGCTAATTGGATAAATATACATGTATACCAGGTAAACAGCAGATTGGATAAATATACATGTATACCAGGTAAACAGTTTGATGTGATAAATATAAATATATAAAGCCGATGATCAAGGGATACATATACATGTATACCAGGTATAAAGCCAGTGATCCAGGGAGCACTAGAGAAGCCCACAGTTTATATGGCACTGTACTGGGAATGATAATGAACAAACAAGGCACACATACTAAACTTTTATTTGATCTTGATTATAACTTTTGTGATGTTCATTTGTTTTTATTTCTAACACAAAGTAATACTACATTTTCTTTACTAAACAGTTTTTTCAAAGAGTTTTCTTCAGTAAGATCACCATCTATATTTATAAATTTAAAACAGTATAAAACAATTTAATATACAGACTTTACTAAACTAGTGGTAGATAAAACAATATTATTGTGCATGACACAATATGCGTGTTACATACAGTTTAAAATACCATTACACTAATTTACTTTATACAGGCGATTATCACACAAAATCGTTTCAACAACGAAGAACCTTTTCTGTAGCAGCAACAAACACGACTCCTCTACGACAATGATTTTCGATGACCTGCTCATTTTGGTATTGCATACCTAATCAATTTGCTGTTACGATGCTTTACACAAGTTTGCCATGTTTAAATAAATTCACAGGTACGATTTCGATGAATTATCTAAATAAAATATATTTTAGATTCTTTCAAAAAGGTGCAAATTCAATATTAAACACAAGATTGCCGATTATTCTTTGCCTCCATTAACGGTACAAACTACATGAATGGACGTAATTCTGTGTATAAAATCATATATGATTAGTTTACATATGCAATACATTAAATATCTGGACTACATTTATACACAAAGCTAACAAAACCCACAATAACTTGCCGGCCTGCTATATCTGCACAACTAGACAGTGAGCATGCAGGCTGACAAACCTCTCTCACAACACACACATCACTGGCATACAGTCCCTCTACAAATCTAACACCTACACAGCATTGAAAACGATATCCGTCAGTTGTCATCAGGACAAATCAAATAAAAACGCCAATTATTTCAGCTAGATGTAAGACTCCATTAACCCATTTGATTCTGGATACATTTAAAGGCTTTTGCATACAACATAGATCCAGATCAGTCGCAGCGTGCTGATCAGGATCTATGTTGTTTGCTACATAGCCAAGTGTCTTATTAAGATCACCTGAATAGCAAACAACATAGAGCCTGATCAGACAGCACGTTCCGTTGTTCTTTGCAAACTGTTTGAACGGTATCCAGAATCAAATGGGTTAATACAACCTGCATGCAAGTCTTGGTGGCAGATATTAACAATTTCGAAAGTATGTTTTTAAAAATTTGGCAGAACCAAATATCAAAATTCAATTTATATATATTTTCACCAAGTATTATCCAAATAATTTCAGATCCAAAAATTCTTCTATATATATTATTAAAAATCCATGAAGACAAAAGTGTTATATTCAAAAAGTGATAGGTGGGGTAAAAGTTATAATAAAATGTATGGATAATACATAATGTTAACACACACACAAAATCTTGCATCGCATGCCAAATGAACCGATACCCAATCTATTTCTCTGTATTGCAATAGTCTGCAGTTGTAGCAAACCAATCATACAAACAACATTCATGTCCATGATTCAATCTACACTACTACCACACAATAACCATGCAGCATTGTAAAACTGATGATCGCTTACACTCTATACACTATAATTAACGACCACTTGATCCAAGTTTCAAACTGAATTACGAGGTCCTTTCATAATCACTGGATGATTCATCATTTATAGAAATACAACCAAAAAGGCAAATAGATATAACCAATGCAATACAATGTGATCAACCACCGACAGTAATACTAAAACCTGTACATAAACATACATCTTTATGTTTTCATATCAGCAACTCGTCCTATTATACTGCACAGATTACAGAAAGCCATATTTCCAGGGAATATGGTACGATATACAAACTCTAGTAAAGATGTTCCAAGTAATACATCGCTCATACACATAAACGAAAGATTTACAGACACAATTCCAATACATTTATGAACACAATAATGTTGTACAAAACTACAAAGAGATTGTGAAAGAGAAGACAATGCCAAGCCAAACTTAGAAAACAACATTGCTGTATTGTGTCAAATGTTAATAATAATTGTAATAAATGTAAACAGACACCAACAACCCCATCTCTCACTTGGAGACGAACCATTCACTGCCAACAATCAGACGGCACACAATTTCTGCATTTTAAAATAAATGCGTCTTTATATGCTTAATTTTCAAATTATTTAATGAATGTATATACCCAACCAATTTCTCTCATTATAAGATAGTTAAATATATGTTTAATTATCTGAATACATGTATATGCTTCCACCTGATATTTTGCAATTTATTTTGTTCCAAGGAAACTGCTAAATCGAAACAATACGGATAAATACTTTGACTGGGGGAATGGCACCCATTTTCGGTTTGGCTACGAGAATGTGAGAGTACTAACTAAATAGTGGAAGTTAATACGCTCGTAAATGTTATCACCTGGTAGCATGAATGCAGGAATGTTTAGGGATGAATGAAGTGTTATTGCAATTAACCGAGTGTTAAAATCTACATAAACGCACGAGCACGAATACTTCTTGAACCGTGTAACAAAAAAGCACGACACACACACAAATAGCCTCCTTGGAAACCAATTCTTTACCTTTCAGTATTTAATTTAATATTTATAGTATGCCTACTATATTCAAATATAGATTTGCCAATGGTTCGAAAAATTTCACATTTTTGAGGGCTAAATTAATGATCGTTTAATTTCGTCATTTCCGTCTAAATTTTACAACATAATGACAAACCTTTCAAGTGATGTTTGCGCAATAATTTTTTTTAAAGAATATTCTAAAAATGAGTACTTATTCAATTCCTTCTTGCCAAACATAACTTTGCATAGCTCTTTCAAGACATATACACATACATGTGAGAACAAACACACACGGTAGATGTTATAATCTTCTGAAGAGGAGTCCAATTGTTGTTAGAGCTGGCAGAATGAGCATAATCATAGATAAACCGGCAGATCTCGCTCCGTTGCAGCCGTCCTGGTTGTCGCAATGACAATAACGCAGCTTCACTCGGTATGTACCGACACGTTCCTTGCATCTGCGACCTTCATCATCACCGACCTCACCATGGGGAGCACACTGTCTGATATAGCGCACATTCCATTCGTCGTTGTAGTACACTGAAACAATGCATGGTTCACATGAATCCGTGTACGGGTCATAGAATTCAACAGATGATCGGAATTATACATTAACGCGAGATAAAACACATCCATTAATTTATCAAAAACTGTTCAACAATAAAATCCCCTCGATTCTGGATAATTCTCAACAATAACTGGAAATTATTTTGGAAAAAACAGTCTCCCAACTTTCATATATATGAACGTCAATGTCACTGCAATAAAGTCATATGTAAGTAGTATTGAGGTTTTGGAAATGAAACTTGGACATGCCTTTGTATTGTTATATAGAATTGGCCGTAATCCATCAAAACAATCCAAATGCAACGAGATTACAATATACCCATGCTTCATGTAAAGCTTGGTGAAATAACAAAAATGGCGTTCTGGATATGAAGCACAGACAAGCATTGCATTATCAATATGTTCAATTGGCCCTAAATTCGCCAACAAATCTGGATTACAATATGCACAACTACACATATGATGCTTGCCAAGTTTGGTGAATATGCACAACTACACATATGATGCTTGCCAAGTTTGATGAATATGCACAACTACACATATGATGCTTGCCAAGTTTGATGAATATGCACAACTACACATATGATGCTTGCCAAGTTTGATGAATATGCACAACTACACATATGATGCTTGCCAAGTTTGGTGAAAATCCAATAATGACTTTTGGAGATGAAGCACAGCCAAGCCTTTTGTTTCATAAAATGTCCAAATGACGATAAATCTACAAGATCACCCAACCGGAACAGGGTCACAATATGCACAACTAGACATCATACCGATGCTTCCTGCCAAGTTTGGTGAACATCCAATAAGGGGCTTTGTAGATGAAGTGAGGACAAGCATTGAAGGTAAACATTCCACCAATAAGGAGCTTTGTAGATGAAGCGTGGACAAGCATTGAAGGTAAACAGACAAGGTGGAGAGACAAAGCCAATATGCCCCCCACCATTAGGGGGCATAACTACATGTATGATGAGTATACACGTATAGGGGTCTATACATACCTTCCTGGGTAACCTTTCTACGCATGGTCACGCCGGGATCACATAACTACATGTATGATGAGTATACACATATAGGGGTCTATACATACCTTCCTGAGTAACCTTTCTACACATGGTAACGCCGGATTCACACTCCTCCAGGTTGTAGGTTTTGTTGTCAAACCAGTCACCACATGTCTTCTGGAAGTACGAGTTGCACACGTAGCATTTCCTAGCAATACCTGGAAACATAGAAGAGTATATTTGTATAATAATTGGAACACCTGATTGAACTATGATTATATGTTTAATGCATAGCCATAAACTCCCAGTAGTCATATCTCAGCACTGCCTCATCTCCCACTGCAAGTACTTGTACTCCACAGATTTGGCTAATTAACCCATTCAACCCCAAGTAACTGACATGGACTGGTGCGTGATATTTTCAGACCAATAAATTAATAAGAAAATTACCGTTGGACCAGTTCATTTATCAAAATGGGTAATTTTATCTAAAAATAGTAATAATTATTACTGGCAAAAAAGTGCAGATCCTGATGAGACGGCTCGTCACGAGCCGGCTCATCTGAATCTACACTTTTCATAAGCCTATTTAGAGGCCTGTGGGGTTGAAAGGGTTAATAGACATATTTTACTGGCACCTGTATCTCCATTTATGCAAGTTCTTCTTCAAGACACTTTGCGCAGAGTACTCTCGGAAATTTGGACAATGGAATGAAGTAATTTGTAGTTATGTACTATAACAAATGGACAGTCTCAATGCCGACTGTTTAATTGTTTAACACAGATTGGCTCCTAAGCAGAAGTGAGCACAAACACAACTATTAACACATGCTTCACTGAAGGGGAAGTGGCCAGCCACTGAAGGGGAAGCGGCCAGCCACTGAAGGGGAAGCGGCCAGCCACTGAAGGGGAAGCGGCCAGCCACTGAAGGGGAAGTGGCCAGCCACTGAAGGGGAAGCAGCCAGCCACTGAAGGGGAAGTGGCCAGCCACTGAAGGGGATGCGGCCAGCCACTGAAGGGGAAACGGCCAGCCACTGAAGGGGAAGCGGCCAGCAAGACATACAGATTTACAGAAATTCTAGTCATAAAGTAAAACTTTAACAATGAGAGACATCTCTAATTTTCTATTACCTCCCTTGGTAGATAAAGTCTGATTTATTCCAGTATGTGAATAGTTCTCCTTTTAGTTAGAATCCTTTGTTTTTATTTTTGTTCCCTAACCAGATGCTGCGGTATGATAAATGTCATTTTATCCAAATCGTGTTAATTAACCTATAACATTCTTTTACAAATAAAGTACCCATTACATACATGTCATTTTATCCAAATCGTGTTAATTAACCTATAACATTCTTTTACAAATAAAGTACCCATTACATACATGTCATTTTATCCAAATCGTGTTAATTACCCGGTAACCTATAACATTCTTATACAAATAAAGTACCCATTGCATATACTGTATGAGATCTGTCTAGATATAGTAATTTAATAATCACAAGAAGCAATAGTAGAATAAAATTGTTAGCATGTTGTGCAAAGGAAAAAACGATAAAAACAGAGGAAAACACTTAATAGGACCATCTAATTTTAGGGAGTATTCAGGGGCAATAACTGACCAATGTCCCTCATTACTTTCATGGGGAAAGAGGGTATGATTTTTGTGTTGATATTGGATAAAAAGCCTCCACTCTAGCAACATAATACAGTACATGTAATAATAATACAGAATAAAATGCATGTAAAACGTATCACAAACGTAAATATAAACAATTACATACCAATCATTCAATGTGCATACAATCATTCACATGTACATGATAATATATGCATTGCAAGAATAACCAACAAAATCTATCATTTCATTTTCAGAAGGAATTGTATTAGCATAGTGCTTAGCAATATTAAATGTAATACTATTCTGTCGCATTTTAAATGATTTTATTATACACTGCTTTTTCAATATTGAATTTGTATAATTTAACTATTCAATATAGTATAGCGTTACGCAAAAATTATTGGGTCTATTCTGTCGTTATGTTATATTTATGTTATATTTTGGGTTTTACGCCTGCATCAGCACCATTTCGGGCTATATCGCCGGCGGGCAGTTTACATAACAACACCTTTCCTGGGCAGGCTCAGCAGGTTAACCAGTACTTGAGTGCACCAACCTCCGTAAGAAACTGCCAACTTTTTCATATAAATGAGACACGGTCTGAGCGGGGCTATTACCCGTGACCATCAGTGATGATAGGTTACAGTGGTATACAGGTCAGCGACCGTAACCACTCGACCACGGAGACGGACATCTATTCTGTCGTATTGTAAACAATTTTATTATACATGTACACTGCAAGCTTTTTAAATATATATATTAGTATTTGTACCATTTAATAATTCAAGAAATTTCATCACGCTTGGCCTGTAGTAAAGGCATTTTGGAATATATAGTTTACGGACACCTTACAGCTCATATAGTTTACACTTACACAAATGAAACTCGTCTTCTATATCAAAATTATCATTAACAAATAATAAATGTGTTGTGCATAGTAGTGTATTGTTTCAAATGAGAAAAAGGTAATTAATTCTATACCACATACACGACAGCTTCATTTCAGATATGATATAAGCTGAGAGCTGTTAACCACACAGCCCTCCGGGCCATGTCTGTCTTACTATTGTTATAGATGTCGGAAGCACGGTACAGTAATGTACAATGTAGGTAGGATTGTGCATTCATGCAAGCAGTGATAGACAGTACTGCTCACACATCTACATACAGCTACCGTGAGCTACTATATATCAACTATGCCCAGGATACAACTGTAACCAGGATTTACTGTATATACGTGTATATATCTTCCCCAGATTTATGTTAAATACATGAATATCTCCTGCAGATTTTAAAACTGACATCAGTACTTTTCACAGCAAATTAATTACCGTAGTAACAGGGCCAGCTGAGAGGAATGACCCTCAATTAAACAGGAGTACTTATAATATATGTACATATACAACACTATGGTCTCTTAAACATTTTGTGACCGAGTCCTGGGGATTTGGTATCTGTACTGAAAAACGGGGAAAATGGTGCCAAAAGATATGAGAACTACTTGTGATTTAGTTTAAACAATATTTATTTCTTTGAATAAACAGAGTCATGTTACGATGTATAGATATATGTACATACATGTAGGATTGAGAAGGCAACCTGCTTGTATGGTTACTTGTGATTTAACATGTTTAACACCATAATGACATTAAATACAACCGTGAAGGGTACAGAACATTTACAGATTATTTCAATATATACGTCATTCAAGGACCATATAGCTGTTATGTATTACTATAAGCTACATGTAGATGGGTCTATCTGGACTGTCAACTAAGCTATATGTAGATGGGTCTACCTGGACTGTCAACTAAGCTATATGTAGATGGGTCTACCTGGACTGCCGACTAAGCTACATGTATATGGTCTACCTGGACTGTCAACTAAGCTATATGTAGATGGGTCTATCTGGACTGTCAACTAAGCTATATGTAGATGGGTCTATCTGGACTGTCAACTAAGCTATATGTAGATGGGTCTACATGGACTGTCGATTAAGCTACATGTAGATTGGTCTACCTGGACTGTCAACTAAGCTACATGTAGATATGTCTACCTGGACTGTCAACTAAGCTACATGTAGATGGGTCTACCTGGACTGTCAACTAAGCTATATGTAGATATGTCTACATGGACTGTCGACTAAGCTACATGTAGATATGTCTACCTGGAATGTCGACTAAGCAAAAGGTAGATGGGTCTACCTGGACTGTCAACTAAGCTATATGAAGATATGTCTACCTGGACTGTCGACTAAGCTACATGTAGATATGTCTACCTGGAATGTCGACTAAGCTACATGTATATGGTCTACCTGGACTGTCAACTAAGCTACATGTAGATGGGTCTATCTGGACTGTCAACTAAGCTATATGTAGATGGGTCTACCTGGATTGTCGACTAAGCTACATGTAGATATGTCTACCTGGACTGTCGACTAAGCTACATGTATATGGGTCTACCTGGACCGTCAACTAAGCTACATTTAGATGCGTCTACCTGGGCTGTTGACTAAGATACATGTAGATGGGTCTACATGGACTGTTGACTAAGCATTATGTAGACGAGTCTACCTGGGCTATCTCACTTATCTATGTTTTGCTTCAGATTCAGTGTGGCCGAGTTGCCAAACTTATCCACAATATACAAGAAACAGGTCAATATTTTGAATGTCTTGCATAATACATATATATATTCTCCAAGACATTATTTATATTTTTCTATTCAGAACAGAAGATAATCATAAATGTGTGTCAATTCTTACAACAGAATGCGAAACAGTTGTGTCAAATCTTTTTTTTTTTTTAGCAGGCTACAGGGTTAATTAACTTATGAACGGTTCAACGATAATTATAAGAATGTTGACATCGGATTCATGGATATATTTTGGAACATGACCACAATTCATACAGCAGCAATAACTAGTAGCCAATGTACATGTAGCTAATCTGTATAAACATATGTGCCAATATTCCAACTTGTTTATTTTACAGTAGATAAATTTCCTTCTGTTGCTTGGCAACATTAAACTGAGACTCATTAATCTCCGCCAAAGCCTTCGTAAGTTTCCGTGAACTACGACCAGGACATACGTTAGGTTTTGACCGTTAATATTTGAATCAAGTCATTAAGTAAGTGTACCATAATCGAAAGCTCATTATATTACTTCGGAAATCCGATTATTAACGAAGTAAGTTCACAGAATATGCAAATGTCTCGGTTTAATATTGCCAAACAATACACCTCACTGAACAAAACATGTATGTAAACAAATACTGTATGTAACTATGGAAACCTATAGTATACGGAGTATTCGATTTAGACACCTCAGACTATGTAATTAAACCGAGGTTCATTTGAAAGTGAAATACGATTGACATAATGTAAATAATACTAAAATAAAAGTTTCAATAGTTACAAGTACATTATCTCCAGATTAACTGCACTACAGATGGATGTCACTTTGAAACATGATGGTATTTTTATACTATTTAGGACATAACTTGAATTTGATAACCAAGGTTAACATTTCATCGTAACATGTTCACAGGATATGCATTTTCTTGTCCAAGGATTTAACCCATTCAACACCAAGTAACTGACATGGACTGGTCCATGATATTCATAAACCAATATATGAATCAGAAAATCACATTTGGACAAGTTCATTTATCAAAATGGGTAATTATGTCTAAAAATAGTCATATCACTGGCAAAAAGTGCAGATCCTGATGAGACGGCTCGTCACGAGCCGGCTCATCTGGATCTACACTTTTTGTAAGCCTATTTAGAGGTCTGGTGTTGAAAAGGTTAACGTCAGTTTTGACAGTACTGGAAGATGTATGGTGCAGTATGTTAACAAACCAGGGTTCATTCTAGGTCAGAATTTTTGGGAGAAGTGAGAAAGCGCGTGATCGCTTCCTTAAATGGTGTTCTTTAATATACTTCTGCAAAATAGGGTTAAAATGCACAGTACAACCATTAAATACAACATTTGAATACGAGTGCTTTATAATGGGCCAGTGTATCTTACTAGACAAAATTTTGTTTGAAAATCGTAAAAACCCTAAACAAATTTGCCCACATCGCCCTCTAGAATGATCCCTGCAATTGTGTCAAAAAGTGGTCACATTCACAGACCGATCAGCCGATTCACATTGTATTCCCATGCACATGCCTAAATGATTATTCCAACATTACCTATAAACAAAGAACAAATCTACTGTTATTAAATCTTCAATAAACCGATCTATTTTATTTCTCTGCCGACAATATAACACACACATTTATTCGTTCGTAGCATTATAGTGGGTGACTGGTCATGTTAGAAACAACGTTTGTCTTGCCGTTGTTCATCGGCAAATAACGTTCTGAAGGTAGGAATTAACCACAGTCCTACATGTAAGTGGTTAATTCCAAGCATCACACTCCATACTGCGTTTTATTCGCCGATAAACAATGACACCACAAATTATTATTGAAATAAAACAACAGTGTCCATTGGCAAGACAAATTCTTTTCTAAATAAAACAATGCAGCGTTCATTATGCAAGTGCTGCACGCATGGACTATCCGAGTCAACTGACTTTAAACCTCTTCCACTTTCCAGCTTAGTGGGCAGATTGTTCATATGCAGTACATGATTGTATATAGAGGACATTTGGTAGAGTCAATACCGCCCTTCTCGGCTTATCTTCAACTTAATCCTGTTCCGATGTGTGTAAAAGTTCTATGAATGCACAGTTGTGTGTTGCAGATTCAACTTTCAGCATCCACCATTAGCTAACCTTTGATGACGAAGCAGAGAGAGTAAATCTTCAGTGCCCGCACATAGCCTCTCCTGTGTGCCTCCCAGTTGCCATCAAAAGGAAAACGAGACCCGTATTGCCTCAAGTTAAACCACAGGGGACCCAGGGGAGGTATGTTTGTCCATACATGTAGATAGTGGTGAAAATAACAGTCAAATAAGTACATGGAATGGAATTTCCAGAATTGTCAGTTAAAATAAGAAACACATTAATGAATTGCCGTCTGCTACAATTCTTTGAATTATTTATAGTCTTTAGTTTACCCTGGAGGCAGTTAAAGCAGCATTACATCGTATGAATTATACTTTGTATGCTTATGTCTATTTAGTAAACAGTGTTTTTTTGCGATAAAACAAACTAGAAACCGAAAGTAGGACTTTCCGAGTCGATCGGTCACGCACCTGTTTACAACCGGAACGCATCGCCCGCACTTGTTTGCATTCGGAATGCATCGTCCCCATTTGTCCCACGTTGTCTTTTTAAATTAAATTACTTGATATGTTGATTCATACCTCTGTTAGCTAAGTCTTTAGGGACATTTATACATCCCCGCGAGGGGTTCGACATTAGAGGAAGATAGATAGATAGTCTTTCATGTTAAAAATATATACGTTGTTTTCTACATCCTCTATTGTTTCACGCATGCGCACTGTGCGTGTTTACATTTTGTGTGTTGATAAACAAATTCGCGTATACGACGGTTTAAATTTATTGGAATTTTATCGTTTCTGAGCGACTATTTCGATTTTTGTAAACACACACACATTAGTATTTATATTTTACCCAAAACATGCCTATTACGATGTAATGATGCTTTAATGTTTTTTAAACTTTATTTATTTTACAACGATTCCGAAGCAAGTTTTAACAACTTATATTAATCACTCTCGTTGGCTCGGATGAAAGCGTATATGTGGTTATTTATGTGGGAGGAAACCGGAATAACCGGAGAAAATCCACCTGTCCGATCTGGCGACCATCGTACCATCTCACATACTTCCCTATCCGAGGATCGAGTTAATGTTTTGTTTTGGGAGTCAAAGTCGCACATAATACGTAAGTCATATGGCGACTATCAAGTTATTATTGGTGGAGGAAGACCCCGGGTCACCCTCTGAGCAGTATTCCAGAAATGGAAGGGAGCCCTGGTAGAACTACTGACTTTCTGCAAGCCAGCTCGATAGCTTCCTTACTTTGAAAGAATTCCCATTGGAATGGAATTTGAACCTACAGCGATGAGGGTAAAGAGATTTGAAGTTATTGCTGTATAAAGGACTGAAAACATAATTAATGTTGTGTGTGTTTTACGTTTATTTATCGTCGCTACCGGTTGCCCATATGAGCGACGCCGCCTGAAGAGATTAGTCATTTTAGATTTTTGGAGGATAGTGCAATGATACAGACAGAGACCCATTCCAGAGTCTCCTCTGGTTCTTTTACGTGCACAGTGTGAAGCACCGACACGAGACCTCGGTTTAACGTCCCATCTGAAAGACTGTTCATTTTATTAGGGTCAGACGGGGAATCGAACCTGCGATCCCTGGATTACCAGTCCAGCATGTTACCACTGGACTACAGATCCGTCTGTACGACGCATATAAGGTTGCCATACAATGATACATCTGTAATTAATGTTAACTGTTTCCTGTGCTTATATACATGTATATATGTACAATGTATTCTACTCTTCAAGTAGTCAGTAGACTGTGAAGCACTTAAGTCAATAGTACAAGAGTGAAAGAGCTTTACACACAAGAAAAACAACTTCTTCAAGGAGATTTCTTTGTTTTGCAAACTTAAATAATCCTTAGATTTATGGTCAAACTATGGGATAAGGTGACTCAGACAAGGGGAAGTCACACCTGATAACAACACTAGCAAATATTGTCAATTCAATGACCTAACTACATTGTTACTGTCTGACAGTGTGTCAATGGTTTATGACACAATGTACCCCAAGGCAGTAATGTTTATGTCTTGCCAAGGGCCAACCAATATACAACAAGCTTTTAAGAGAACTCTACACAGATCTTAATTCTTATATATCCTGGTGAAATTCTACATTTATAACACAGACGGGTGTGTAGAACAGTGTAACAAGCTGGACTGGTAATCCTGGGATCACAGGTTCAATCCCCCGTCTGACCCTAATAATATCTTTCAGATGGGACATTAAACCAATGTCTCATGTCGGTGCTTTACACCGTGCACGTAAAAGAACCAGAGGAGATTCTGGAACTGGTTTCTGTCTGTATCATGCACAATTCTCCAAAATCTAAAATGATGTGTCAATCTCTTCAGGAGGCGTCGCTCATATGGGCAACCAGTAGCGACGATAAATAAACGTAAAACACACATAAGTATGGCAGGTTTACAAGTGCAGATTATATTAGTGCATTGCAGTTTGCTAGAGTTGGGACGGATATAAACTTTATAACCAAATATCCGTCTCTTTATTTACCTCCTGGTACTCGGTGAATGTCGCTTTCATTGGATTTAGACTAGAGTCCTTGAATATTTTCCTGTACATGTAGCTTTTCCAAGCATTGTTTTCATCAACAACCAATACTTTAAGTTAATTAAGTCTGTGTGCTTGTTTTACGTTGTATTGACAGTATCTATATTAGTTGAGCTGTCAAAAATGGTTTTTTCCCCACATTCTATTAGGGTCAGACGGGGGGGGGGGGGGGGGGAGGGGGAATCGAACCTGCAATCCCTAGGTTACCAGTCCAACGTTTTAACCACTGAACTATAGATCCTTGCATCAATTCGACAACCAAAGTGAAACATGAATGAAACATAGAACTTCCAGCAGTGACATTGGAAGATGATATTTTCTAATTTTATGAAAAATTCCCAATTCCATGGTGGAAAAACTTAAAAGTCCAAGCTACAATGTACATATAGCCAGAATTGTAAAATACTAGTATCTTCTTTATTAATTATAATATGTTCCTTATTCGTATACCTTCATTATTGTTGAGTGTATACATTAGTTTATACAAATTTATTTTAGCTCGATTGCGAAACAAGTTATTTCAACTTATATAAATCACTCTCGAGACCTCATTCCTGATGGAATCCATTGCCACGAGGGAGAGAGAAGAGGCAACGTGGAATTTAAATGCCTTGCCTAAGGGCACAATACCCTCCAATAGACTCCAGTGGGGCTCGAACTCCGGACCTTTCGCACTTGAAGCGAACGCGCATCCATTGCGCTATCACGACTTCCACTTCCACATTAGTATGTATGTGAAGTCTTATTGTGCAGTTATTGCTTATGAATCAAATAGAAATAAAATTAGAATATCAAATTGAATCGGGAGAATATTTCGATTCATCATCGGAAAATCATCAAACCACATATGTATACTCTACCCATTTGGCTATTAAAATACATTCAAGGTAGTTTTGGCCAAATTTTCGATATATATGCCGGTTAAAAAAACACCATAGACTATGATACTGAGCTCTAAGTGATTGGTTGAAAGGCCCACATGCATAGCAAATATTACTATATTGAGAGAACAGTTGCAGATATTATAAATAACGATGATAAGAATTAAGATACGATTGGAGAAATATTTATTCATGTGCAGGTTTGCCGTTGGATTTTATACACAAATAAATTAATTATACTTGAAATAACACGGCGTACTAAGAACAAAGAACCCCCAATGTCACTTGCTTTGTTCATATTACGCAGCCAGCTGTGGTATCTAGTTTGTAGCAGAAATTAATTGCAGTGTAGTAGTTAATACCGACTCTCGGAACAACAAACTGTGGGTGAACCATGTTATATTTTACTATAAATAACCAAAAATTGAAATATGTTGTACATACTATACTGTGACTATAAACTAATGGAGGTTACAAAATCAACACCGAGACATTGCATAATTAATTTTTAAACAGGTTATAAATAGTCTTCAAGACAAGAAAACTCTGTACGAAATGACCGGCTCCCTATTTACATAGGTTAGATAAGATAATATGTATGTATGTTCCTTTAATGTCAAACCCCTCGCGGGGACATGTTTTCCTGGGCAGGCTCAGCGATTTACGGAGGTTTCGTCAACCTATGGTTTCGTCAAACTGGTGTTATGTACTACCTGTACTGGATGTTTCGTCAAACTGATAATACAGTATATCACACCTTTTAATGGTTATAGCTCAATACTATAGAATACTATTGATTTGAGTAACATTAAGGCCAATGTCAAGTGGGATTGTGTATTCATGATGATGATTTGAAAACACAGTCACTTTAATTTAGTTCACTAAATGTGTTTGTTTTACAATAAATAAATTTGAATATTGTTTGCTTACAAATAAATGTGCTCTATCGTTATAACTGCAATTATAATCAAAAGGAAATGAGACCAATCTAGTCAGGAACCTAGATGACTTCTAATATCATAATTATTTTTCAATAATAGGCATAATTGCCTTGTTTGTGTTTCGTCTATTATTTATGTATTAGTTTGTTTGGGAACGCAGATGTGATAAAAAAAACTTCCGCGACCATAGCAATAAACTACTATATAAATAAGGTTGACGAAACGACTAAATGTTTTATACACAATAGTAAGTTTGACGAATTTGTAGTTTGACGAAACACACAACAACCGTTTTCCTGGGCAGGCTCAGCCGATCTAAGCGATTAACCAGTACTAAACAATGTGTGTGAGGTGCCTTGTTCAATGACACTACATACGTGGCCTGACCGAGTATCGAACCCGGGACCGTTCGATTCCAAATCCGACGCTCTACCACTGGACCATGGACGCCACACTAATAATATACTGGTAGTGGTACTTTGGAACAGAACATGTGGTGTGTGGTTCTCTCTCAACACGAGACAGAACTCCAGAAATTAATGTTGTGCATTAATGACAAGAACATCTCAACATATGTGTTCCGCATTAATGGTACATACCTAGCCATATTCGGCCTCGAGTGTTGGATTAATGTAAATAAAGGGCCGGATCTTTCGATGGAGGCTATACTTACATACACACCGAATGACAGTAAATGTTTGCATCCCAGCCAAGGAGATATTCAAACACATAATACACGAACAGAGTTTCATCTGCGCAAATTGATTGGTATAAGCTGCATTTCGTATAAAGTTCGTAATCATTTTAATACCACCTTACCACTGTAATCCAGACCAAGTGAAAGGTTCAGACCTACGGCTACTGCAGAGTGAGAATGCAGTGCAGCTTCTGCCTCGAATTTCATATGGAAATCTCACAACTCTTGGAGTTTCAAGCATAATTTAAAACCTGTATAATTTACCTTGATCTAAAACCATAAACATCGCTATTGCTCCAATCACACATGCTAAAAGCCACTTCATTTTCTTGCTATGTAGATCGTAGGAAACACTTTCTGATGGAGGTCACAATTTCGTAGAGGACAGGACTACGCTTCACGCATGCGCAAACCTGACATATTTATTACATGTGTGACGTCAAGGGGGCACAGAAAGGGCATATATTTCGAAATCGGTTGTATACTTTATTTTGCAATACCATTGCAGATTAGGCCCCTATTGTGTTCTTCGAATGCAAATTCATCCTAGTATTAACTTTGGTAGAGAAAGTTTTACAAAGAGATTATTGATTGTGTAAATCAAATCAATAAAGCGAAGTAATTATACATAGTAATTTTGCCAAAACAAGTTTATTTATCAGTAATTTAATAATGATGTCTTTTAATATTTTACGCAGGTAGCTAGCCTGTGTTCCAGTCTGTTGATTTTTATCTTCTAGCCAAATGACAAATGACTTGATATGTTCAGAAACTCAATACGGCCCAGTCTCGGTGATAAAATATATTTATTTGACTGCCCAGGCAAAAATATATCGACGCCTGTCAGGGGCGTACCCAGCCAATTTTGATGTGGACTCCAAAGGAGCACCGAAGGTGCGAGTGGTGTATGGGGGTCTGGCCCCCCCCCCGAAATTTTTTAAAACCTGGACGTCATTTGGTGCACTCTGGCGACTCTGAGAACTAATTATATTCCGATAAATACACTTGGAAAACGTATGTTTTTTATGCGGCAATTTGTAAAAATGTCTGAACTATACTGTACATCAGTGCATCGTCTGAGTTGCATATGTTTAGCTGGATATGTGTATGAAAAGGGAGTGCATCTACATGTACCTGCTTGTGCCTATACTTGTGCTTTTACTTGCAAAGAAATGCTTAGTACTGGGGCTTACCAGGAACACTGTTAACGTACTGTTGAAAGATGGCGTTAAACTCAATCAAACTGCACATGAATATATACCTACGCTGTAATTATTACGGTACTGGTAAATGAGGGTTGAGATTTTAATAGTCCGTAGACCTACATAGATACAGACAGTTGAACGCCATAAAGGTCTTTAAAGAAAGTCAAGTTTTCTCGCCTTCCTGGAGGCAAATGTTGGCTAGGCCAGAGAGACGCCCAGTTGTCATAGTAGATTGTAAATAGTTCTTAGCTCTACGCATGACACTGAACGACCTATCAGCAGTAGCCGTAGATACAGGCATGGTAATTAGTACAACCATACATGTATATATATCTGGGTACAAGGCTCTGTTCGTGTTGTCTATGGCGCTCTTCAGATCAACTGGTCTGTCTGCCTCAAGGAGCCACCGTGTCCTCCAACGTGAAACTTCACGACGAAAGCTCTCACGGTCGCCTGTGAGGTCTGTGCTGTAGGCGTCGAACACGCTGCCCTCCTGCTGTGGCGTAAAGGCCTGAATCCTGCTCGGGAGTAGGTACTGGGCCAGGAAGCGGTCATTGGCCGATAACAGGCGCTCCTCAATCGCGGTTACCAGGTGGTCTATGAAGGGGTAGTATAGGGCCCGTTTCCAATACGATGACGTCAGAGTTTTACTCTAGTCTATATACATTATCACAGGTAGTCTACTAGTCTGTATAGTAGAAACTCATTTCGCTCGCTCGTACGCGCAGTTTTCCGTTTTTTTAAAAAGAGTTGTTGTTGTTTTGAAAATGATGTGGACGCCACTGCGTACTTGCGTATAGGCAGTTACGCGCCTGCCTGTTCCCAGGCTAGCAGGTATACAGCTCATGGAGTTCATTTTCTACAATTAGGCAGAGTAGATGAAAATGACGGTGATGATGACGAAGATGATGATAAACGAGTATACTGTATAATGTAGTCATTGTCTGTATAGTAGAGAAAATAAATTACATGCAGTTAATTAAAAACAATCAGGAACCTAGGTTTGCGCACCAAGTACTGTTTAACTGCTGGAGCCTTCCTATGAAAGGTGTTGCTAGGTAAACTGCCCGTCGTTCATATGGGCAACCGGTAGCGACGTTAAATAAACTTAAGTTTTAACTTAAAGTAAATCAAATACATGTAGATCCTGAAGCAATAAAAGAAATATAAAGAAAAGTAAAAGTATAGTGTTTGTTTATTATAATGTCACCCCTATTTAAAGGGCCAGTCATTTCTGACTTATGAGACCCATTTTTTATGAAGATCAGTACTTCCCGAATCATATGCTTGTATGCCTGGCGCCAGGCTGGTAAACAAACGGTAACAATGATTTAACTAGCCTGCGGCTAACAACCGGCCATATCAGAACAAACACCCGACGAGGTTCGAACTTCGACCTCCAGCTCCGTAGGTGGACGTCTTAACCACTAGGCCACGGATACGGTAGTAATATAAGCATAGGCCATGAACTGAAATTGATATATCCGATGAACATATTGGTAAACACACGTGTACATTGCGCAAACCTTCGTACATGAACATAGGCGTAGCAGATATAGTGAGACGATGATGATTGAGCATATTTACCCTCGCCGCCGACGAACCATGTGGGCGAGCGATAGTAAGACAGAATGTTTGTTCAACTTTATACTGGCGACCAATCAGCATATAGGATAGAACCAGCGGTATGTCGGGTTGCAAAGCGTAACGAAACTATCAACATCCACACTGTCTCTTCTCTCGTGGATTCCATCAGGAACGAGGACTCATGTATTGTTGTAAGAATTTGTTTCACAATATAGCTCATCTAAATTTGTATTTGTGCATCAACATGAAAACAACCACAAGGAATGAAAACAAATATGAAATTCTGAAGTCATTATCATAGTTCCCATATCACATTACCATACGTCCGTGGTCCGTGAGTGGCGTCCGTGGTCCAATGGTAGAGCGTCGGATTTGGAATCGAACGGTCCGGGTTCGATACTCAGTCAGGCCACGTATGTAGTGTCATTGAGCAAGGCACCTCACACACATTGCTTAGTACTGGTTAACCGCTATGGTCGGCTAAGCATGCCCAGGAAAACATGTCTAGGTCCCCGCAAGGGGTTTGACATTAATGATACATACATGCTGCACCATCAACATGGTGGCCATTTTGAATGGCAAAGATTACCAGATATAACATGTATAGTAGCGTAATTTATACTAGAGGACATAGAAAACGCACACTTCGGATAAGTGTGTTTTTACATGAAAAACAATAACTATATAAATACATAGTTTTAAATATTTTGGAATATTTTTAGTTGTTCAGGTTGTGCTTTGTAATAAAGATGTGATACATCTTTGATCCTTCGTATTTCTTGTTCATGTTATAATAATCATATACTGTAGGTGTGCGTTTTCTATGTCCTCTAGTATATAATGTAGGTGTGCGTTTTCTATGTCATCTAGCATATAATGTAGGTGTGCGTTTTCTATGTCATCTAGTATATAATGTAGGTGTGCGTTTTCTATGTCATCTAGTATATAATGTAGGTGTGCGTTTTTTATGTCCTCTAGTATATAATGTAGGTGTGCGTTTTCTATGTCATCTAGCATATAATGTAGGTGTGCGTTTTCTATGTCATCTAGTATATAATGTATGTGTGCGTTTTCTATGTCCTCTAGTATATAATGTAGGTGTGCGTTTTCTATGTCCTCTAGTATATAATGTAGGTTTGCGTTTTCTATGTCCTCTAGTATAGTCTTCTTCATAAAATATAAATTTTTCATCCCATCACCATGGTTCATACCTTGTTGGAAAGCTCTAAATTGACATATTTTCCCCCTATCTTTTCAGAACATTTATATCACTAACGAATAAATAATAGTATATTAATCTTATCTACTTATCTGTATATTAATATTTCAACTGTGTGTATATAATATTTTTATTCCATACGATATAGCGGTGCTGGGGATGAGAATGAACATACTTGGCATCCGTGGTCCAGTGGTTGAACGTCGGATTTGGAATCGATCGGTCCCGGATTCGATACTCAGTCAGGCCACCTATGTAATGCCATTGAGCAAGGCACCTCACACACATTGCTTAGTACTTAGGTCGGCTAAGCTTGCCCAGTTGAAGTCGTGATAGCGCAGTGGATGCGCGTTCGCTTCCGGTGCGAAAGGTCTGGAGTTCGAGCCATGCTGGAGCCGTTACGATTGTGCCCTTAGGCAAAGCATTTAAATTCCACGTTGCCTCTTCTCTCTCCCTCGTGGCGATGGATTCCATCAGGAATGAGGTATCGAGAGTGATTAATATAAGTTATAAGAACTTGTTTCGCAATCGAGCTAATATAAATTTGTATAAAGCTTGCCCAGGAAAACATGTCTACGTCCCTGCAAGGGGTTTGACATTAATGGAACATACATACTTGATCGCAGGCTCGTGTTATTACGTATAGTTATTAACATGCTTGCTCACACACTGGTTCTTGAACATGTATGCAACAAGGGACACCGACTGGCATTCTTCGCGACACGCACTGCCGATGAACATCTCGCAGAAGCAGCTTGTGATTCCTGGATCTTCTGGTTGTTGAACATACAAGGGACATACACGGCACCATTGCTGGTCGTCAGAAGTGAAGCAACATAAATATACGACCAGATATTGGATCCGTTTTCATGCTGCTGCGGAATGACCAACAGTGAAGAGTGCGCCTAAGAAGAGCCGGATGGATGAAGGAGCCAGGAAGGCCGAATATGCCATCAATTGGAGTAATTATCTACGCACTACAATACATCAATATATATCATTCATGATACTCGACGATGATGTGCGTGGAATAATCAGCACGGAACGCTCTCCTACATGTTTGTATGTTTGTATGTATGTATGTATGTATGTATGTATGTATGTTCCATTAATGTTAAACCCCTTGCGGGGACCTATACATGTTTTCCTGGGCAGGCTTAGCCGACCTAAGTGGTTAACCAGTACTAAGCAATGTGTGTGAGGTGCCTTGCTCAATGACACTACATACGTGGCCTGACCGAGTATCGAACCCGGGACCGTTCGATTCCAAATCCGACGCTCTACCACTGGACCATGGACGCCACACATGTTTGGCCGTGGCGAGGATAAATAAATGCATCTTGGAGATCAACAATGTATTCTACACCGTAGACTGCTCTGCGGCATGCAATATGAAGACGCGGAACATTACCTTTTTAAGTGCCCACGATTTCAAATGCAAATAATCGATTTATTTAGAGCTACGCGGCAATTTCATCCGCTAAACACACGAATGTTACTATTTGGGGATGATAGACTGTTACCTGAAGAAAATGTACTTATTTTTTCATCTATTCATAAATATATAAAACAAACTCAACGATTATAATTATAGGAAAAGTAAAATAGCAAATAAAATATGATTAAACTTTAAAACCTCTGCGACACCATAGTTATATATAGCTGTACATTTTGCATCATTTTCATACTTTTTCAGTTACATAAAATTCTGCTAAAGTTACACAATTTGCTAAATGTGCGTATGTTGGCACTATAGGTCGTGTGCTGATCCTGTGTTGTTAAATAACGACATGTCATTGTGTGTGTTTTACGTTTATTTATCGTCACTACCGGTTTCCCGTATGAGCGACGCCTTCTGAAGAGATTAGTAAGTTTAGATTTTTGGAGGATAGTGCAATGATACAGACAGAGACCCATTCCAGAGTCTCCTCTGGTTCTTTTACGTGCACGGTGTACAGTAGCCTGATATATTTTGCCTGGTCAGTCAAATAAATATATTTTAACACCCGAGACTATTAATTGGGCCCGTATTAAGTTTCTGATCATATCATTTTGCCAGAAGTTAAAAAATCGACAGATTGGAACACATGCTAGGTGTACAGCACCGACACGAGACCTCGGTTTAACGTCCCACATGAAAGACCGTTAATTTCATTATGGTCAGACGGGAGATCGAACCTGCTATCCCTGGATTACCAGTCCAGCGTGTTACCACTGGACTACATATCTATCTGTCTGTATATGTACGACAATAATATGTAAAACCAGCGTAGATCAAAGAGAAATTATACTACAATAAAAGTGAAATTATGTTGTGGTTGGTTCCGCTTCTGGGCTAGCCACATGGATGTGCACATGATTATCATTGGCCAGTATTGCATAGCCCAACTTTGAAGGAAAATAATAAGTATAATACCCTGTTGGAGCCTCTGATCTAACAGGCATGCGCAGATACTTTACACTACTGATCGGTAAGATTTTACCTGTGCACCGATCACGTGACAGGTTAATTACGCTCGTATGTAAATAAGCACAGGTGAGCAGCGCCACCAAGGTATACGACATCCGCCGTAATGGCGAGATTCAAAACAAAATTACCAGCAATTTTGCTAGGTATTCTTCTTTATATACAAAAAGGTGTGTATTTTGTTGGCGTACTTTACATAGACGAGATAATACGATTTCTATTTGCAGCAAAGGTGTTTACGATCCATACCTGTTTTACCTGTCATTGATTAAAAAAAATGTGTTCAACCGTTATGTGAGTCATGCGTTTCCTGATTGATGAATACTATGATGGTGTTTGTAAAAAGAAATAACTATCTAGTAAATCTGTAAAAGCTTAAAATGTGCAATCATATGCTTCGATGCGAGGTCCGGTCGTTTCGCCCTAAATACATGTTCACACCTGGTCGTTTCGCACTGGTTTATGTCATCCTAGGTAGTAGGTAACGGTGGTATGGTGAGTAGTTTCCCCCCAAAGTAAATATATTCTCTCTAGAAGTGGCAAGCTATGTATATATTGTCAAAATGTTCCAGTGTAAATATAATTTATGTCCACCGCTAATACAGGTGTTATAATTCTGTATATTGTAATACGCCAATGTTTTTGTCACTGTTTGTTGGAATCCAATTATTATGGTTTGAAAATAGAGATTAGTACAAAGCTTACGATGAAACTGTGGCTGGTGTAAAACTGAGTTGCTTTATAATAGTGGTACATATATTTGCTTTAAACTATTCTGTTTTTTTAAAAAAACTTTATTTATTTTACAACGATTGCGAAGCAAGCTTTAACAACTTATATTAATCACTCTCGTTGGCGCAGATGAAAGCGTAAATATGGTCATTCATGTCGGAGAAAACCCACCTGTCCGACAGCTCAACTTCATTATGCTAATATAAAGTTTAAACTTTATTTATTTTACAACGATTGCGAATCAAGTTTTAACAACTTATAATAATCACTCTCGTTGGCGCGGATGAAAGCGTAAATGTGGTCATTCATGTTGGGGGAAACCGGAGTACCCGGAGAAAACCCACCTGTCCGATCTGGCGACCATACTATCTCACATACTTCCTGGTCCAAGGATCGAACCCGGGTTGCATTAGTGAGAAGCGAGCGCGTTAACCACTGCGCTAATCGGACAGCTTCAGTATGACTTCCGTTGTAGTATGGAAGTTTTGTCACCACGAAATTAAAACTCTTGCCAGTAGCCGGGCCACGAAATTTAACCATCTAAAGTTCTGGCCGCGTAATTCAACTTTCTTGCCAGTAGCCAGGCCACAAAATTAAACCATCTAAAGTTCTTGCCAGCATTCGGGCCGCGTAATTCAACTTTCTTGACAGCATTCGGGCCGCGTAATTCAACTTTCTTTCCAGCAGCCGGGCAGCAAAATTCAACTTTCTAGCCAGCATACGGGCCGCGTAATTCAACTTTCTTTCCAGCAGCAGGGCAGCGAAATTCAACTTTCTAGCCAGCATACGGGCCGCGTAATTCAACTTTCTCTCCAGCAGCAGGGCAGCGAAATTCAACTTTCTAGCCAGCAGCAGGGCATCGAAATTCAACTTTCTAGCCAGCATGCGGGCCGTGTAATTCAACTTTCTCTCCAGCAGCAGGGCAGCGAAATTCAACTTTCTAGCCAGCATACGGGCCATGTAATTCAACTTTCTTTCCAGCAGCAGGGCAGCAAAATTCAACTTTCTTTCCAGCAGCCGGGCAGCGAAATTCAACTTTCTTTCCAGCAGCAGGGCAGCGAAATTCAACTTTCTTTCCAGCAGCCGTGCCGCGAAATTCAACTTTCTTTCCAGCAGCCGGGCCGCGTAATTCAACTTTCTTTCCAGCAGCAGGGCAGCGAAATTCAACTTTCTTTCCAGCAGCCGGGCCGCGTAATTCAACTTTCTTTCCAGCAGCCGGGCCGCGTAATTCAACTTTCTTTCCAGCATTCGGGCCGCGTAATTCAATTTTCTTTCCAGCAGCCGGGCAGCGAAATTCAACTTTCTAGCCAGCATACAGGCCGCGCAATTCAACTTTCTTTCCAGCAGCAGGGCAGCGAAATTCAACTTTCTAGTCAGCATATGGGCCGCGTAATTCAACTTTCTTTCCAGCAGCCGGGCAGCGAAATTCAACTTTCTAGCCAGCATACGGGCCGTGATACTAACTTTCTTGTTCTTGCCAGCAGCCGGACCAGAGAATTAAAACTTTCTTACTAGAAATTTCTTGGATCTCGGATGCCACAATGAGGCTCATATGTTTTAGCCTTAATAAAACAGTGACTGCCTGTGACATAATTGCTGATCAGTTCCTTTTCAAAGTGGAAACTATTTTCTTAAACATTTAAGTAGGCACACATTTTATATGTCTTTTATTTATACATTTAAACCATGTGTTTAATTTGATAGATTTACATTAATGTATTGTGTTTATTACAAATGATTGGTTGGCATAAAATAATATGGAAAATGTAAATAAAAATGTGGAAGTTGTGATAGCGCAGTGGATGAGCGTTCGCTTCAGGTGCGAAAGGTCTGGAGTTCGAGCCCCGCTGGAACCGTTACGATTGTGCCCTTAGGCAAGCATTTAATTTCCATGTTGCCTCTTCTCTCTCCCTCATGGCGATGGATTCCATCAGGAATGAGGTCTCGAGAGTGATTAATATAAGTTGTAAGAACTTGTTTCGCAATTGAATTAAAATAAATTTATATAAACTATAAAATAATATCATATTTTGATTATTTACTAGGAATAATATCATGTTTTTATTATTTACTAGGAATAATATCATGTTTTTATTATTTACTAGGAATAATATCATGTTTTTATTATTTACTAGGAATAATATCATGTTTTTTATTTACTAGGAATAATATCATGTTTTTATTATTTACTAGGAATAATATCATGTTTTGATTATTTACTAGGAATAATATCATGTTTTTATTATTTACTAGGAATAATATCATGTTTTGATTATTTACTAGGAATAATATCATGTTTTTATTATTTACTAGGATTAATATCATATTTTGATTATTTACTAGGAATAATATCATGTTTTGATTATTTACTAGGAATAATATCATGTTTTGATTATTTACTAGGATTAATATCATATTTTGATTATTTACTAGGAATAATATCATGTTTTTATTATTTACTAGGAATAATATCATGTTTTTATTATTTACTAGGAATAATATCATGTTTTTATTATTTACTAGGAATAATATCATGTTTTTATTATTTACTAGGAATAATATCATGTTTTGATTATTTACTAGGAATAATATCATGTTTTTATTATTTACTAGGAATAATATCATGTTTTGATTATTTACTAGGAATAATATCATGTTTTTATTATTTACTAGGATTAATATCATATTTTGATTATTTACTAGGAATAATATCATGTTTTGATTATTTACTAGGAATAATATCATGTTTTGATTATTTACTAGGATTAATATCATATTTTGATTATTTACTAGGAATAATATCATGTTTTGATTATTTACTAGGAATAATATCATGTTTTTATTATTTACTAGGAATAATATCATGTTTTTATTATTTACCAGGATATGCTATCCAGTGTTACCAGTGTGACAGTAATGAGAACCAGGATCTGTGTCCCCAGGAAACTCCATTTGACAGTGCGATTAATGCCATGGTGGACTGCAACAGTTTCGAGGCTAACACACCTGGACAGTTCTGTGTGAAGATATACCAAGAAAGCCCAGGGTGTAAGTGTTTCTTAGACTACCCTACTGTTAGTGTCCTGGAGAACAAGCCCAGCTCAGCTACACCCAGTTTACTCTCTATAGATAACACAAGGGCCGGGCCAAACGTAACGTTAAACCATAGACTATAAAACTATAAAAATTCTAGAAAACCAGGTTGCAAACAATTCTAAGTGTTAATAATACTTTCACATGTAAAACAGAGCAGTATAAACAATCGTTCTTCCCCAAAACAGTACTCAAATGGACTAAACTAAATGACAGTGTCGTGTGTGCAGTGAGTGACTGAGTCCAGTTGAATACACATACCCAGTTGACTCTCTGTAGAGCGAGTCCAACTGATAACACATAGCCAGTTTACTCTCTGTAGAGTGAGTCCAGCTGATAACACATAGCCAGTTTACTCTCTGTAGAGCGAGTCCAACTGATAACACATAGCCAGTTTACTCTCTGTAGAGTGAGTCCAGCTGATAACACATAGCCAGTTTACTCTCTGTAGAGTGAGTCCAGCTCATAACAAATAGCCAGTTTACTCTCAGCTCTGTAGAGTGAGTCCATCTGATAACACATAGCCAGTTTACTCTCTGTAGAGTGAGTCCAGCTGATAACACATAGCCAGTTTACTCTCTGTAGAGTGAGTCCAGCTGATAACACATAGCCAGTTTACTCTCTGTAGAGTGAGTCCAGCTGATAACACATAGCCAGTTTACTCTCTGTAGAGCGAGTCCAGTTGAATACACATACCCAGTTTACTCTCTGTAGAGTGAGTTCAGCTCATAACACATAGCCAGTTTACTCTCTGTAGAGCGAGTCCAGCTGATAACAAATAGCCAGTTTACTCTCAGCTCTGTAGAGTGAGTCCATCTGATAACACATAGCCAGTTTACTCTCTGTAGAGTGAGTTCAGCTGATAACACATAGCCAGTTTACTCTCTGTAGAGTGAGTCCAGCTGATAACACATAGCCAGTTTACTCTCTGTAGAGTGAGTCCAGCTGATAACACATAGCCAGTTTACTCTCTGTAGAGTGAGTTCAGCTGATAACACATAGCCAGTTTACTCTCTGTAGAGTGAGTTCAGCTGATAACACATAGCCAGTTTACTCTCTGTAGACTGAGTCCAGCTCATAACAAATAGCCAGTTTACTCTCTGTAGACTGAGTCCAGTTGAATACACATACCCAGTTTACTCTCTGTAGAGCGAGTTCAGCTCATAACACATAGCCAGTTTACTCTCTGTAGAGTGAGTCCAGTTGAATACACATACCCAGTTTACTCTCTGTAGAGTGAGTCCAGTTGAATACACATACCCAGTTTACTCTCTGTAGAGCGAGTTCAGCTCATAACACATAGCCAGTTTACTCTCTGTAGAGTGAGTCCAGTTGAATACACATACCCAGTTTACTCTCTGTAGAGCGAGTTCAGCTCATAACACATAGCCAGTTTACTCTCTGTAGAGTGAGTCCAGTTGAATACACATACCCAGTTTACTCTCTGTAGAGTGAGTCCAGCTGATAACACATAGCCAGTTTACTCTCTGTAGAGTGAGTCCAGCTGATAACACATAGCCAGTTTACTCTCTGTAGAGCGAGTCCAGCTCATAACACATAGCCAGTTTACTCTCTGTAGAGCGAGTCCAGCTCATAACACATAGCCAGTTTACTCTCTGTAGAGCGAGCCCAGCTGATAGCACATAGCCAGTTTACTCTCTGTATATTGAGTCCAGCTCATAACACATAGCCAGTTTACTCTCTGTAGATTGAGTCCAGCTCATAACACATAGCCAGTTTACTCTCTGTAGATTGAGTCCAGCTCATAACACATAGCCAGTTTACTCTCTGTAGATTGAGTCCAGCTGATAGCACATAGCCAGTTTACTCTCTGTAACACATAGCCAGTTTACTCTCTGTTGAGTGAACCCAGCTGATAACACTTAACATTAACATGTAGCGGAGTCTGGTATAGTACAGACGGATCTGTAGTCCAATGGTTAGCACGTTGGACTGGTAATCCAGGGATTGCAGGTTCGATCCCCCGTCTGAATCTAATAAAATTAACAGTCTTTCAGATGAGACTTTAAACCAAGGTCTCATGTCGGTGCTCTACACTGTGCACATAAAAGAACCAGAGGACACTGGAATGGGTTGCTGTCTGTATCATTGCACTATCCTCAAAATATCTAAAATGACTAATCTCTTCAGGAGGCGTCGCTCATATGGGCAACTGGTAGCGACGATAAATAAACGTAAAACACAGTGGTGTCTGGTCATGTGTTCTCTGCCTGTCAACTGAGCATGGGGCAGATTCATAGCATAAAACTAGGCTATCCTTACACCATTGTAAACAAGCATAGAACTAGGCTATCCTTACACCATTGTAAACAAGCATAAAACTAGGATATCCTTACACCATTGTAAACAAGCATAACACTAGGCTATCATTACACCATTGTGAACAAGCATAAAACTAGGCTATCCTTACACCATTGTGAACAAGCATAACACTAGGCTATCCTTACACCATTGTGAACAAGCATAACACTAGGCTATCCTTACACCATTGTGAACAAGCATAACACTAGGCTATCCTTACACCATTGTAAACAAGCATAACACTAGGCTATCCTTACACCATTGTGAACAAACATAACACTAGGCTATTCTTACACCATTGTGAACAAGCATAACACTAGGCTATCCTTACACCATTGTAAACAAGCATAAAACTAGGCTATCCTTACACCATTGATAACAAGCATAAAACTAGACTATCCTTACACCATTGTAAACAAGCATAAAACTAGGCTATCCTTACACCATTGTTAACAAGCATACAACTAGGCTATCCTTACACCATTGTAAACAAGTAACTCTTTCAGATTCATAGCATAAAACTAGGCTATCCTTACACCATTGTAAACAAGCATAGCACTAGGCTATCCTTACACCATTGTTAACAAGCAACTCTTTCAGATTCATAGCATAAAACTAGACTATCCTTACACCATTGTTAACAAGTAACTCTTTCAGATTCATAGCATAAAACTATGCTATCCTTACACCATTGTAAACAAGCAACTCTTTCAGATTCATAGCATAAAACTAGGCTATCCTTACACCATTGTAAACAAGTAACTCTTTCAGATTCATAGCATAAAACTAGGCTATCCTTACACCATTGTAAACAAGCAACTCTTTCAGATTCATAGCATAAAACTAGGCTATCCTTACACCATTGTAAACAAGCATATAACTAGGCTATCCTTACACCATTGTAAACAAGCATAAAACTAGACTATCCTTACACCATTGTAAACAAGCATAGAACTAGGCTATCCTTACACCATTGTTAACAAGTAACTCTTTCAGATTCATAGCATAAAACTAGGCTATCCTTACACCATTGTTAACAAGCAACTCTTTCAGATTCATAGCATAAAACTAGGCTATCCTTACACCATTGTTAACAAGCAACTCTTTCAGATTCATAGCATAAAACTAGGCTATCCTTACACCATTGTTAACAAGCAACTCTTTCAGATTCATAGCATAAAACTGGACTATCCTTACACCATTGTTAACAAGCAACTCTTTCAGATTCATAGCATAAAACTAGGCTATCCTTACACCATTGTAAACAAGCAACTCTTTCAGAAGTGGAAATCGTGATGGCGCAGTGGTAGCGAGTTCGCTTCAGGTCCGGAGTTCGAGCCCCGCTGGAGCCGTTACGATTGTGCCCTTATTCAATTTCCATGTTGCCTCTTCTCTCTCCCTTGTGGCGATGGATTCCATCAGGAATGAGGTCTCGAGAGCGATTAATATAAGTTGCAAGAACTTGTTAAACAATCGAGCTAAAATAAATGTGTATAAACTTAAACTCTTTCAGAGGATTTACCCATGTAGATATTAGGTAAATTTATAACTATATCAAGCAAGTCTGGGATCAAATATGTCAACTATCTGGGTGTATCAACTATATCGATTAAAAAGCAGTAAGCTTAAATCGAGTAAGATTTAAGCTTAAATCGAGTAAGATTTAAAGAAAATAGATTGAGCCAGTCAAAGATGTCGCCCATATAGATCACAGGGATTCGGCACGTTTGGGGGTACTAGTATATATATTTAAGTATATACTAGTACCCCCAAACGTGCCGAATCCCTGTGATATAGATAAACCAGTAAATATATATCGAGTATGAAGCTTCAAAGTTAAAACAGATAAAGCATTAATTGATGATCTTTACGAAACAATTTGAATTACAATACATGTACATCAATACAATATAAACTAGATATACATGTTCATTACAGTTGGTGCCTGGATCAAGGTAACGCGCCGTTGTGCGTCAAGGACAGATCAAGGCGTGGCATGGGGTTGCAGATGGTCGTGGGATAACATAGGAGTTTTCAAGAACACTTGTTACTGTGAGAGTGATGGCTGTAACCATTCATCAATGTTGTCACACAACCTGCTTCTCACATCCATCCTAGGCATAGTCAGTGCCCTTGTGAAGAGTTACGTGTGATAGAGAATGATAACAATTTCGCGTGTATCCCACGGCCTTCTTTCATACATGTACTATGGTCAATATTCTGAATGAGATATCTGTTAATTGAAATGATGTGAAATTAAGTGGTTACGGTCGTTTACTTCAAAACACTTGCCGTTTGCCATTGTAGGTTCAAATCCTACTTGTGTCGATTTATTTCATGTGAGGAAGCTATCAAGTTGGCTTGTGGTAGGTCGGTGGTTCTACCTGGGAAGTATGTGAGATGGTACGGTGGTCGCCAGATCGGACAGGTGGGTTTCCTCCCATATGAATGACAACATTTACGCTTTCATCCGAGCCAACGAGAGTGATTAATATAAGTTGTTAAAACTTGTTTCGCAATCGTTGTAAAATAAATAAAGTTTAAAAAAATATTAAGCTCAGTTAAGCACTCACAACAGTCACGTGACTCAATGTCGACGCCCTACCTCATGGTGCTTAACCTCCATAGAATGCGGTCCAACCAACACGGACAATTACTGTTCGTCTTTCTACTTCCAGAATAGTGGAAACCATGCTAAATCATGAAAATGTGTGTATATAATTATGTTGTTTGTGAAACAGGATTGTCACCCATCTGAGGGGTGGTATGAAAGGTATAACAGTAAGTGTTTATTTCTTGGAAATAGTGCATGCAAGATTAATTCTTGGGTGAAAGTCATAGCTGTACACTGTTGGTGAGTCATTCAGCCATACAACTCTCGCAATATTGTCAATATGCAATAAACAAAACTAAATTTTATTTTTTGAACATTCAAAATAGATGTACAATTTTATATCTCTGGAAATTTCTTACACGGTCTGTGTTCCATCAGGGCTGGTTTGGTGTGGAAGCTGCAGTTTTAATGGAAGTTGCAGTTTTGTTGTCAACTGACCTGTAGTTGAAGAAGGTGAATGTTTGTTGCAGATGAGTCGGTATAAATGTGTTTGTATGAATGTTTATTACGTAATTGCCTTATAAATTAATTTTTAATAAAATTGATTGCCGGTAAATCCGCCATTATATCAGATACATATCAAATCTGTACATAATCTGTAATGTTGTGTAAATAGTTTGTATGATTGTATGATATGATTATATATTTTTATACAAGTGTAGTTTTATATACAACATAGATTTAGTGATTTTAAATTACATTCCTACAAAATATAGTCATAATTCCCACTATGTTGATTAAAGTGCTTGGAAATAAATGTTTACCAGCTGCACCCGATTCCTAGAAATAAAGGAGATTTGTAGAATCTAACGAGATATGAAGCAACATCAAATTATAGTCCTTTTACTTTTTTTCTTCGTGATCAACTCTTTGCAGAAGTTTAGACATGCGTGAACAGAAAGGATATTTGAAATTACATTTTATATAAACAATAGATGACAAATATAATATCACTTTAATCTTCCCTCTTAACTGGTTTATGCAAGCAACTGTTGGTTTTCCCACAGATATGCTCAGATATTTTTCACAAATAATTTCTTTCGTTTGGTCAGTTTTGAATTTCATCCAAGATCAACTGGTTTTATTATACTTTTTTATCATGCTCATTCGAACGAAAATACAAATTAACCCTTAGGAAACGAGTATATTCGTTTTTGCAAACAGCATAGAGACAGATCACATGGCACAGAATGTGCCATCTGATCTGTCTCTATGTTGTTTGCTGCTCGGATAGTGGAGCTAAAACACTTGTCTGTCTGAATAACAAACAATATAGATCCTGATTAGAAATGGTGTTACGTCGCGGCTGCTCTGGATCTATGCTGTTTGCTGCTCGGATAGTGGAGCTAAAACACTTTGTCTGTCTGAATAACAAACAACATAGATCCTGATTAGAAACACGTCGCGGCTGCTCTGGATCTATGTTGTTTGCACATTCCATCCACTTTATTTAGCATTTTAAGGGTTAAATAGCTGTGATCATTTTACATGTGACAGAATCAGTAGTGATGTATATATAATATATATACATTTGTGAACTCTGTATTTTAAACAATCCCGCCTCCGTGGTCGAGTGGTTAAGGTCGCTGACCTGTATACCACTGCAACCTATCATCACTGATGGTCACGGGTTCGAGCCCCACTCAGGCCGTGTCTCATTTATATGAAAAAGTTGGCAGTTTCTTACGGAGGTTGGTGCATCCAAGTACTGGTTAACCGCTGGAGCCTGCCCAGGAAAGGTGTTGTTAAGTAAACTGCCCGCCGGCGATATATTGCCCGAAATGGTGCTGATGCAGGCGTAAAACCCCAAATATAACATAACTGTATTTTAAACAACCTAATTATTCTCTATCTGGATCATGAAAATGTTGTCGAAAAAAATTGTTTGTTATAGGTGTCTGGACTATAATCATTTGCCCCATCCTGGGTCCACCATGTTTTGTTCTTGGCACTATGCACTCTCAATTTTCTAAGAAATAACAAAAACAGGAGTATGACTCTGGAAATAAAAATTTGGATGTTTGGTGGCCACCAATACACTACTGATACATTTATTAACAATTTAACCCTTTCAACACCACATGCCTCTCAATAGGCTTACAAAATGTGTAGATCCAGATGAGCCAGCTCGTGATGAGGATTATCACTATTTTTAGACAAAAATTACCCCTTTTGATAAATGTACTGGTTAAAGGGAATTTTCATATTAATTTTCTTAATTTATTGGTCTAAAAATATCATGCACCAGTCCATGTCAGTTTTTGGGGTTGAATGGGTTAATATCATGCACCAGTCCATGTCAGTTATTGGGGTTCAATGGGTTAAAGCTGAAAATAACCATATTTCGGAGCAGTGCATCAGTTTGTTTGTAGTCATTCCTTGAAAAATCCCAACATCTTATGGTGCACCCCATTTGTAATTGAATTCATATTGTCATTGTGTATGTATATTATTGTAACATAGAAAATAAAATTGTAGATAAGACATACATGTAGTTTTGTGTTTTGTATAATAACTATACATGTATACAGTTTCGTTGTTTTGTCAATGTGACTGTGTACAAGACAACAGAGAGAAATAATTAATTGACATGAACATGCTGAATATGCTGAGATTATTAGAAATTTAACAAGGCTCAATATATGGAGGAGTTGGGCAAATTAGTCGCCCTAGGGACCCTGATGTCGCCCCCTGGTGCACTTCTCCCAAACATTTTTTTATTACTATATTATACAAAGTTGTACAGTAAGATACACTGGCCCAATATAAATCACTCCTCCAATCAAATGTTGTATTTAATGGTCCTATTGTGTATTTTAACCCTATTTTCCTATTTGCTAAATAAGACAATTTACGGGCGCTTTCTCACTTCTCAAAAACATGACCTAAAATGATCCCTGATTTAATTATACTGATTGTCATAAGTTTCATTGCTGGATTATAAGTTCGCTGTTAGAGAAGAGGATTTTGCAAAACTATTTGCCTTGTCGTTATGCATAAGGATAACCGTTCCTCTAATATTGGTAGAGGAAATAAAAACCTGGAATTTTATCAGTTTTGCAGAAATGAATAGCAGCGACTAGCCTGGGAACAGGCGTCAATATATTGTGCCTGGTCAGTCAAATAAATATATTTTAACACCGAGACCATTAATTGGGCCGTATCGAGTTTCTGATAATATCAACTGTCATTTTGTCAGAAGTTAAAAATCGACAGATTGGAACCCAGGCTAAGCACCGACTTGTATAGGCCCAGTAGAATGCATGTTTGGACTGGGTGAAACATGTAAGAAGTCGCTGCTATTTATCACAAACAAAATGCACCAAATACAATGCTCTTCCCTTCAACTTTGTTGGGCCTGCCCCCAGACACTTCTAAAAACTACTGTGTTGTGTGCATTTGTGTCCGCATATTGCGACGGGTGATCCACTCTGTCCATTGGTGAGGCTCACATGGTCATCCAGGTTCAATAATGAAGTTTAATAATTATTTTTATGACATAACTTTGCTTGTATTCAGTGTCATCACTTATTTTGTTATATGTCCACATGTGTAATAACACCTGGAAGGATTTTGATTGGTTGTGGCATGCCATCGACAGCTTGCAATACACATTCTACATGGCATGCCATCGACAGCTTGCAATACACATTCTACATGGCATGCCATCGACAGCTTGCAATACACATTCTACATTTACATGCCATCGACAGCTTGCAATACACATTCTACATTTACATGCCATCGACAGCTTGCAATACACATTCTACATTTACATGCCATCGACAGCTTGCAATACACATTCTACATTTACATGCCATCGACAGCTTGCAATACACATTCTACATGGCATGCCATCGACAGCTTGCAATACACATTCTACATGGCATGCCATCGACAGCTTGCAATACACATTCTACATGGCATGCCATCTACAGCTTGCAATACACATTCTACATGGCATGCCATCGACAGCTTGCAATACACATTCTACATGGCATGCCATCGACAGCTTGCAATACACATTCTACATGGCATGCCATCGACAGCTTGCAATACACATTCTACATGGCATGCCATCGACAGCTTGCAATACACATTCTACATGGCATGCCATCGACAGCTTGCAATACACATTCTACATGGCATGCCATCGACAGCTTGCAATACACATTCTACATGGCATGCCATCGACAGCTTGCAATACACATTCTACATGGCATGCCATCGACAGCTTGCAATACACATTCTACATGGCATGCCATCGACAGCTTGCAATACACATTCTACATGGCATGCCATCGACAGCTTGCAATACACATTCTACATGGCATGCCATCGACAGCTTGCAATACACATTCTACATGGCATGCCATCGACAGCTTGCAATACACATTCTACATGTTTTGGTTTATTTGTTGAAAATCAACCGCTTAGATAAATAAAATGCTAAATATTCACTAGCGTTCTACAGTGATAAAAATATTGCATGAAGTTGATCGATTATCAGGGACTATTTACTACGGCGTACGGATGCGTTAATGTGAGGCTCAAAAATATACTGGCAAACAGAAACGTATTATATCTTCAAATTTATGGTTGTTGTTACCATGGTAATGTGAATAAAAGGATCTTACACTCGTGCTTTCGTACCATATTTTATGAAACTCGGTTTGGAATTTTGCATGGAATGTGCAAAAAAACATAGATCCAGATTAGCCATGGCTCTATGTTGTTTGCTATTCAGACAAGTGTTTAACTCCACTATTCGAATAGCAAACAGCATAGAGCCTGATCAGATGGCTCGTTCTGTGCCGTCTGATATGGCTCTATGTTGTTTGCAAAAGCGACTTTATTTGTAATTGGCAGCTCAAGGAAGGTTAACCCTTTCCTACATAGAGATTTAGGTTTATATACTATTATATTTCCATACAAACGACAGCCATTTAGCTATCATGCGATGGATAAGTAGTCGCCATATCTATTATTGTGACTACATGAGATTCTGGCCTTTATTATGAACATTGGTTTGGCTACTACATTGTCAATGTATGTCATATTGATAATGGCGTCAAGAGGTGCTTCTATGAAGGAATGGGTTAAATGGTCGGTTAGTATGTGAGATGGTACGATGGTTGCCAGATTGGACATGTGGGTTTTCTCCGGGTATTCCGGTTTCCTCCCACACGAATGACCACATTTACACTTTCATCCAAGGCAACGAGAGTGATTAATATTATTTGTTAAAACTTGCTTCGCAATCGTTGTAAAATAAATAAGTTTAAACAAATTGGTCGATTTGTCCTGTTTCTTGCAGTGATACGTATATTGTGCATCAAGAAGACTGCTCCATCAATGAAGCCTCTATTATATAACTTTTTTCATTATCAACTTTGATGAATGTGTAAGCTGTGGCCAAGTTTGTCTAAGTTAACAAGAGTTTATACAATGTTGTGGTTTGTAGAGCTTGTTGTCCAAACTCCGTCTAAGTAAACAAGAGTTTATACAATATTGTGGTTTGTAGAGCTTGTTGTCCAAACTCCATCTAAGTAAACAAGAGTTTATACAATGTTGTGGTTTGTAGAGCTTGTTGTCCAAACCCTGTCTAAGTAAACAAGAGTTTATACAATGTTGTGGTTTGTAGAGCTTGTTGTCCAAACCCTGTCTAAGTAAACAAGAGTTTATACAATGTTGTGGTTTGTAGAGCTTGTTGTCCAAACCCTGTCTAAGTAAACAAGAGTTTATACAATGTTGTGGTTTGTAGAGCTTGTTGTCCAAACTCCGTCTAAGTAAACAAGAGTTTATACAATGTTGTGGTTTGTAGAGCTTGTTGTCCAAACCCTGTCTAAGTAAACAAGAGTTTATACAATGTTGTGGTTTGTAGAGCTTGTTGTCCAAACTCCATCTAAGTAAACAAGAGTTTATACAATGTTGTGGTTTGTAGAGCTTGTTGTCCAAACCCTGTCTAAGTAAACAAGAGTTTATACAATGTTGTGGTTTGTAGAGCTTGTTGTCCAAACCCTGTCTAAGTAAACAAGAGTTTATACAATGTTGTGGTTTGTAGAGCTTGTTGTCCAAACCCTAAGTAAACAAGAGTTTATACAATGTTGTGGTTTGTAGAGCTTGTTGTCCAAACCTGTCTAAGTAAACAAGAGTTTATACAATGTTGTGGTTTGTAGAGCTTGTTGTCCAAACCCTGTCTAAGTAAACAAGAGTTTATACAATGTTGTGGTTTGTAGAGCTTGTTGTCCAAACCCTGTCTAAGTAAACAAGAGTTTATACAATGTTGTGGTTTGTAGAGCTTGTTGTCCAAACCCTGTCTAAGTAAACAAGAGTTTATACAATGTTGTGGTTTGTAGAGCTTGTTGTCCAAACTCCGTCTAAGTAAACAAGAGTTTATACAATGTTGTGGTTTGTAGAGCTTGTTGTCCAAACTCCATCTAAGTAAACAAGAGTTTATACAATGTTGTGGTTTGTAGAGCTTGTTGTCCAAACCCTGTCTAAGTAAACAAGAGTTTATACAATGTTGTGGTTTGTAGAGCTTGTTGTCCGGATACTTCACGGTAGTTTATAGACTGTTTTAATATAATTACAAACTTTAGATTAATCTCTCTCTAGACCTCATTCCTGATGGAATATATTACTGTGAGGGAGAGCAAATAGACAAAGTGGATCTAAATGTCTGGCAGTCTTTTGGGGCTCGAGCTTGCAACCATTTGGAAAAAATCGAATCTGCTACAACACACAGGCTCCACAAGGATGTATCCGAGCAAGTTATATTAACGTGTATCGTTGATCTTTGCTGGATGAATTTATTCCCATATGGTCTATGGTGAGACAAGAGAGGACAAAAACGTATGATGTCACATACTTTTATCACAGAACGGTAACAAATACAGTTTATATTTACAAGTATCAAACACAAAACAATATTGAACAGCAGCTATATAGGTTTGTTAATAATACTTGTAGTTTAATTTGACAGGGTACGTGCAATGCACATCACTCTAGGTATATAATTAAATTTGTATCCACACGATTAACAGGTGCAAGAAAGTAAACATTATAAGAATGATTTAAACTACTTTATCCACATATCACATCTATTTGTCTGTTCGATTAGCGCGCTCGCTTCTCACCAATGCAACCCGGGTTCGATCCTCAGATGAGGAAGTATGTGAGATGGTACAATGGTCGCCAGATTGGACAGGTGGGTTTTCTCCTGGTATTCCGGTTTCCTCCCACACGAATGATCACATTTACGCTCTCATCTGCGCCAACGAGAGTGATTAATATAAGTTGTCAAAGCTTGTTTCGCAATCGTTGTAAAATAAATAAATTTGTCTGGGCTTTATACATGTACAGTTTCACTAAAGTAGGAGACAGCTGTGTATGACAGTTTCGCTACTGAAGTTGCATAAACCTACGTACAACAGTTGCATTGAAGTAGCATAAACCTACGTACAACAGTTGCACTGAAGTAGCATAAACCTACGTACAACAGTTGCACTGAAGTAGCATAAACCTACGTACAACAGTTACACTGAAGTAGCATAAACCTACGTACAACAGTTGCACTGAAGTAGCATAAACCTACGTACAACAGTTGTACTGAAGTAGCATAAACCTACGTACAACAGTTGTACTGAAGTAGCATAAACCTACGTACAACAGTTGCACTGAAGTAGCATAAACCTACATACAACAGTTGTACTGAAGTAGCATAAACCTACGTACAACAGTTGCATTGAAGTAGCATAAACCTACGTACAACAGTTGTACTGAAGTAGCATAAACCTACGTACAACAGTTGCACTGAAGTAGCATAAACCTACGTACGACAGTTCCACTGAAATAGCATAAACCTACGTACAACAGTTGCACTGAAGTAGCATAAACCTACGTACGACAGTTCCACTGAGAGATCACAGTCTTGCATATGGCAACAAACCTACAATGTCCAATCATTATATTTATGCCTAAACATTAAAAAACATCTGAAATATAATAAATACAAACTTACATAATTTAAAAACTTATCACAGACAGTGAAGAACAAATAAACATTTCAATAAATAAACTTTGGCATACCAATCACAACTGTATGTGTATAAATGTGCAAAATCAACAGCTTGCATGTAAGTAACAACCTACACATCATACATTTAATTAATAGTTAATAAATGAGATTTAATACTACATACATTTCTATGAAGTTTTGATATATTGTATTAGTGGCAACATAAGGAAATATGTCAGGGTTCCCGCTGTTGGTCGCCAAAGGCGCAAAAAAATAAATATCGGCGCTAAATTTTGTGAATTGGCGAAAATAGTTGACGCAACTTTTAAAATTTTTTTTTTCCCCGCACATGTTTTGTCAAATACATGGCTTCAAATAATTATTTGTGAACTATACGGCTCTTAGTTGGCTCCAAGTTTTTTAATTGGCTCCAGTGTTTTTCAATTGGCGACAGAAGTGGCGCAGACAAACATTCAGATAGAGGGAACCCTGTACGTACCGCAATCAGTGAGTTACATTAGATGTAGTACCGCAATCAGTGAGTTACATAAGATGTAGTACCGCAATCAGTGAGTTACATTAGATGTAGTACCGCAATCAGTGAGTTACATTAGATCTAGTACCGCAATCAGTGAGTTACATTAGATGTATTAAACAAATCAATTGATCTAATACTATGTTCTATATTACATGTAAGTCTGTTTGGTTCATGTTATGTTTTTAGTTGTGTACAAGAAAGTTGCGATTAGAAACGTTGTATATAAATACAACTAGACAAATGGAGTAATGAAAGTCAGGTTCCCCGCTGTCGGTCGCCAATTGCGATAAAAAACATATTTTGGCGCTAAATTTTGTGAATTATCGAAAATATTTGGCGCCATTTTTTTTTTTGGGCTCATGTTTTGTCAAATAAATGGCTTCAAATATTTATTTGTGAACTATATGGCTCTTAGTTGATTAAATTGGCTCCAGTGTTTTTCAATTGGCGACAGAAGTGGCGCAGACAAACATTCAGACAGAGGGAATCCTGGAAAGTTGTTATTGCAAACATTACTTCTAAATGAGCTAATTATTATATCTATGGGCCCCCGACTGTCACATCATAAGGCCCCGATTATAACATCATAAGCTTAAGTCACAGACCACACCTACTTAACCCATTCAACACCAAGTAACTGACATGGACTGGTCCATGATATTTTTAGACCAATAAATTAATAACAAAATTACACTTGGATCAGTTCATTTATCAAAATGGGTATTTTTTTCTCTAAAATAGTAATATTACTGGCAAAAAGTGCAGATCCTGATGAGATGGCTCGTCACGAGCCGGCTCATCTGGATCTACACTTTTTGTAAGCCTATTTAGAGGTCTGTGGTGTTGAAAGGATTAATTTCATTTTCAAGTTACCAATTTGGCTATTTAACCAAAGACTGCTTACAAACATGGTTTACACAACTGATCTACATCATGGCTATGTACAAAATTAATGCTAAATACAGAAACCAGCAATTCAAAGGCATTCTTAACATTTTATATGCAACGTTAATAATCAAATATAAAACAGTAACTATATTTTCAGTTTTTCATAAACTAAATTGAACATTCGAATACATTGGAATTGTAACAATCTCAAAATAAGGCACTTCAAAAAATAATAAAACCACAGAAAACATGATTGAAAAATAACAGTAACACGAAATCTGTTTGTTATTTCCTTAAAACACTGAGTTAAATATGAGATATAGATTACTAATGGTGGAAATGGTACAAATCACTAACCTTTATCAAAATACAACAGAAAATATAAAGTACTTTAGCACTCTGTTAACCAAACATAGAACTGAACTTTGATATCACTGAAGATGACTGGTATAGTGGTAGTCTATAAATAAATGGACGGAAATTCTAAAAATAGACACAAACATGGACGGTGTTGTATATTACGGACGGTTCTACATCATGGACATTATTCCATATTATATCTATCGGTTAGTAAACGAAGAATATATCATAATATACATAAGAACACAGCATAAACACACTGTTTTCACCCTATCTAACACGCATATATATTTAAAGATACCAGCAAAATGTTATTTCAAATATCAGTAGCAATTTATGAAATATTAGTACATTTAAATCCGATATCTATTTAAAGCAAGTTTATTTTTTACTTCAAATATATTGCTATCATCGATCAAACAGCTTGAAGTATCTAATCATCCAGCTGACACAGAGCATAAGTATAGTATCTAATCATCCAGCTGACACAGAGCAGAAGTATAGTATCTAATCATCCAGCTGACACAGAGCATACATATAGTATCTAATCATCCAGCTGATACAGAGCAGAAGTATAGTATCTAATCATCCAGCTGACACAGAGCATAAGTATAGTATCTAATCATCCAGCTGACACAGAGCAGAAGTATAGTATCTAATCATCCAGCTGACACAGAGCATACATATAGTATCTAATCATCCAGCTGATACAGAGCAGAAGTATAGTATCTAATCATCCAGCTGACACAGAGCATAAGTATAGTATCTAATCATCCAGCTGACACAGAGCAGAAGTATAGTATCTAATCATCCAGCTGACACAGAGCATACATATAGTATCTAATCATCCAGCTGACACAGAGCAGCCACACCTCTGTTGATCCAGTGGGATTCAGGCTTGTCGGAAGGAATTTCAATATATAACACAAAGTTGGTCGAGTGACCCGTGGTGGACAGCACACCACGACGGGCCGTGGTCTTGTACACAGGGCACTTGTATATGGGTGTCTCTGTAAACTTGGACATTTCGTTGGGTCGGAACCACATCAGGGGTATTGGATCAAACAATATCTTAGGTAGCGACTCTCCTATAGCCTTGGTTTCTCTGTCCCAGCGAGATCCTTCCAAAAATAGACCCTAAAACAAATGTAGTAAAATTGTCATATTTCTAGTACATACACGTTATTTAGTCATTGTTGTTGTGTTTTTAGTTTATATAGGTCTGCCCGTCTAAATGCACTATAAGTAAGGAACCATACATTGGTTCACCTGTTAAAGCTTCACAACCCATCACATCTTAGTTAGAATGGGGTAAATATTGCTGAGCAGCTGTATAATTTAACTCTTTCCCTCATAGAAACACCTCTTGACGCCATTACCAATATGACATACATTGACAATGTAGTAGCCAAACCAATGTTCATAATAAAGGCCAGAATCTCATGTAGTCCCAGTAATATCTATGAAGGTGGGATAGATATGGCGACTACCTATCCACTGCATGATAGCTAAATGACTGTCGTTTGATGGAGATATAATAGTATATTAACCTAAATCTCTATGAAGGAATGGGTTAATTGGGTAAATTCGGTGAATTTTGATTCTAAATTATAAGGAATGTACTGTTGGTTAATGTAACCAGCTAGTTTGTGTTTCCGTTGATCTTGTACTTCTCTCCTACTGTTATTGGTGGAGGAAGACCTTGGCTAACACTACAGACAGTATTTCAGGAATGGGTGGGCATCCAGGAAGGCCCCGGGTAACCCTACGGACAGTATTTCAGGAACGGGTGGGCATCCAGGAAGACCCCGGGTAACACTACGGACAGTATTTCAGGAACGGGTGGGCATCCAGGAAGACCCCGGGTAACCCTACGGACAGTATTTCAGGAACGGGTGGGCATCCAGGAAGACCCCGGGTAACCCTACGGACAGTATTTCAGGAACGGGTGGGCATCCAGGAAGACCCCGGGTAACCCTACGGACAGTATTTCAGGAACGGGTGGGCATCCAGGAAGACCCCGGGTAACCCTACGGACAGTATTTCAGGAACGGGTGGGCATCCAGGAAGACCCCGGGTAACCCTACGGACAGTATTTCAGGAACGGGTGGGCATCCAGGAAGACCCCGGGTAACCCTACGGACAGTATTTCAGGAACGGGTGGGCATCCAGGAAGACCCCGGGTAACCCTACGGACAGTATTTCAGGAACGGGTGGCCATCCAGGAAGACCCCGGGTAACCCTACGGACAGTATTTCAGGAACGGGTGGCCATCCAGGAATAACCACCAACCTTCTGCAAGCCAGCTGGACAGTGCCTCACAAAAAAAGAATTTGACAAACTCAGTGGGATTTGATCCTGCAGCACTGAGGGATAAATATATGTGTCAGTATAAATATATGTCTCAGTATAAATATAGGTGTCAGTATAAATATATGTCTCTATATAAATATATGTCTCAGTATAAATATGTCTCAGTATAAATATAGGTGTCAGTATAAATACATGTCTCAGTATAAATACATGTCTCAGTATAAATATAGGTGTCAGTATAAATATATATGTCTCAGTATAAATATATGTATCAATATAAATATAGGTGTCAGTATAAATATATGTCTCAGTATAAATATAGGTGTCAGTAAAAATATATGTCTCAGTATAAATATAGGTGTCAGTATAAATATAAGCCTTACATAAATTAGAGCACCATCATCCGGTCTACTTGCTGTCTCTTTCTCGGTTGTCATCACTTCAAATTCAAACCCAACTGTGTCAATGGGGATGGTGTACTTTCGAGCAAAGTTCTGGGCAACACCTGTAACGCAAATTATGTATGTTGTTTAAATTTGTACAGTACTATAAAGCAACAGAACAATACTGGGAAAAGACCACTGTCAATGGTTGAAAATGTTTGACCTTTAAAAAGGTCAAGGTCACATGTTCCAGGGTCAATATGGTGAACCAGTGGCTAGGAGTATTCTTTATGAGCATCAGTTAAATCCATGAAAGAGATGCAGAAACTATGAGAAAAATGATTTGAAACAGATCAGGTCACAGTGGGGTCAGTATGCCGACAACATTTCCAGCAGAATCAGCATTGGGTCAGTATGCCGACAACATTTCCAGCAGAATCAGCATCCACCAAAGCAACTTGGAGAATCAGTGATTTGTGAGTGATTAATATAAGTTGTTAGAACTTGCTTCGCAATAGTTGTAAAATAAAAAGTTTCAACTTTAACCCTTTCAAAACCACAGGCCTCTCAATAGGCTTACAAAAAGTGTAGATCCAGCTCATGACGAGCCATCTCATCAGGATCTGCACTTTTTGCCAGTAATATTACTATTTTTAGACAAAAATTACCCATTTTGATAAATGAACTGGTCCAACCAAATGTAATTTTCTTATTAATTTATTGGTCTGAAAATATCATGGACCAGTCCATGTCAGTTACTTGGTGTTGAATGGGTTAAATTTACAAAATTTGTAATTATTCATAGGAGGAGGTTATAAATAGTAAATAAAATTAAACTAATCAAGTGATTAATATTGAGCTTATTAAGCAGCAGTCTACTTTAATCATATTTTATTGCTGGATTCATTTTTACATATGCAAAGTTATGTGTATACATGTACAAATGATTGCTATATAAAGAAAAGCAAACCGGTCCGGTTATAAGTTCTAGCAACATTAGATAAGTTTCTGCCACAGTAAGTAGTGCATCAGTAAATGAGGGACCAGCCCCAGATACATACCAGTGAGGAAGGACTGTGTGAAGTAGAACCCTGACAGCCAGAACGTCTTGGGTGCACCATTCTCAATCCAATCCCGGAAGAAATTCAGTCTGAAACGTAATGTGGGGTAATATATTGCAAGCTGTTCATACTATGAACTTCATAGCATATCTCTAGTCTATACATGTATTAGATAAAATGATCCAAACTTTTCTACAAGTTGACGGTAGATTTATTGATACATATGATAACCACATAACAAGACAGTGCAGTTTCATTACAATATTATACTCCTCATACAGAAATTATCGCTATATTATATTCCTCATACTGAAATTATCGCTATATTATATTCCTCATACTGAAATTATCACTATATTATATTCCTCACACTGAAATTATCGCTATATTATATTCCTCATACTGAAATTATCGCTATATTATATTCCTCATACGGAAATTATCGCTATATTATATTCCTCATTATCGCTATATTATATTCCTCATTATCGCTATATTATATTCCTCATTATTGCTATATTATATTCCTCATACTGAAATTATTGCTATATTATATTCCTCATACTGAAATTATCGCTATATTATATTCCTCATATGGAAATTATCGCTATATTATATTCCTCACACTGAAATTATCGCTATATTATATTCCTCATACGGAAATTATCGTTATATTATATTCCTCACACTGAAATTATTGCTATATTATATTACTCATACTGAAATTATTGCTATATTATATTCCTCATTATCGCTATATTATATTCCTCATTATCGCTATATTATATTCCTCATTATTGCTATATTATATTCCTCATACTGAAATTATTGCTATATTATATTCCTCATACTGAAATTATTGCTATATTATATTCCTCATACAGAAATTATCGCTATATTATATTCCTCATACTGAAATTATAGCTATATTATATTCCTCATACTGAATTATCGCTATATTATATTCATCATACTGAAATTATCGCTATATTATATTCCTCATACTGAAATTATCGCTATATTATATTCCTCATACAGAAATTATTGCTATAATATATTCCTCATACTGAAATTATCGCTATATTATATTCCTCATACTGAAATTATCGCTACCAGTAAGTGGAGCCACCATGGTGTAATGGATACGGTGCTTGCCTTGCAACCTAGAGGTGGAGAGTGTGAGCACAGTCAGAACCACAATGGTGGTGTACTTAGGCAAGGCACTGAAATCCACACTCTTCTCTCTCCCTTATGGCGATGGATTTCATCAGGAATGAGATTTCAAAGCAATAACACCGAGGAATACAATGGATGTGATAGTAACATACATGGTGATAACTTAGTGTGTCACGTTTATGTAAGGATGTATAACACCGAGGAATACAATGGATGTGATAGTAACATACAGGGTGATAACTTAGTGTGCCATGTTTATGTAAGGATGTATAACACCGAGGAATACAATGGATGCTTTTAACAAGTTCATAGAAAGAAGCAACAGACCTGGCTATCAGATCAGTCACGTAACTTCCCAATGGTTTCAGCGACGGGTACGACTTCTCTGCCCACATGGCGGGCACTTTTCCATTCATCATGCTGGTAAACACCTCCTCCAGCTCAGAGGACATGACAACCAGACCTTTGATGGCCTTCTGTAGGTTCTGCAGAGATGATCGCACCACCTTGCTAAGACTGTTGAACCGGATAAGCTCCTGCCTCAGTACAGTGTTCATTGATTCCTTGTACACCACTGGGTACTTCTTGATCACCTGTAGGCAATATATTAAGTACAGTCAAACCTGTTTTAGTGGTCACCTCTAGTAAGCAGTCAACCTGTATTTAACTCTTTCCCTCATAGAAGCAACTCTTGACGCCATTACCAATATGACATATAATGTAGTAGCCAAACCAATGTTCATAATAAAGGCCAGAATCTCATGTAGTCTCAGTAATATCTATGGAGGTGGGATAGATATGGCTACTTATCCACTGCATGATAGCTAAATGGCTGTCGTTTGTATAGAGATACAATAGTACATTAACCTAAATCTCTATGTAGTCCCAGTAATATCTATGGAGGTGGGATAGATATGGCCACTACTTATCCACTGCATGATAGCTAAATGGCTGTCGTTCGTATGGAGATATAACAGTATATTAACCTAAATCTCTATGAAGTCCCAGTAATATCTATGGAGGTGGGATAGATATGGCGACTACTTATCCATTGCATGACAGCTAAATGGCTGTCGTTTGTATAGAGATATAATTGTATATTAACCTAAATCTCTATGAAGGAAAGGGTTAAGCAGCCAGTTTCCAGATTCCCAATATGTTGTTTCCTTACGCTTTTGACTTCTTGACTGATTAAGCAGCCACCTGTGCTAAGCAGCCAGTTTCTGTGATTCCCTTGGCTGGCTGTTTAAGACAGGTTTGACTGTATACTCACAGGTCACTTCTTACAAACAATTGTAGCACATTGAACATACAGATGCAGTACCCTTCTAAGGAACACGTGGTTATTAGAATATGTGTAGTCAACTACAGGACCCAGAGTTATGCGAGAAACTGGTGCATTTCCTATTAAAGACAGGGGCTCAAAATATGAGGTGCAGGTATCAGAATACTCAATAAATAAGTAAGTATATAATATATACCCGGTATATAATATAAGTATATTTAAGAAATAATATTTGTCTTGTCTTTCAGTTATTTATTGGTGAATAAAACATGGCACAGCACTCAGAACATACAAACCATGTTTTATTAAGTGGTTCATTCCAGCACTCAAAAAACCCCGACAAACCATGTTTTACTAAGTGGTTCATTCCAGCACTCAAAAAAACTACAAACCATGTTTTATTAAGTGGTTCATTCCGGCACTCAAAAAACCCCCGACAAACCATGTTTTATTAAGTGGTTCATTCCGGCACTCAAAAAACCCCCGACAAACCATGTTTTATTAAGTGGTTCATTCCGGCACTCAAAAAAACCCGACAAACCATGTTTTATTAAGTGGTTCATTCCGGCACTCAAAAAACCCCCGACAAACCATGTTTTATTAAGTGGTTCATTCCAGCACTCAAAAAACCCCGACAAACCATGTTTTATTAAGTGGTTCATTCCAGCACTAAAAAAAAACGACAAACCATGTTTTATTCGCCCACCAATAAATAAATAAACACAAATATTATTTCGATCAAAATATCTAAAAAGCGCAAAAAAGAGTTTGTGTTATTGTTTAGAGTGCGTAAAATGATGTCACAAAACTACAAAAATGAAGTCATGTTTGACATCATGCGCTAAGCCATGTTTTATTACGATTTAACAATGATAAAATCCTTCTTTGCATATACAGGCAAAATGTTACAGACGTATCTGTAGTACAGTGGTAACACGCTGGACTGGTAATCCAGGGATCGCAGGTTCGATCCCCCGTCTGACCCTAATAAAATTAACAGTCTTTCAGATGGGACATTAAACCGAGGTCTCGTGTCGGTGCTTTACACACCGTGCACGTAAAAGAACCAGAGGAGATTCTGGAATGGGTCTCTGTCTGTATCATTGCACTATCCTCCAAAATCTAAAATAACTAATCTGTTCAGGAGGCGTCGCTCATATGGGCAACCGGTAGCGACGATAAATAAACGTAAAAACACACACAGGCAAAATGCTGAACCATATTAGAACAGTAAATTAGCAAAATTAATGTTTCATGAATTTTAAAAGGCTGTTGATGAATACATCCTAGATAGATTGGAAATACACCTCAAAAAGCTACTATTCAAAATGAATTGACCCTTTGCACACTAGCGGCACATAACATCACAGAACGTGCCGTCTGATCAGACTCTATACTGTTTGCTATTCGGATAGTGGAGCTAAAACATTTGGCTGAATAGCAAACAACATAGATCCTGATCAGATGCCGTGTTTGCAAATATGTGATTTTATTTACCCAGCAGGCAAAGGGTTAATTCAAACCATGATCATTGGTTGCAAACCTGCATTATGCATAAATAATCAATCAATCAATCAATCAATCAATCAATCAATCACAAACAACTACATATACATATATAGGGAGAAGAACGATATACGTTTTCTTTCGTTCTAATCCCGTTCAGTCTACTGCTGTTAAATTATATGTAAAATGTTCATTTCTTGATTACATATAAAAATACTGAAGTAAATAATGTTTAAACTAAACAACTACACTTCTCAATTTAGCTAACTAACAACCTGTGGTTTACTTACCATTTCCATATCAAAGTCGGCTGGTAATTTTCCAAGGATGTCATGAGACAATTCTTGCATAACATCAGCTGCAGATTTACCTCCCTTCCCCGTCTGTCTCGGCAACGTCAGTAAAATACTCTCAAATAGCTGAAAATTGTTATAAACAATAGTTATTTGCAAGAATAATACAATGTATGTATGTTTCTTTGATTTAGGACATACTAATAAATAAGGTATTATGTTCATTGTCTAAAGAACTACCTTTTGGAAGACTCTAGCTTCAGCAGGTCTCAACTAGCCTGGGTGCCAGTCTGTTGATTTTTCACTTTTTAACTTGATGGCAAAATGACATGATCAGAAACTCAATACAAAAAACAGAAATTAATGGTCTCGGTGCTAAAATATATTTATTTGACTGACCAGGCAAAATATGTCGATGCCTGTTCCCAGGCTAGGTCTCGACCACACAACAGAAATGGGCAATTGTTGGTCTATGACAGCCACAATATAACAAGTATTGAATCATAGTATACATTTAAAAAGTTTAAACTTTATATTTATTTTACAACGATTGCGAAGCAAGTTCTAACAACTTATATTAATCACTCTCGTTGGTGAGGATGAAAGCGTATATGTGGTCATTCGTGTGGGAGGAAACCTGAATACCCGGAGAAAACCCACCTGTCTGATCTGGCGACCATCGTACCATCTCACATACTTCCCTGTCCTAGGATCAAACCCGGGTTGCATTGGTGAGAGGCGAGCGTGCTAACCACTGCGCTAATCGGACAGCTTAATGTTAGATATAGCATAGTGTACATTATTCGCGTGAATGTAAGGTATGCAAATCACTTAGTTTATACAATATTTTATTTGTAGTGGAAGTCGTGATAGTGCAGTGGATGCACGTTCGCTTCAGGTGCGAAAGGTCAAAGAGTTTGAGCCCCGCTGTAGCTGTTACGAGTGTGCCCTTAGGCAAGGCATTTAAATTCCACATTGCCTCTTCTCTCTCCTTCATGGCAATGGATTCCATCAGGAATGAGGTCTCGAGAGTGATTAAATATAAGTTGAGAAAGAACTTGTTTCACAATCGAGCTAAAATAAATTTGTATAAACTAATATTTTATTTCCAATATCTACATACTCATTGTCATTTTACAGTTCATGAACAGGATCGAGGATGATCACTCTCCTGTAAATCACTTACTAAGTTTGTTTCTTGGTTGTCCTTGGTGATGTCAGCGTTGTCATGGAGACCAAACACTTCTGGACTGGGATTCAGCGGTAGTGTCCGTAGGTAGTCGATGTAGCCCTGGTATGGAGACTCCGGTGGGGCATAGTAAAGACCACTCGCGGAAAACCTACATATAGAAAGACATTATTTTCTATGACTATATAAACTAGTTAGCTAGTGTAAACAAGCATGGAGAAAATTAAATACAGTCTACCTCTATGTCGATTTCCGAATTATCCGGTTATCTCGAAGTCGGATCAAAGTCTCGTTTCAGACACTATCATTTACATATAACTGGATCTGTTTATATCGAATTTTGTTAAGTCAAACTTCGGTTATGTCGAAGTATTTTGGTCCGACGCAATTCGACATAACGGATGTAGACTGTATTTAAAGTGTCACAACCCTGCATAGATCATTAAAACAGAACACTGATAGGTCCAAATTGCTTGAAAACTGCCCTTAACCCTTTCAACCCCACAGGCCTCTAAATAGGCTTATGAAAAGTGTAGATCCAGATGAGCCGGCTCGTAATGAGCCGTCTCATCAGGATCTGCACTTTTTTGCCAGTAATAATTATTACTATTTTTAGATAAAATTACCCATTTTGATAAATGAACTGGTCCAAAGGTAATTTTCTTATTAATTTATTGGTCTGAAAATATCATGGACCAGTCCATGTCAGTTACTTGGGGTTGAAAGGGTTAAACAGGGCTCAAGCTAGACCCAATTTTTTGGGAGAAGTGAGAAAACGAGTGATTGGGTCAACTAATGGTATTATTTAATAAATTTCAACATAATGGGGTTAAAATACACAATATGACCAGTAAATACAATATCTGTGTGTGTTTTACGATTATTTATCGTCGCTACCGGTTGCCCATATGAGTGACGCCTCCTGAAGAGATTAGTTATTTTAGATTTTTGGAGGATAGTGCATAATACAGACAGAGACCAATTCCAGAATCTCCTCTGGTTCTTTTACGTGCACGGTGTAAAGCACCGACACGAGACTTCGGTTTAACGTCCCATCTGAAAGACTGTTAATTTTATTAGGGTCAGAAGGGGGGATCGAACCTGCGATCCCTGGATTACCAGTCCAGCGTGTTACCACTGGACTACAGATCCATCTGCATATCTGAATAGAAGGAGTGCTTTTATAATGGCCAGTGTATCTTACTGGACAATAATTATTGTCTGAATTTTTTTTTTAAAATTGTTATTTTTTTAATTGTTATTTTTTTAAGTGGTGGTTTTTTAAGTGGTGCCCAAGTCGCCCTCTAGAATGAGCCCTGCCCGTAAATTGACAGGAAATTCAGGCCGATGGAAGGATGGATAATACCTATATTGAGATATATTTGGAGTTAGCTTCTGATGTAATGCACTACATAATGATCTATGTTGAAACCGATGCAATGTTTTACCTGTAGCCATCATCTTCAACAATTGATGCAGTGAAGAAGATGGACAAGAGTGATACAAGAAGTCGTCTGTCCTTGTCGTCCGTCACACGACCTCCATAATTACACTCTCCAGTCAGATAGCTGAGGGCCGGGAGGGGAAGCTCGTCGTAGTCGTTCAGAAACATCTACAATAATCACAATATGTATTATTTTGGGTTGTCCGATTAGCGCAGTGGTTAGCACGCTCGCTTCTCACCAATGCACCGGGTTCGATCCTCAGACCGAGTATGTGAGATGGTACGGTGTTCGCCAGATCAGACAGGTGGGTTTTCTCCGAGTACTCTGGTTTCCTCCCACACGAATGACTACATTTACGCTTTCATCCGCGTCAAATAGTGATTAAAATAAGCTGTTAAAACTTGCTTCGCAATAGTTGTAAAATAAATAAAGTTTAAACTTTATATTCAGGAATTAACCCATTCAACACCAAGTAACTGACATGGACTGGTCCATGATATTTTTAGACCAATAAATTAATAACAAAATTACATTTGGATCAGTTCATTTATCAAAATGGGTAATTTTTTTTCTAAAAATAGTTATATTACTTGAAAAAAGTGCAGATCCTGATGAGACGGCTCGTCACGAGCCGGCTCATCTGGATCTACACTTTTTTGTAAGACAATTTAGAGGTATGTGGTGTTGAAAGGGTTAAGCTACATGTGACATCTAACTAGTAATAGTCTAGAAAAATATTACAAGACTGTCATATCGTAACTGCAATAAGTAGCATGGTATAGGAGAAGGCCTCTATAAGCAATAGCTTTCCGTTCTAATCCTTTTTCATTCATATATTTAAATTTTGTGACAAATCTATATTTGGTTTAAACATATTTATTCGTCATAATATACACACTATACATAATATACACACTATACATATACATAATATACACACACTACATATACATAATATACACACTATACATATACATAATATACACACTATACATATACATAATATACACACTATACATATACATAATATACACACTATACATATACATACTATACACACTATACATAATATACACACTATACATAATATACACACTATACATAATATACACACTATACATAATATACACACTATACATAATATACACACTATACATATACATAATATACACACTATACATAATATACACACTATACATAATATACACACTATACATAATATACACACTATACATAATATACACACTATACATATACATAATATACACACTATACATATACATAATATACACACTATACATAATATACACACTATACATAATATACACACTATACATATACATAATATACACACTATACATAATATACACACTATACATAATATACACACATATACATATACATAATATACACACTATACATATACATAATATACACACTATACATAATATACACACAATATACATAATATACACACTATACATATACATAATATACACACTATACATATACATAATATACACACTATACATATACATAATATACACACTATACATAATATACACACTATACATATACATAATATACACATAACATATACATAATATACACACTATACAATACATAATATACACACTATACATATACATAATATACACTACATATACATAATATACACACTATACATATACATAATATACACACTATACATAATATACACACTATACATATACATAATATACACACTATACAAATATACATAATATACACACTATACATATACATAATATACACACTATACATATACATACTATACACACTATACATAATATACACACTATACATAATATACACACTATACATAATATACACACTATACATAATATACACACTATACAAACAAAACATATACATAATATACACACTATACATAATATACACACAACATATACATAATATACACACTATACATAATATACACACACAAACAAACAAAACACACAACAAAACACACAACATATACATAATATACACACTATACATAATATACACACTATACATAATATACACACTATACATAATATACACACTATACATATACATACTATACACACTATACATAATATACACACTATACATAATATACACACTATACATAATATACACACTATACATAATATACACACTATACATATACATAATATACACACTATACATAATATACACACTATACATAATATACACACTATACATAATATACACACTATACATAATATACACACTATACATATACATAATATACACACTATACATAATATACACACTATACATATACATAATATACACACTATACATAATATACACACTATACATATACATAATATACACACTATACATTATACATAATATACACACTATACATATACATAATATACACACTATACATATACATAATATACACACTATACATATACATAATATACACACTATACATATACATAATATACACACTATACATATACATAATATACACACTATACATAATATACACACTATACATATACATAATATACACACTATACATATACATAATACACACACATACATATACATAATATACACACTATACATAATATACACACTATACCTCTACAATATACACCATATACATAATATACCACTATACATATACATAATATACACACTATACATATACAAATAACCACATACATATACAAACATAATATACACACTATACATATACATAATATACACACTATACATAATATACACACTATACATATACATAATATACACACTATACATAATATACACACTATACATATACATAATATACACACTATGCATATACATAATATACACACTATACATAATATACACACTATACATATACATAATATACACACTATACATATACATAATATACACACTATACATAATATACACACTATACATATACATAATGTACACACTATACATAATATACACACTATACATATACATAATATACACACTATATATATACATAATATACACACTATACATATACATAATATACACACTATACATAATACATAATATACACACTATACATATACATATACACACTATACATATACATAATATACACACTATACATATACATAATATACACCTAACATAATACATAATATACACACTATACATAATACACACTATACATATACATAATATTACACACTATACATATATACACACTATACATACATAATATACACACTATACATATACATAATATACACACTATACATATACATAATATACACACTATACATATACATAATATACACACTATGCATAATATACACACTATACATAATACATAATATACACACTATACATATACATAATATATACACTATGCATATACATAATATATACACTATACATATACATAATATACACACTATACATATACATAATATACACACTATACATATACATAATATACACACTATACATATACATAATATATACACTATACATATACATAATATATACACTATACATATACATCATTTACACACTATACATATACATAATATATACACTATACATATACATAATATACACACTATACATAATATATACACTATAACACAACATATACCACTTACATACATATTATACACACTATACATATACATAATAACACACTATACCTACTATACACACTATACTCTACATATATACACACTATACATAATAAAAATAATAAACAACATAATAACAAAAAATAAAAAAATAATAACAAAAAACAATAATCTACACACTAATACATATACTATATATACACACTATACATAATATACACACTATACATATACATAATATACACACTATACATAATATACACACTATACATATACATAATATACACACTATACATATACATAATATATACACTATACATATACATAATATTCACACTATACATATACATAATATATACACTATACATAATATATACACTATACATAATATACACACTATACATATACATAATATACACACTATACATAATATACACACTATACATATACATAATATACACACTATACATATACATAATATATACACTATACATATACATAATATACATAATATTACACACTATACATAGACATAATATACACATATACAACTATATACACTATACATAATATACCCACTATACATATATCACCTATACATAATATACACACTATAAAACATATACATAATATACTAATATACACACTATACATATACATAATCACACACTATACATATACATAATATACACACTATACATAATATACACACTATACATATACATAATAACACACTATACATTTACATAATATACACACTATACATATACATAATATACACACTATACATATACATAATATACACACTATACATATACATAATATACACACTATACATAATATACACACTATACATATACATAATATACATATACATAATATACACACTATACATATACGTATAACACTATACATAATATACACACTATACATATACATAATATACATAATATACACACTATACATATACACACTATACATAATATACACACTATACATATACATAATATACACACTATACATATACATAATATACACACTATACATATACATAATATACATATACATAATGTACACACTATACATAATGTACACACTATACATATACATAATATACACACTATACATATACATAATATACACACTATACATAATATACACACTATACATATACATAATATACACACTATACATAATATATACACTATACATATACATAATATACACACTATACATAATATACACACTATACATAATATACACACTATACATAATATACACACTATACATAATATACACACTATACATATACACAATATACACACTATACATAATATACACACTATACATATACATAATATACACACTATACATATACATAATATACACACTATACATATACATAATATACACACTATACATATACATAATATACACACTATACATAATATACACACTATACATATACATAATGTACACACTATACATATACATAATGTACACACTATACATATACATAATATACACACTATACATATACATAATGTACATACTATACATATACATAATATACACACTATACATATACAAAATGTACACACTATACATATACATAATGTACACGCTATACATATACATAATATACA